>CAUZXS010001183.1:0-97500 GCA_963585895.1 Sepioteuthis lessoniana | reverse complement strand
TTTGCCTTCATCCAGTGTAAATAATTTCTAGTTGAAATTTAGTTAAAAAATAAAATAAAACTTTTGAATGAGTTTATTTCAAATAATGTTCTAATCATATCATGATGCTTTGTTAGTAGATAATATTTTAATTAACTTCGTGGTGCCATGTTTATTTCAAATAATGTTCTAATCATATCATGATGCTTTGTTAGCGGATAATATTTTAATCAACTTCGTGGTGCCATGTTTATTTCAAATAATGTTCTAGTCATATCATGATGCTTTGTTAGTAGATAATATTTTAATTAACTTCGTGGTGCCATGTTTATTTCAAATAATGTTCTAATCATAACATGATGCTTTGTTAGCGGATAATATTTTAATTAACTTCGTGGTGCCATGTTTATTTCAAATAATGTTCTAATCATATCATGATGCTTTGTTAGCGGATAATATTTTAATTAACTTCGTGGTGCCATGTTTATTTCAAATAATGTTCTAATCATATCATGATGCTTTGTTAGCGGATAATATTTTAATTAACTTCGTGGTGCCATGTTTATTTCAAATAATTTTCTAATCATATCATGATGCTTTCTTAGCGGATAATATTTTAATTAACTTCGTGGTGCCATGTTTATTTCAAATAATGTTCTAATCATATGATGATGCTTTGTTAGCGGATAATATTTTAATTAACTTCGTAGTGCCATGTTTATTTCAAATAATGTTCTAGTCATATCATGATGCTTTGTTAGCGGATAATATTTTAATTAACTTCGTGGTGCCATGTTTATTTCAAATAATGTTCTAATCATATCATGATGCTTTGTTAGCGGATAATATTTTAATTAACTTCGTGGTGCCATGTTTATTTCAAATAATTTTCTAATCATATCATGATGCTTTGTTAGCGGATAATATTTTAATTAACTTCGTGGTGCCATGTTTATTTCAAATGATGTTCTAATCATAAAATGATGCTTTGTTAGCGGATAATATTTTAATTAACTTCGTGGTGCCATGTTTATTTCAAATAATGTTCTAATCATATCATGATGCTTTGTTAGTAGATAATATTTTAATTAACTTCGTGGTGCCATGTTTATTTCAAATAATGTTCTAATCATATCATGATGCTTTGTTAGTGGATAATATTTTAATTAACTTCGTGGTGCCATGTTTATTTCAAATGATGTTCTAATCATATCATGATGCTTTGTTAGTGGATAATATTTTAATCAACTTCGTGGTGCCATGTTTATTTCAAATAATGTTCTAGTCATATCATGATGCTTTGTTAGCGGATAATATTTTAATTAACTTCGTGGTGCCATGTTTATTTCAAATAATGTTCTAATCATATCATGATGCTTTGTTAGCGGATAATATTTTAATCAACTTCGTGGTGCCATGTTTATTTCAAATAATGTTCTAGTCATATCATGATGCTTTGTTAGCGGATAATATTTTAATCAACTTCGTGGTGCCATGTTTATTTCAAATAATGTTCTAGTCATATCATGATGCTTTGTTAGCGGATAATATTTTAATCAACTTCGTGGTGCCATGTTTATTTCAAATAATGTTCTAGTCATATCATGATGCTTTGTTAGCGGATAATATTTTAATCAACTTCGTGGTGCCATGTTTATTTCAAATAATGTTCTAGTCATATCATGATGCTTTGTTAGCGGATAATATTTTAATTAACTTCGTGGTGCCATGTTTATTTCAAATAATTTTCTAATCATATCATGATGCTTTGTTAGCGGATAATATTTTAATTAACTTCGTGGTGCCATGTTTATTTCAAATAATGTTCTAGTCATATCATGATGCTTTGTTAGTAGATAATATTTTAATTAACTTCGTGGTGCCATGTTTATTTCAAATAATGTTCTAATCATATCATGATGCTTTGTTAGCGGATAATATTTTAATCAACTTCGTGGTGCCATGTTTATTTCAAATAATGTTCTAGTCATATCATGATGCTTTGTTAGCGGATAATATTTTAATCAACTTCGTGGTGCCATGTTTATTTCAAATAATGTTCTAGTCATATCATGATGCTTTGTTAGCGGATAATATTTTAATCAACTTCGTGGTGCCATGTTTATTTCAAATAATGTTCTAGTCATATCATGATGCTTTGTTAGCGGATAATATTTTAATCAACTTCGTGGTGCCATGTTTATTTCAAATAATGTTCTAGTCATATCATGATGCTTTGTTAGCGGATAATATTTTAATTAACTTCGTGGTGCCATGTTTATTTCAAATAATTTTCTAATCATATCATGATGCTTTGTTAGCGGATAATATTTTAATTAACTTCGTGGTGCCATGTTTATTTCAAATAATGTTCTAGTCATATCATGATGCTTTGTTAGTAGATAATATTTTAATTAACTTCGTGGTGCCATGTTTATTTCAAATAATGTTCTAATCATATCATGATGCTTTGTTAGCGGATAATATTTTAATTAACTTCGTGGTGCCATGTTTATTTCAAATAATGTTCTTATCATATCATGATGCTTTGTTAGCGGATAATATTTTAATTAACTTCGTGGTGCCATGTTTATTTCAAATAATGTTCTAGTCATATCATGATGCTTTGTTAGCGGATAATATTTTAATTAACTTCGTGGTGCCATGTTTATTTCAAATAATTTTCTAATCATATCATGATGCTTTGTTAGCGGATAATATTTTAATTAACTTCGTGGTGCCATGTTTATTTCAAATAATGTTCTAGTCATATCATGATGCTTTGTTAGCGGATAATATTTTAATTAACTTCGTGGTGCCATGTTTATTTCAAATAATGTTCTAGTCATATCATGATGCTTTGTTAGTAGATAATATTTTAATTAACATCGTGGTGCCATGTTTATTTCAAATAATGTTCTAATCATATCATGATGCTTTGTTAGCGGATAATATTTTAATTAACTTCGTGGTGCCATGTTTATTTCAAATAATGTTCTAGTCATATCATGATGCTTTGTTAGCGGATAATATTTTAATTAACTTCGTGGTGCCATGTTTATTTCAAATAATTTTCTAATCATATCATGATGCTTTGTTAGCGGATAATATTTTAATTAACTTCGTGGTGCCATGTTTATTTCAAATAATGTTCTAATCATATCATGATGCTTTGTTAGCGTATGATATTTTAAAATGTAAGTAAAATATAAATATCATATATGTTTCAATCTACAAAATAAATTTAATATCGATATTAGCAAAGGATTTAGTTTTAAATAACAATAATCTCTTAGTTGTTCACATTTTAATGTTGTTCTTTTTCAGTCATTCTAATTCTTTTTACCTCTTAACTTGTTTCTTTTCCTTCTACTCTTTTTTTTAAATTGTTTCCTTCTTTTTTTACATCTCCCTGCCACTCCCTACAAAAGTGATTACCCTGAAAGACATTCTGGTTCTGTGCTGTGCTGTGCTGATGATCAGCAGTGGACACAGTCAGAGCAAGCCTCAGAAATTTGTGTCTGTGTGTCTGAATAACCATCTTCCTTTCTGTTTCATGTAACAGATAAACAGACAGACAACTCACTTGTAGTATATATTCCAGAGGTGGGCATGATTTTGAAACTAAGAATTATTTTTATTTATTTTTTACTTCTATTTGTATCTTCTTTGTTTAATGACATACTTCAGGAAGATCAGTAAGTAAGTTAGTAAATAAAGTTGGCAAACATTGTCAAGGGTGGCCCAAAGGCTCCCTTTTCATTAACTTCATCTATGATGTGTTAGGGAGGCCAATATTCCTTTAACTGGATTGCTCCACTTTACCCTTGATCCATACCTTATAATGCTTAGTGTTAAGCTAGGTACCATCAATTAACATTTTTTTAGTCATTGATATGACTCGATTGAATCCTGGTCTCTTAAGCCACTGACGAACACTTGACCTACTATAAGGGGATTCATGCTTTTCCCAATGACATAAGTCTGAAAGTGAACGCTTGTTTGTTTGGGTTTATGGCATATCAACCTTGGTAGATTATCTAATGCCAAATCCATTTTTATACAAATAAACAGTTCTATTTCAAACAATTCAGTTTAGCATACAAAAACAGTTCTATTTCAAACAATTCAGTTTAACATAAATACACAGTTTAAATGTAAAAACAATTTTATCTTAAGCAATTTAGTTTAGCACAAGTACACAGTTTAGTTCTATTTGACCTATAGATAAGATTATATCAGGTGCTACCATTTCGGGCTAGAGTGGATCTGAGAGTAATGGCAATGAAGGGGTACTCTGCATTTCCCAAAGCTCCTGCATAACTGGAGCCTCATCATCAGATTGTTTACTTGGGGGGTGGGATCTTACCCCTCTGCAGAGAAGCACTCAGTGTATTCTACTACTCCAGCCGACTGAGCAAGAAAGTGAATGTAATAGCTCAACTGTAGTTTGAACTAACTTACTATCCTATCCCAATCCAGCACATTAGCCACGCCACTGTATCTCCCGAGGTCTGTTAGAATTAAAACACATTAAATAGTAACTACTTATGTTTTTATTTCATGCACTAATCTTACTCCATTTTATTACAGATTATAGCCATGGGGGGGATATTATTATTATTATGTTTTTGGTTTAAGTTGGTTTTTACATTGGTTATGTTGGTATTACATTGGTTACATTGGTATTACGTTGGTATTTCGTTGGTAGCGTTGGTATTACGTTGGTTGTTATCCCCTCGCTAAATGTTGATGGAAAATAAAGGTGGTGGAGAAGAACGAAGACGTCCTTAGGTTTGGTTTCTTTGTTTAATGGCATATCAGCCTTCTCCTAGAAGAACAGTAGTGGTACTATTTAACCCATAGCTGGAAGGATAAGGGGGTTCATACTTTTCCCAAGGGTATTTGCCCGAAAGTGAACGTAATAGCGCGACTGGAATACGAACTCGCTTACTACGATTCCATCGCTTTAACCATTACACCACGAGGACACCCCCGAAGACGTCGTTAGGTTTTAAATGAAGGTTTTAATGGCAGCATGAAGTAAGGGGTTTACGCTGGTATGCTGCGAGTCTCGTATGAAGGAAAGAAGGTATGGAGTTGTTAGAGTGTATCATCTAATTTGTTTTTAACTAGGATCCCTTTGTCTTGAAGAATAGACACAAGGGGGTCCGTAAACTAGATGGCTCTCCTCATAGTGGTTGATCCTGCTTCCGCTATTCAAGAGCAGACAATAAAACGTCTGTTCCTATTGACGATTTCTTAGGGAGAGAGAGTTTCGCGGGCTTTCTTCAATTTTTGGTGCTGCTAGGAAATATGGTTCGGGCTGAATAGGACAGGTCATCCTGATTGGGTGAAAATGTTCGGCGACTCTAACGGTTAAATTAAATTACGTGCCAAACAAAAAATACAAGGTTCTTTCTCCTACAAGATTGAGTAAAACTAGTGTAATTAGTCGTGTATATCGTACACCCCTAATTAGTCGTGTATACCGTACACCCCTAATTTTCAGCTCTGAAATTCTGGAATAAAACATCTCCTGTGAATGATATGCATTGATTTTTTTTTTAGATTTTGTTACAGCTAAATTTAACATTTCTTTAAATTTTTATCTATTTCGTATCAATTAAAAATAAGAATTTATATCATGTTTTGAAATATAAAACTTACTAAGTATTTAAGGTATTGCAAAGGCAAGGATATGAAAATGTAAGAAACTTTTGGCAAGAATAAGTTCCTAATAGAAGAAACAAATTATAAACAAATATATATTCCAGTGGCGATTTCTCTGTTGTGGAATAAAACAGAAGTGTTTGTTTCACATTAGTTAGTTTGGGCCATAGATACAATTTACTTTCAGTCATACCGTCCTGAATACAGTGACATATGTGACCGGTACAAAAAAAAAAAAAAAAATTAATAGTTTTTATCTATAATGCATACACTTAACTTTTGTACTGAAAAATCTGGAAAAATAGTTTATCTTATACGCAAATAATTTTGATATTGTATAATAATAATTAAAATGTTTTGTCTAAAAAGCTGAAATAATGAGATAGGGTAAAACTAGTTATAAAATGGTCATAGTAAAATGTTACATTATAAGAGTTTTATAAATAATTATTTGTATTGTTTAAAATGTTTTTTTTTTTTCTCTATCTATTTATGCTATATTCACACTGTCTGAGACGCCTAGAATATACCAGTTACATTCCCTGCAGAAATGTAAGACCGCACAAAAAAAGTGTTCTATGTATGAGACAAAACATCCAGTTGCGATGCTACAGTTCTGGAACTCTGAAGAATATGGAATCACTTTTTCATTAGTACTACTTCCAGGTTCTCTTCGATTCTGACTGGGTATGACTCTTTCTCATTGTAGCCCCTATTTCACTATATCATTGTTTATTTCTCTCTTTCTCTCTCTGCCTCTCACTTTATTACTCTCTCTCTCTCTCTCTTTGTCTCTTGCTCCCATTCTGTCACATTCACTCTTTCTTTCCCATTTTCTTTTTCTTCTTTCTGCCATAATATGTCCTTTGTTTTCTCCTTTTTTTATCTTTCTTTCTCTTCTTTCCAAATCTTCAATATTACTTTCCCCTTCTAAACACATTTTTTTTAAGCTTCATTTAATCCAGCTTTCCCTTTTGAGTTTAAATCTGTTTTCTTTTCTCTTTTCTTCCTTTCTTCATTTTTCTCCTTTCCTTTCTCGTTCAAAAAGTTCAAAGCCTTGCCCTAAAAGATGAGTATAGCTGAACATTTTTATTGTAGCAATGCACTAAAACTTATAAAACTCGAAAAACTACCTTATTTGACAGCATAGAAGATGTACCCCTATTTCAGCAGAGCAAATCAAGAAAAAAACAAAGTACTAATATTAAACGTGATGAAATTAATATAATGAAAATTGTATAATAGCCTTTTAGATAATGACAATAGGTATATGAAAGTTACTTTAAAGTCTAAGCTAATAGGAGTCGCCAAGTAGATAATTTCAGCCGACTATTGCAAATTTTAAACCTACATATGGCATATAAGACGCAGGGGAATTTTAAAAGATATTCTTAGTGAAAAAAAAAAGTGTGCCTCATAATACAGTAATTTAGATTTTTCTAGTTTTATGAGAAGTGGTAGTGTGTTGCCACAACAAAAATGTTCTTGTTGAATAAACTGCATAAGAGAAGGAAAGAGAATAGCTATGATTATAAAGAACAGACAAGGAAGACTGTATGAATTTTTAAGTTTTTCTTTTTGCAAAAAAGTTGATATTGTGCATCAGTCACTATCTAAATGATGCCAGCTAGTGCTTTAGCTGTCTAGGCCAACTTAATTTAAATAGTACAAAAACAAATATGTGAAAAAGCCTGTTCACACTATTTCTTAAATAGTTTGAGATAATAAAAATTAACCGATAAAAACAAATTGTACTATTCTTGAAAATGACTGGAAACACCGCTGAAAGTACTAAACATTTTTGGATGATTTTTGCTTTCATTTGATCTGGATTTACATTCTCTAGTTAATAAGCAAGCCAAACTTTTTAAAAATTCATATGTTCTTCTTTGTCTGTTCTTTAAAAAAAAGAGGCATTGATGAAAAAGTTTTGCATAAATAAATACACACAATCACACATGTATATATGAATAAGGGAAAAAGAAAAATCTGGGAAGGAGAGTCAGAACATAAAGAAATGAGAAAATTAAGGAGCGATTGAAGGAGAAGTTGGAAGATAGAGGGAAAAGCAAGAATTATCTATGGATATGAAGTAATATATATATATATATATATATATATATACAAGAAAGAGAGAAAAGGTGAAGGGGCTGGAGATAGAAGGGGAATCAAGAGAGAGACAGAGAAACATGGTAATGAAGGTTAGAAAAAGAAAGGTGACTGATGAAAATTATTATCTATGTAAGTAGATATAATTGCTACTCCCAACAATCCCCACCACCAAATGCTGATATAAATCTTGTCTCATTTATCTGATAAAAGCAACATGGAAGATACTTGGATCAGGCAGCATTAATGCCTTCAGCACAGTTATGCAAGGTTAGTTCATTGAACACTGCGACTCACTTCTGTAGTACTCAATGATTTTGGTATTGGCTTTGGTGGTGGTTAGGTAATGAGCCTATCATTCACTTTGCTGTCAACAACTTGTTCCACACAGATTCCAACAAAGGCTGATGAGAGCCTTTTTGAAGATGTTGGTATTTGTAAGGTGAAATATCATTAGTGTTGATGAAGCTTTATCTGTACAAAGCAATCCAGATAAGAGTTGGTATGTCCATATATATCAGAATTTTAATATTATGAGACATCTTTATATGTATAAGGCTTTATTAATACAAAGCCCTGTAGAATTGTTTTCCTACCTTTGTCTAATATTACAATGCAAGCAATCTCCAAAATACTCTCTTCTGAAGCCTTGTTAATGTGTATAGCTGTAGGTATCAAAGTCTTGAGAAATATCTTTAGCCAGCAAAAAAAAAAAAAAAAATATATATATATATATAAGCATTATCATCATCATCTTGTGCTAATAGCATGGATTTTCTTGATCCTCTTGCTATCTGTCTCTGTCAGCCATCATTCTTGACAGGTCCTCTTGACTGCATCCTGGTTGTCCAACACTGGTGTGTCCATGTGGAGGAGTTCACTGAAGAATGTTGCTGATAAGTTCGTCCCTGCTTCCCTAGTAGTGCCTGGCATGTCTACTTTGTAAGATGGGAGGCCATGCAACTGCTTTTGGGGGGGTAGTGGGGGCGGTGAGCTGCTTCCAGGATTTGTTCAAAACTGTACCCTCCATTCTTGTGTAGTTCCCTTCTACCTTTTTCTCTAAGCTTTTTGTTAGAGTCCAGGTGGTGCAATCATACGGCAGTATTGACACAGTTATATTGGTTAATAATTCAGCAAATGTAATAGGCAAACTAAATTCAAATCCCAGCTGAGAAGATATGGATTTGTGCTATATAAATTCCTTACAAAAAAACATATAACTTCCCATCTCTCTTTACCCTATGTGATAAAGAATACAAGAACTTTTGATATTTTCAAATTTTAAAATTAAATGAAGACCTGTGTACAACTGTGCAATTTACAAAACAAAGTGATTATATATACCTTTCTAGACTGCTATTTAGATGAGTCAGTACTAATTAAGAAGCCAGTCTCAATACTTTCTGAACAAAATATTTTGGCAAAACACAGGAATGTGCTTGTGTAGCACTCTCAATATTCACCAAATGTAACTTGGTTTAACTTTTTTTTTGTTTCTTAAAATGAAAATTTATCTCAGAGGTAAGATTTTGAGATATGGATAAATATTACAATATGACTATATTGAAAGAGTTGTTTCAACCAATAGAAAACTTGTCTGAATAAGTGTGTTGAACATCAGACTAATTTGAAGAAAATTAATATTTAATTTATTGTCCACTTCTGACTTGGTAAATACAGCTTCAGTCTCAATACTTCTTGAACACAACTTAATCTAGATTTCTTTCTTTCTTTCTTTTTAATAGCACACAACACATACTATTTCAACTAAGATTTAATTTTGATTTGGTTTGGTTTTATGGCATATCAACCATTGTAGGTTATTTAATGCCAAATCCCCTTTATACGTATATATTTAAATATTTATGATTTGGTTTGATATATGGCATATCAATCATTGTAGGTTATTTAATGCCAAATACTCTTTATACATATATGGAATATATATGATTTGGTGTGGTTTGATTTTATGGCATATCAACCATTGGAGGTTATTTAATGCTAAATCCTCTTTATACGTATATATTAGATATATATGATATGGTTTTTTTTTAATGGTATATCAACTATTGTTGGTTATTTAATGCCAAATACTCTTCATACATATATATTGAAAATATAGGATTTGGTGTGGTTTTGATTTATAGCATATAAACCATTGGAAGTTATTTAATTCCAGAGAGTCTTTATACATATATATCAAATTTACATGATTTATAAACACATTTTTTTAATAACGTTTTTAAATGAGCCTTGGGTTGAATGGTTCCAAGTCTTGCTATGTATCACTAACAATTCAATGAAACAACAGTTCTATTTGACCTATTGATAGGACTCTATCAGTTGCTACCACTCCGGGCCAAAGTAGACCTGGGAGCAATGGCAATGAAGGGGTACTCTGCATTCTGGAGTCTTACCTTCAGATTGTTTAATGTCATATCTCGGACACCCATTGGGAGAGTCTTACTCCTCTGCAGAGATGCTGTTGGTGTATTCTACTGCCCCAGCAGACTGTGCAGGCTAAGATTTGAGGTTAATCTGCTGATTTTATTATGTGACCTTATACCTATGTATAAGATATGTTCAAGAAGTATTGAGACTCAAGCTGTATTTACCAAGACAAGTGAACAATGAATGAAATGCTAATTTTCTTCAAAATAGTTTTTTTGATATTCAACACATTCTAAGTTTGCTACTTCCATTAATTTTTGCGGGGGGTAGTATGTTTGAACAGAATGAATAATGAATCACTGATAAGCACATACACATGTGTGTGCATGTACAGTCTTCACATCCAGTGTAAGTAATATGGTTTCAAAAGAGACCTAAAATTGCTCATAATTTAAAAAATTACCCACAGGAGTTTACAGAGATCTGGAACCTTCAACTGCATGGGTGCAGTTCACTCATCCTTGATGGACTCCTCTGTGATCCCCAAAAATATATCCTAGATACTGCTTTACATTATACCCTGAAACCCTTGTAACCTAGTATTACCTGTCTTGTGTTACTTGATCCCAGCCAAGTACCCCTCCCCACTCGATTTGCCCCGGGAATATCATGAGACCAGCCAGCAGAAAATTTATATATTTCTGAGATTTTGTTTTACATTTTTGAACAATGTTCTTGTAATACACTTGATACTAATTATGTATATATATATATATATATATATATATATATATATATATATATATATATATATATATAACTGTTACCATAAAAACAGCAGTCATGCCACCAACAGAGTCTTCATCAGATAAGACAGGGATCAGGCATATTGAAAGTAATCATATATATATATAGTCTCACTACCTTGAGGAGTCATCTTAGCTTGCACTATTCATTCATGATTGTTGACACAAAATACAGGAATCGGTTCCACTTGAAATCAATCTGACAGCAGGTATATATATATATATATATATATATATATATATATATATATATATATTGTGTGAATTTCTGCCCATGTTTCTACTGCTACACTTACATCCAAATGGTCTACATCATGCTAAATCATTAGTATGCATGATCAACATATCAGCAAAGCATATTATATGTGCTAACATATGATATTTATCACAATCATGAGATATCTAATTTGCATAATGATTTAAAAAATCCGTCTGTCTATTTGTATAATGACCAGCATGATTTTTCCTCTTTCTTTATCCATCTATAACTTATGCTTAGATGACAGTATGAGATCAAATTGTCACTCCTCAGCACTTTTGCCTAGGATCAGAGTGTAGTATTTGTACTCGTTAAATTTCTATTAAATTTTACACTCTTCAATGTGTTTTCATCTGCATATTTTGTATCTTACAGCTTGATAAATAATCATGGGATTGCACAGATAATACACTATGATCTTAAGTAGAAGTAGGCAGAGTGCCTATGGCATAATCACTGAAGTGCTGAATATTTGGTGAATAATAAGAGGATAATGGATAAATTTCATGGAATTTATGACAAAATCTATAATTTATGCATATTTGGCTTGACTGAAATATTCATCGGTTGACGTTATACATGATGTTAAGGATTTTTTGATCAATGGAATCTAAGCACTGCAACACTGATGGAAGAAGTGTGTAGACTGGAAGAAACACTATGTTGAAAAATAAACTTCATTCAATTACATTCCATGAGAGTATCTTGGTTACTCTATAAACTTTTCAGCTGACCCTCATGCATATACACACGCACACACACATATATTTATATATAACAGAAAAATTTGGTTGAAAGGTCGTATAAGTTTATAGAAAATCAGGGAAACAACTTTGGAAAGTGAATAATGAGGATTAGAATTTATATATATATATATATATATATATATATATATATATTTTATAACCTTATATGACATTTCAATTAGATTTTTCTATTCAATAAAAAAGAATGATTATAGTTGGGATTTGATGAATTCTTTAAGGATTTTTCAATATCTCAAACTTTGGCTATTGCTAGTCAGCTAGCAAGTATTGCAAGCAACAAAATAAGTGTTAGTCTGAAGGTGACAAGTCTGGAAAATATGCCACATGTAGAAAAGTTACGGTCCTAGATCCATGGTAGTTTTCTGGATCCTATTTTGAGGTTTGATGATGGACACTGTCATTCAGCAAAAACTCTAGTTGACATTTTCAATTACAAAAAGATCATTTATCTTCTCTGCTCATTGAAGCACTGTAATAGTCTATTTAAGTTTCAGCAATTTTCTATCAAAAGCTATTTTACACATCAGATTCTACAAGATTTATTATTCTAGAAAAGAGGTATAAAAATCCAACTCAATCTAGATGAATAAAAAAAAATCTCTCTACAAATTCCTGATTAACCTGTTTGTTTAAATTAAACCTCACATTATGGAGTCAAAAGTCCTGCACTTTATCAGACAACTCTAGATACAAATAGATATTTATACCACTAGACTGACCACTGACCCTTTGCTCTTTTTTTTTTTTTTTTTTTTTTTAAATCAATTATTCTATTGTGGGAACAGATCATCTTAAACTGATGATATTGATAAAATTTTAAATCTTTCAATTCTTACTTCTGTCCTCAACCACTAAGCTGAGCCTGCAGATATACATAAATACATTTATACATATATGAATGTTGAGTGTGTAAATTTCTAGGTATTTACCCATAATTAGCCTGTTTCTCTAGAGCTAAATCTAATTTAGCAGATTACCAGATAATTAATCCAAATTTCTTATTTTTAGGTTTTAAAAAGATCCACAGTTGTAATTATTAATAAAAAAAGCCATGACAAAATTGTTTTTTTAAGTTGATCACATTCCTATTTGTTATGTCTTATTAGAAAGTAAGAAACAGAGTGATACTTGACATTAGATATGAATTGTTTCATTCCTTTGATAGAAAACAAAAACCATCATTTTAATTATCAAGATGAAACTATGATACAATTTTTAAAAGGTGACTTTTTTATTTGTTATGTCTTATTAGAAAGATGACAGAAGCAGATGAGAAAATATCTTGTGAGAAATAGCTTTGTCTTGTTGCAGTTGATGAAATATCTGGACAAAAAATTTCTTTAATAGAAAACAAAATCCACCATTTTAATTATTAGTAGGAAACAATGAAAAAATTTTCGTGAAGGTGACTTTTTTATTTATGTTTTATCAGAAAGTAAGCAGATTTGGGTGCAGATGACAAGATAACTTGTGAGAAATATATTTTTTCTGAAGTGGCTGATGAAATAGCTACAAATAAATTTCTTTGTTCTGTATCTTATTACACTCATAAGATGGCTGCGGATGTAGATGAAGGCAGTGTAAAACAGTCATCATACTGGAGTAGCTGACAACATATTTCTCTGTTATAGAAAAATATCCCTGTCCCCTGTGTTTAAGTGGGTATATCAGATTTAAAATATTAGAAGGGGCATAATGTTAAGTATTGTCCATGATTCAGTTTCATGCATGGTAGATATGTAATCAGCAGATGGATAACAGTGCTGAATTGAGTTGTTTGCATTCATTGTAATTTTAAATGGTTTTCAGTTTGGTTTCAAGAACTCCTATCAAACTCAAATAATTTATGCAAAATTACATGGTTTCAACTTACTGTTCCTATTTAGTAATAATCATTTGTTTGCATACAGTTATATGGTTTCAAGTATTCCTATCTAATAGTGATAATTTGTACCCAGTTATATGGTTTCAAGTATTCTTATCTAATACTAATAATTTGTACCCAATTATATTGTTTCAAGTATTCCTATCTAATAGTGATAATTTGTACCCAGTTATATGGTTTTAAGTATTCCTATCTAATACAAATACTTTGCATACAATTATTTGGTTTAACGTATTTAAGAGAGGTTAGCCAATTAATAAATGAAAGAATAAAGAGAATAATGGTATATCTTTTCCTTCTCCCTTTTTATTTGTTTCTTGTTTTCAGTACCATCTTTTGCTGCAAATTAGTTGTGGTGGGGGTGGGGGGTAAATAGCAGAACTGGAATTTAAGTGACTAAACTTTGACATAAGCTCACACATGCTCTCTGTTAAAAAATTATTTTATATTAACAAACTGCTTAAATCAATACTGTTATTCATCTTTTGATTGTACCTACCATAGTATAGAAAACTTTGAGCTAGTGTAGTAATTTTAATATTTGAGGGGAGGTGTCCTCGTGGTGTAATGGTTAAAGCGCTGGACTGGGGAATTGTAGTAAATGAGTTTGAACTCCAGTTATGCTATTACGTTCACTTTCAGATAAATACCCTTGGGAAAGATATGAATCCCCTTATGCTCCCAGCTATGGGTTAAATAGCATCGCTGCTATTCTTCTAGAAGGATGGCTTAAGCATTAAATAACCCATGAAGGTTGATATGCCATTAAACAAAGAAACCTAACTTCATTATTTGAGATTTTAAATCAGTTCTACTTATTTGGGTAAAGAACATTTTTAGTTGGTTAGTAGTTTGGGTTTTATGGGATATCAACCTTTGTAGGTTATTTAATGCCAAATCTATTTTTATACAAATAAACAGTTCTTTTTCAAACAATTCATGAGGACACAGTTTAATTGTCAAAAACATTTCTAGCTATTCAGTTTAGTCAAACAGTTCTAATTCAAACATTTCAGTAAGTGTAAGTACAGTTTCAATGTCAAAAACAGTTCTATTTCAAATAATTCAGTTTAGCATAAGTATGCAATTTTGTTCTATTTGACATATAGATAGGACCCTATCAGGTGCTATTACTCCGGGCCAGAGTGGACCTGGGAGCAATGTCATTGAAGGGGTGCTCCACATTCCCCGAAGCTCCAGGCATTGCTACAACCTCACCATCAGATTGTTTAGTTTCATATCCAGGACACTCGTTGAGGGAGGGGGGTCTTACCTCTCGGCAGAGGTGCGGTCGGTGTATTTTACAACCCCGGCCAACTGTGCATGAACATTTCTGGAAAAAAATTATTCACTCATGCCCAAAACATATATATATATAAAGATGAAGAAAAATGGTAAGACAAACGGGAATATTTCTTTCATGTTATTTATTTTCTGATTGTTCTTAACTAGTTTCAAGCTTAGGTCATTATCGGGAGAAAAGTTTTTTTTTTTTTTTTCAGAAAGTTTTTAAAATGTCATTATCGGGAGAAAAGCTTTAGTGGAAAAAAAAGGTAATTTTTTTTAGAAAGTTTAAAAAACGTTTTTATGACAAAAAAAAAAATGAAACTGGTGATGTAGAATATCCATTTGTTGAATTAAAATTTTATATATATATATATATATATATATATATATATACTAGCTGTTGTACTCATACTTTGTAGCAAAATTAAAAAAATGTTTTGCATTTATTTTGGTTGGTTGGGTTTTATGGCATATCAACCTTTGTAAGTTATCTAGTGCCATATCCAGTTTATACATATATTAAATGATTCGTTAATGCATATTTTGTAGATAACATTTTTAAACAAGGCAGAGCTTATTTGTTTGCACACAGTTAAATAGTTTCAAGTAACTATCTAACACTAATAATTCTCTTTTATATTAATACTTTTTTGCACACTGTTTAATGGTTTAACTAGGTCATTAGCCTAATGAGTAGAGTATTCGCAAATGGTCTGGGAGCCAGGGTTCAATTCTAGATCAAGTCATACCAAAGACTCAAAAAATGGTACTTGATACCGCCTTGCTTAACATTCGGCATTATAAGGTAAGGATCAAGGGTAAAGTGGAGCTATCCTGGCAATGGAGTTGCGCCCTTCCCTACACCTCAGTGTGGTAGCAGTTGAAAAAGGAGCCTTCAGGTCGCCAACTTTTACTTTTAAATGGTTTCAGGTATATCTGTGTAGTACTAACAATTTAATTTAGCATCAGTCATTTGTTTGCACACAGTTAAATAGTTAAACAGTACTATTTGATGCCTAACAGATGCTACCACTCCAGGTCAGAGTAGACCTGGGAATAATGGCAATGAAAGATACTCCACTTTCCCAAGAGCTCCAAGACTGGAGCCTCACCATCTGATGGTTCAGTGTCATGTCTAGGATGCTTATTTTAGAGAGTGTCTTATGAAAGTGAAGACTATTACCTAATATCAGTGTATGCATTTTTTATATTAATGGAATTAATAAATATCGGAAATTTCACACTTTCATTAAAATTTAATAAGAAAGAACAATATTTATCATTTTGTTTTGTTACTGTCATCACTCTGTTTTAAAGATTATATCGTCCAAAATTTTGTCCTCACTAGCTATACATTCCTGAAACCACATCTTGTCATTACTTCTGATATTGCTGTAGTTTCATAGTGAATAAAATCTTTCAGTTTGTCAGATATCTGTGACTTATGTTTAAAGTCTTGTACCTTAAGGTACGAGGTGCACATGATAAGTTTCCAGACTTTTTTTCGTATGGGCATTTGAAATTGTTGTAGACTCTTGAAAATTCAGTATGTTATTGCTATACATCTTATGACCAATTTTTATGATTTCAGCTTCAAAGGAACAGCTACAGCAGGGATTGGAATAGACCCTACTAATTATCACAGCAAAAATGCAATCTGGATGTTGGCACACTTTAGAAGAACGATATGCAATAAAATTCTGTTTTAAACTTGGAAAAAATGCCACAGAAACGTATGGAATGCTTCAGACTGCTTTTGGAGCATTTTGCATGAATCAAGCATCAGTTTTTGACTGGCATAAGAGATTCAAGGAAGGCAGGGAGTCTGTGAGGGATGATGAGAGGTGTGGGAGGAGTAAGTAAGTCAATACACCAGAGTTGATTGGCCAAAGGTTGAGGGTTACTATGTTTAGGTTTTAAGGGAGTTCAGGAAGAGATTCCATTGGAAGAGGCCAGCACTCTTCAGATTGGATCAGTGGCATTTCCACTATGACAATGCACCAGTCTACAACTCCATCCTTGTCACAGACTATTTGACCAAGATGGGCATCAAGATAGTTCCACACCCTCCCTATAGTCCAGACCTTACTCCCTGTGACTTTTGGTTATTCCCTAAGCTCAGAGGCTGTCGTTATGAGATAATTGAGAGGAAAGAGGCTATGACGAAGGTCATTGACACGCTCACACAAGAGGACTTCCATGGGGCCTTCCAGAGACTGTTGGAACGGTACAACAAGTGCATTGCAGCCAGAGGAGATTATTTTGAAGGGGACTAGAATTTCATGTGTGTACTATCAATAAAAGTGCCCATATGAAAAAAGTCTGGAAACATTGTATGCACCTCGTATCTCCAGATGAAGAAATTACAAGGAGATAGATCTAATGATCCAGTTACAGGATGTTACCATGTTACAATTTTAGTGACCATTTCTTAAAAAAGTTTCAATCACAAATGTAAGATGTTTACCATTCCACACTATGATGGCGATTGAAATGATACGGTGGCTGCTGCTGCCACTAATAGACATACCTCCTACCCAGTCACGACAACTGGAGTCTACACATTGGTAATTTCAAATCTAAGAAATATTTCTGTCTGGTCCAGTATAAAGTTTGGTATCTTTGATTTAAAAGAAACCTGTCTACAACCTTTGTCTTATGCTCTAACTATTTGTTTAAAAAGAAAAATATTTGCCCCAAATTCTTTGCTTACAAATCATATTTAAAATGAGATTTGGCATTAAATAACCCCCAAGGACTGATATGTCATTAAACATCAACCAACCAACCAAAGGTGCTAGAGTTTTATTTTTCAAATAGAACATTATACAAGCAAGACAAATATTATTTGGTATTATTTATGACCAAACTCTCCATTATTGAAACTCAGTAAACAAAAGCTGCAAAACTTTTGTTGCCAAAAATAAAATTGTACAAATTAGGGAATCTCATTTATTGTATGTTCATACTTATGTCACGTGGTATCCCACTGAGATGATAGAAATAAAATTACGACTATCCTTGTGTTCGAATTAACAGTAGCAAGCCGTCAAAGAATGACCGTTAAGAACAGATGTTTGTACTTGGTGACCTCTCTCAGGTCGCCTGACACGGGAAGGAAGAAGGTAGAAGCCAAATGATTGGCTGGGACCCTAAAAACGGAAGTAGCACCTTCTTCCCGTCAGCGAAAAAAGACAAAGTTAGTTGTTGGACAGGGTTCGTGGCGGACGGAACCAAAGCAAAGTACTCCGGGTAAAAGAAGACGAAAAGAATATCTTGGACATGAAGTAGCCATTTCTTCAAGCCAGTATTAAAAATAGCATAAAGTCTATTAGCCCGTAAAAGAGGAAATATTCTCCGCTGAAAAAAAAAAAAAAGTTAAGTGAACTTTGAGACCGTTTCTCCTTATACCCAATTTTATATACCCTCTCTCTCTCAATATAAGAAAGACTGAAAACGAAAGAAAAGAAAAGAGAGACATTGGTGTTCACGCACTATCCACTTATGATATATTTGACACGTTGAAGGTGTATATCTATGTGTAGTAAAAGATTGATATATTTTAATGTTCCCACGTGCTTGAAGTTGTTATTTGCAGTGTCTGCTACGAATCTGTTATTTTCATGTTTCTTTTCCAGCTTCATGTCGCCTTATGTTATGCTTGCTTAAAATTGTCCTATTAATTCCTTTAAAATATCTCACGGGAAACCGGAATTGCCGACTACTATAATTAATATTATTACGTCTAAACCTAGAGGGTGCATATCTTCCATTATTCTAGAGGAAGACTAGTGGCCTTGGTGAGTGTGTGTATAGTGTGAAATTTGGAACCCCTTGCCAGCGGCGGTCAGTCTAGCCCTAAATTAATCCCCCACATAATATGCCAGTTCTTATATGCCTGAGAAAAAAACTCTGAACGAGGACTTATTCTACAAGGGATCAAGTGCCAACCTGCCCCGTCTTCACACGTGCGAAAATAAAGTCCCATTTTGGGATTTTAAAGAATTTGCCGTCACACTTACCTTTTTTGTGTAGTTGTTTCTTAAGATAGATTGATTGATTAT
This sequence comes from Sepioteuthis lessoniana, assembly GCA_963585895.1. Classification (NCBI taxonomy): domain Eukaryota; kingdom Metazoa; phylum Mollusca; class Cephalopoda; order Myopsida; family Loliginidae; genus Sepioteuthis; species Sepioteuthis lessoniana. The sequence continues at coordinate 78,280 of CAUZXS010001183.1, read as the reverse complement.
AATGGCATATCAGCTTGCCTAAGGTTATTTTATGCCTAGAGGTTAGGGAATCACATTCATTGTACGTTCATATTTATATTTTTTGTGTTGTTGTTTCTTAAGATAGATTGATTGATTATAATGGCATATCAGCTTGCCTAAAGTTATTTTATGCCTAGAGGTTAGGGAATCACTTCATTGTATGTTCATATTTATATTTTTTGTGTTGTTGTTTCTTAAGGGAGCTTTTTTTTTTTTTGCAAATGGTCCTATTAAATATGAAAATTTTTTCAAAAGATTTATTTGACTCGTAAATAGAACCCTAACAGGTACTTCCACTTCAAGTCAGAGTTGAACTTGGAGTAATGGCAATGAAGGGGTTCTCCACACCCTCCAGATCTTGAGCCTCACTATCAGATGTAGTTTAGTGTTATCCCAGAACACCCTTTTTTGGTGAGGGTGGATACAATTAGCATATTCTAATTCCCACCATTTGGGTGGAAAAATTAGTTGGGGTATATTCATCTATGGAAAATACACTATATAAGTCTATTGTTTAAATTTGATATCCTCCCTCTTTACCATGTAAAATTAGTTTTTTTTTTCACTTGGTTTTTGAATAGACTGTGTTTGAGGGTGAGCTGAAAAGTTCATATAATGACATCCTATTTGCTGTTGATGAATTTTTTGACCAGTGGGATTGAAGTACTGCAGTACCAATTGAAGAAGTGTGTTGACTGCAAGGGAGACTATGTTGAAAAATAAACCTCATTTGGTTCATTCCATGAGGGCATCTTGGTCAGCCTATGAACTTTTCTGCTGACCCTTATATATTCAGTTCTTTTTTTGTGTTAAAAGATTCCACAAAGTTTATACTTTGGATAGAATCAAATAGAAAGTCCTGGAAATTAAACTCTGGGCTTTTTGGTTACTTTTCTCTCCATTAACCAAATTCAGTATTCAGAGATATTTACTGATGAAGATAAATGTGTATTTGTATATCAGATCATTGTTCCTTTGTTTGATGTCTTGTATAAATGCTTAAGTATTCCTATGATCTCCGTCTTGGATATTTTGGGTTCACAAGTAATTGGTTTGCCTGCGCTAAGCACCAATTGAACAAATGATGAAATGTTTATAATATGTGTTGCTGCTAGATGCGTAGATAAACCTGGAATAACGTGAAATGTACAAGATCAAAGCTGATTGAACAACAAACTGGAATTGAACCCCCTCCACATTTGCCCACCTTACATTAGTTATTCCTGTGTTATACCAACAAATAATGGACTCACTGCTTACAAAGTTCCTGAAGGGCACTGGTTTCTAAATTGGGTGCATGGGATGAGAGAAAAGGAGAGAGTCAGTGAAAGGATGGGAAAAATATGCAGCCTTCCCCCAGCTCTCTTTACTTCAGGGTTGGACGTATTTCATATAAGTACATTACTTAGAAGCATTCCAGGATAGGAACATGGTTTGCTCAGTGTCTCTTTTAGATCATACTTTGACTGAAAAATTGTCCAGAGTTTATTTTCTCTTTTGTTGGTAGGCATTTGGACAAGTCCATGCTTTCACTTGGAAACAGTTTGAAGAATGAACTTTTCCTGTTGAGTAATAGTTAATAATTTAGGCATTTGGACAAGTCCATGCTTTGAATTAGAAACAGTTTGAAGAATAAACTTTTCCTGTTGAGTAATAGTTAATAATTTAGGCATTTAGACAAGTCCATGCTTTGACTTGTAGAATGAACTTTTCCTTATTTGGGTACTATACTGCTGAGTAATAGTTAATGATTTAGTTTTACTGGCCACAAGTAGTGTAGTGAATTTCCTCCTCACTGGGTGCCCTATACTTATGGCTATGTGCTTAACTAAATTAAGCTCATTAAAAAGATTAAACAATTGAGAAGTTGTGAACCTCTTTTATTTGGGTACTATGAGCAATCATCAAACCTTGATTTTGCATAGATGAGGAACCAACAGTCGCCAAGTGCCATTGGCTCTGTGTCTAGCTATCCTAATTTAGATATATATCACCAATATTGAGCCTCTTTATAATGATTTCAAATTTTTTTAAATCACTCTATTACATGCAAAAAGTTTTGTTCCATTGCAAGGTGTAGAATATAAATATAACAATTTCTTAAAAATATTTCATTGAGTGGATGATGGCCCTCATTGGGTTAATAAGTAAAATTATTAGACCCCTCCTTTTTTTACTCCAAAATGTCAAAAAATATCTTCTATGTAAAGTTGAGATATCTGGTAAGCTAATGGTTACCCAGATGCTGTTGATTGTTGATACTTGTTTTTAACCTAACTCTATGATAAGAGGATCATTCAATAAAAAGTAAAGTTGATGACTGTAGTTGAGGGTGACCTGAATGCTCCCTTTTCAATAGCTACCACACCATGGTGTAAATGAGGGCACTACTCTATTCCCTGGATTGCTCCACTTTATCCTTGATCCTTACCTTATAATGCTGAGTGTTAAGTAAGGTAGAATCAAGTACCATTCTTTGAGTCTTTGGTACGACTCGACCTGAAATTGAACCCGGTCTCCTTGACCATTAGCGAACACTCTACTCATTAGGCCAATTAGTGGCATCTTTTTCAAGAAAATCAAGTGATGAGTCCTTTGATATCCTAGAAAACTGTGAGCATGACTATCTTTACTGATTTGCTGTGCCCATAGCATTTTATTTACTGGAAAGTCTGTGTTTCCACTCCATGAATTGTCTTTTTGATTCAGAATTGACATGGCAAACCTCTTTTTAACACATTTGAAAACGCATTTTGATTAAAACATATTTCTCCATATATCACACATTCTTCTGTAAATTTCATCATGATTGGCGCAGTGCACATGTTTTGCATTCCAGGTTCAAACTTGGAGCACTCTGTTTGATTTGTCACCATTCTGAATTGCCTGAAAACAAATATCTTTTGTGAGATTAAATTAATTTTTGTTATAAACTAATTCCAAACAATCCAGAGTTTACATTTATGGAAAATAATTCTGAAAAAAAATATTTTGCTTTTTTTTTGAAAAAAATTCCCTTATTTATTGACTGACTCTCATAAATAGATAAATTCCCCTTATCTATTGAATAAGCTTTGTATCTAATATCAAATATAAATGTTAGGGGGCGGACGTTATATGTCATTAGCCATGTGTTGTGATGCTGGCAAAAGAAAGACACGGGGAACACAAAAAGGGTTGATAGAAAAACATATATATTCAAGTAACAGAAACAAGATACAAGTGAACCTGGTTAAACAGTAGTTAGTTGACAGAAAGCTGAGAGTCCAATGGGGTAGTGACTATCCGTCCACTATGCAGATGGTATCACATGTGATTGCGTCACACTAATTTGGTTAACACTGTCTAACACTCTCATTGACATGTATTTATAGGGGAGGGTGAGTCCATTATGTCGGGAGTACAACAATATGATTTATTGACTGACTCTCATTGATAGATAAATTCCCCTTATCTATTGAATGAGCCTTGTATCTATTATCAAATATAAATGATAAGAGGAGGGTGTTATATGTCATTAGATATGATAACTATTTTCAATGAAATAACAAGTGGAAACAACACTATAACGACTGTTATCTGAACAGCATCAAATCTTCAATTCAATTTTATTTCTTGGGTTTCGGTTGAATAATTCAGTACACAGAGGAATTCCTGATCTATTGTCATTTTATTTGATCTCCAACCAGCTGTCTACTGGAACAGCAACATTCACAATTTGGCAAACTATTTATTTCTTATTCACAACAACAGTTTCTGTGTTCTTGCTTGAATTGAGTAGTTTACCTGGATGTCAAAGTTCAAGTGTATTTTACTATTTTTCTGTTGTCTAGAGGAGTTTCAAGTTTAGTCTTAGGTTAAACTCAGAAACCACACTGTCAAAAACATTTAAGATTATGGGTTTAGTTTTATCTTTTACCTTTACTGTAGTTTTTCATTTATTTACTATTCTATTTTATGTTCTTAATTTTTCTCTAGTCCTTTTCTTTTTTTTCTTGATATGTTTATTGTATGAAGAGATGCTGAAAAGTTCTTGACCTAACTAAGAATGGATAACTGGCAGGTGTTTTTAGTCATTTGATTGCAAAAACTTTTACATATTTACATATAAGATTAAAAGGAGCAGATTGGATCTGGACATTATATATCAACATATGAGGGTTGGTTGGAAAGTTCATAGGCTGACCAAGATACTTTCATGGAATGTGACCAAATGAAGTTTATTGTTGAATATATTTCCCCATGGTCCACACTAGTACTTGGATCCTATAGGGCAAAAAAGTCATCAACAGATATGATGTCATCATATGAACTTTTCAGACCACCTTTGTATATGAAATATAATTTGTATTGTTTTGTGTGTTGCCCTTTCTTGGGTCACCAGAATACTCCATTAAAAAGTGACAGGCAAATTCAATGATGAGAAAATCTGTAATGGTAAGACAAGGCAATATATAAATTTAGGCAAATTTGTTATCACATTAATATCAAACTTATCAGCAATTTGCATCTCCCAGAGGGGAGTCCTCATCATGGCTAAAGAACTGGACTGCGGCAGGCCCCGAAGTTAGTAAATTCAAACTCTAATTGTACTATTAAGTTCACTTCCAGATTATTACCTTTGGGAAAAGTATAAACCTCCTTTTCCCCCCAGCTATCAGTTAAATAGTATCACTGCTGTTCTTCTACAAGAAGGACTTTGGTACTATTTACCAACCCCTCCGCTCGGGCAGGATATGACACAAGGTCAATTTTTAAGTGGAGTTTAACAGGTTTGAATTCAGAGTTTTCCTTCTCCTAGACGAGTTGCCTAACCAAGGCTGAAGAACCTAGTCTGTCCTACTATTTACGCATAGCTGGAGGGAGAATAATTGGATTCATACCTTTCCCAAGGGTATTAGTGCTATGTGAAGGAAGAAGGACTTTGGTATTAAATAACCCATGAAGGTTGATATGTCATTAAACAAAGAAACTAAATCAAACCAAACCTTATATATATATATATATATATAAACTGAAAGTAAATCCAACAGTATAAAAATGTTTAGAGATGAAAAAACAAGGTTTTCAGAAGATTAATCTATTTGTTGAAATATTTGCCTAGGTTTCAGTTTGTAAACCTTCATCAGGGTATGTAAGTTATTGAATAAAATGAAAAAGCGAGAAAGTTTTAAAATATTCTATTTCCATTGATAGCATTCTGTTTCAAATTTGTGATGCAATCAGCATTCCAAAATTCATTTACCTATGAGCTGTTTGGATTTGCATCCCAAATTTTAAAATGATGAATTTGACCATATAGAAAATTCCTTCATGCAATTTCAGTATCTCAACTCTTTTATACAACATCCCTAAATAAAAGCTCTTAGAATTCCCAAACATAAATGTTCTCTAGATATTCAAAGCAATAATTTTTCAAATAGTAAAACATTACATAGATTTCTAATTTTACTCAATAATTCAACCACAGATATCAGTGAAAAAATCCTAAACCACCTTGGAATTAAAACTGTTATTAACTCTTGAAAGACAATTATGAATTTAATTAATAATAAAAATAACAATATCAATATTGAATCCAGAACATCAAATTCCATGTCTGGATTGTAAAATATGTAGGTAAATATTCCTATAGCATTGATAAATGAATTTAAGAGCACAGAAAAGATTTTTAAAGAGCAATCATACATACAGGCTTGGTGAAACATAATTTAGAAACCAATCACAACTTCAATTTCAAAGATTCCAAGATTTTAGTTTATATACATTATTTTAAAGAAATGCTGGAAAATTATTGTATCATGTATCATTTCAAACCACAATACTATTTATTATTATTGTAGCCGCCACTGCTACACAAGCCTAAAATCCTTGGTGAAAGAAAATGCTGAGTCACTCGTGACATCAACTAACAACAATGTCACGCCTTCATTTACAAGTAAATTTCTGTTGTCAAGACAAACTATTTTTTGAAATAGATTAATTCTGCCAGCTGTTCAGAAAGTTCATAACCACAGGATAAAATACAGTGTATTTAAAAGTGCTTCTTTGAAATACAATGAGGTATTTCATTATTAATTATATTTAAAAGAGAAACTTCCTGTACACAATAACACAGAAGTCTCTTCTCTCAGACCACAAAGGGAACAACCTCTTACTTCTATATAAACAGTCAGTCAGTGAACACAAGGGAAGAGCATGGCTGGGCTTTCACCTGGAGGAGAGGTATCTGTTCCTCTCCCAGCAGCAAGCAGGCAATGTAGGGTCTGTGGCTCTAACACAAGTCAAGCAGCTGACATAAAATCCAACCAATTACAGCTGCAGACTCAACACAACCAATGCCAGCTTCCAACCAATCACTGCTGCTCTCCCTCTCTCAAAACAGCTCTTTTCAGAGCTAACTTCAGAAAGTTATAAACTAGCCCTTTTAAGATCTAACTTCATAAAGTCTTTTGGTCTCCTCACTCCCCATCTTCGCAGATACCACAAGTTGACAATGCAGCAGCTAGCCACACTTGCCGCAAACCAGTAGTACCTGCATCCCCAAGCAGCAGAGACCTGCAGACCAATTCCAGCATCACCAAGCTGCAAAAACCTGCATCACTCAAGTCCACAAGTGACAACTCTGCTCGGACTAGCACCAGCATTTTGTTGCCACCTTGATAAAACAGTGCCTAGGATTGATTAAACTGGGACATCGATCATCCATCCTCTACAAGATATGCATCCACATCTTCGACTGTCTTCAGCTACGTCTATAACCTGACCATACAGCTACACCTATGATCTGTACCAAGTGCTGAGACCATCCTCAAGACCATCCTGATCTTTTAGATGTGCTGTTATTAAGAACTTATTGACATCTGAGTTAACGACTTTCTACTGCACTAACTTTTGACACGGCAAAGACTACACTGGCATTATACAGCAACTGCAATTCTGTGCACATCTTTCATGTATGATTCACTCAATAAAAACCTGACATTTAAACTTACCCACTTGTCCTTGTAATTTGTTTTGTCCACTGTCAATCATTCTCATCACTTATACAAACATTTGCAGGATTGATGTGTTTATTGGTCCTGCAACACTTTCAAGCAGAGGCTTTTTAAATTTTTCTCCTTATTTGGTCAGATTTATACTGAAAAGTTTCAAAATCTGTTATTTAAAATAATTCAGCTTCATCATTTATATATATTTAGAAAGATAGAAATATAGACAGTCAAATTAAACAGGTATAGAAAGAAGAAGGTTAACACTGATAAAGACGGATAAGTATATTCTGGAATGTTTATATAAGTAGATATGAACTAATTAATATATATATATATATATATATATATATGATATGAATTAAAAAAAAAAGAATTTTGGGATGCAAAATGAGTATGAAGGAGAAGGCTTTGGCATTAAATTACCCATGAAGATTGATATACCATTAAACAGAGAGACCAAAGAAAATACATTATTATTTTGTTACTGAATGGGGGAAAAATATACAACAAATAATATCTTTAAAAAAATATTTCAGCTAAATTCTTTTCAATGATTTTTATTTTCTTAATTTTTTTAGAGGCGAAAATTTGAGAACCAAACAAAAAATACACGTTTTCATATTAAAAAAAAGGCTTTTCTTTTGTTTACACTGTATTTAAAGGTTGATTAAACCTATTTGTTGTCTCTTTTTTATAGTTTCACTTTGATTGTCTTTGTGTAAAATTTTTATTATATAATTTAAAGATGATTTATTGGCACTGATGTGCTTTTCCCATTAAAAAAAATTTTTTTCCTTCCTATTTTCTTAGTTTTATTACTTTATCGATAAACATGGCCGAGAACGTTCTAGATTTCTTTTTTACCCCCTTTTTCTTGACTTCTTGACAATCTGTGTTGAGGAATGTATAGTGAATATATATTTGTATCGCTTCTGGATTTTTGCAGTCATAAGATGAAATAAAAATTGCTAATCAGAATAATTGCTTAATTAGATTCCATTATAATGAATGTAACAGATTTATCCAAGTCTGCAATTATACGCTTGTAAACGTATGCATATAAACCCACCCACACATATATTTCATAGATATAAGGAAAAACCCAACAAATGTGTGTGTGCATAAAAACCGTGTGTGTGTGTGTGTGTGTGTGTGTATGTATATATATATCCATTACTTCACAACTTTATGATAGAAAAAGTATTTATTTTTTAAACAAGTATATTTACCATTATTATTATTATTGATTTTTAATGTGTGATTGATTTTAAAGGCATGTCCACCTGTCAGAGTTATTTAATGCCAAGACGTTAGAGAATTGCATACATTGAAAGTTTATATTTACATTATTTTTGCATAGTTTGTTAAAAAAAATTTTGCATATATTTATATATCAAGTATTCCTGTCAAATACAAATAATTAGTCGACAGATGGGACACTAACAGGTGCTACATCCCTGGATCAAAGTGTACCTGGGAGCAAAAGCAATGAAGGAGAACTCCCTCATCCTCATAATTAGGCACTGTTTTGTGTCATACCCAAGACACCCCTTTTTAGAGGGGATCTTATTTCTCTGTATTTTGAAACAGGAACCACAACCACCTGCAAGACAACTTGCACAGTTAAACACATTCTTATAGAATGCAGAATTTTCGCTGTTATCAGAAAGCGATTTTTCAAAGTAAATAACTTAACCGATATGTTCGAGAACGTCAAAATAGATAACATTCTGTCCTTCTTGAGAGAGACAGAGTTGTACCAAAAAATATGATGACTTAAAACTGGTTAATCTTGTGCAAATAAATGAAATCCTGCTAACAGAAAATTCTACCTACGTTAATATTCGTTTTGAAATCTTTGGTTGAATATGTATGTATATATAGACAGAATTTGGCGTTGAATGACCTACAAAGGTTGATATACCATAAAACCCAAAAAACCAACCAACCATTTCTCTGCAAAGAATACAAAGGACGGAGCAGATTAAAAATAATAAAGAATAAGGTCTGTGAAATTCTACTTCTCATTTAATTTGTCCCCGGGAACCCTGGTTAAGCACATCAGCTATGATGAGCCATTGCTCTTTGAACTCATAGTTTATTCTGTTTTTCAATCTCACTTGGCAACCTATTTGTTGCTATTTTTTTTTTTATATTTGTAGTATTGATAACATCTTTTATTTATTTTTAAACATAACCTCATTTTTATGTCAGTGCACCTAATTCAGTGAAAAATTATACAAGGAAAATTTCTGATCAAATTCAACTAACAAGTTCATGACAGGATACAGACTTATTGATGCACACTCATTTCTCTGTCCCTCCCCCTTCTCTCTTTCTCTCTCTCTCTCATATATATATATAATATTTTATGTGCCACCAAAAAAACCTTCATCAGTTGATGACCCTGGGATCTGGCATTGTTTAGGGTCAATACATATAAGCATTCTTTTAACCAGCTATCGGAGAGAAAGAGAGTGAAAGAACGTAAATTTGATTCAGCCAAATATTTTCATTGGTAATTGAATTTAGTTGTAGAAACATGAAATATTGATGACTTATAACAATCTACCCATTATTTTATTCCTTTTTACCAATTCTGTTTATTTTTAATCACATTTTGTTCAATCTATTCTTTGACCTTCAAATTATGAGAATTCAGAATAAGGAAGTATCTTCTATAGAGATTTGAACCTACATTCTGTTCCACTGGAATTTGCAAGGTCATGCAGCGATACATCCACAATTTCAGTCATTTGAGGCATCATTGGGTTTTTGTTCCTGAACATCACTCTTAATGTATTTGCTTCAACTTACTATATTCTATTTGTACATATTTACCTATTCACTATCACTGCAGCATTTGGGATATGAAAGGACCCTCAGAAAATGAGCCTCATAGGTGGCAAGTGCAAAAAATTGTCCTTGGCTTATCGGCATTTGTACTTAAGGGTGCACCTTGAGCATCTTGAGTTAGAATCAACCCTATTTCCTTTTAGATGATCGGAGCAGTTGCCTGCAGGAGATGGCTCTCAGTGACTGGGACTTGGCAAATTTGTGCTTCTCTGCTTAGAAGGCTAAGAAGTAATATATATTGTTTATTTAGAAGAACAGAAATTTGTAGATATTTACTAAACTTTGCTTAATCTAGCACAAGACCACAAGCATGGGATACAGAGGATTAATCTCCCTACAGTAGTATTAGCCAATGAGCTCACTATTACTTCATGGCAAAGAGTTTTATACCTTTATATAATTTAGTAAGTTTAGCTTAGTTTAGCTCATAGCCAAAAACTGACATTACACAGTAAGGAAAAACTCAATCTGGTAACTTATAATTTTCAGAATTATTGCTGTAGAATACACCGAATGCATCTTTGCAAAGGGGCAAGTGTCCTGGATATAGTATTTAACAATCTGATGGTGAGGCTCCAATAATTCTGGAGCTTTGGTGAATGCTGAGTACTCCCTTATTACCATTGCTCCCAGGTCCACTCTGGCCTGGAGTGGTAACACAAGATAGGGTCCTATCTATGGATCAAATATAACTTTGTGACTTTTAAGCTGAGTGCAAACAAATGACTTATGTTAAATTGAATTGTTAGAAATAGAATTGTTTGCTCATTTAACTATGTTTAAGCAAATGACTGATGTTTAATTGAATTGTTAATGATACATAGCAATAGTAAAGTAAAGTTGGCGACTGTAGTCAAAGGCGACTAGATGGCTCCTTTTTCAATAGCCACTACTCCAAGGTGTCCGGAGAGGGTGATACTCCTTTCCCTGGATTGCTCCACTTTACCCTTTATATGTACCTTATATTGCTGAGTGTTAAGCAAGAAGGTATCAAGTACCATTTTTAAAGTCTTTGGTATGATGCGACCTGGGATTGAACCTATGTCTCCCAGACCATTGACAAACACTCTACCCACTAGGCCAATGAGCCAGTTTACATAGCAATACTTGGAACTATCTAACTTTGTTGACTTATCTTTACAAATCATATATATCTAATATTTATGTATAAACTGGATTTAGCATTAAATAACTGATAATGATTGATATGCCATAAAACCAAACCAAATCAAACTATTTTTATCAAGAATGAGATTTACTCAACCCCTCCAACATGTGCAGGATGCTATACAAAGTCAATTTTTTAATAAAACTGATTTTAATTGAGTGTTTTCCTTCTCCTAGACTGATTGTCATACCAAGGTTAAAGAGCCCTCTTGGCTCTATTATTTTACCCATTGCTGAGGCAAGAAAGATCTGGATTCATATTTTGATTTCTAATAAGAAAAATATAACTCCAAGTGAGACGCTTGTGACATAATGTTTATTATCATAGGAAATGGATTCAGCAACACAAGTTCAAGTCTTGTTCAAGGTTGTTTGCATTTCACATAAAGATTGTACTCTTGGGAAAGGTATAAATCAAACTATTCTACCTTCCATTATAGGTTAATGTTGTATATTGACCTCCGACCCAGCCGGGCTGTCAAAATAGGAAATGCACCTGTGTAAATAACAGGTGCATCCGGTCGAGGAATATCAGAATATAACCTTGACTGTGGACGGGTTGAATGAGTGCGATTTGTGACGCCCACAAGAAGGTGGGCGTTGAACTATTATATAACTCGGTGCACAGGAAGTTCAATCAGTTGGAGATAAGATGCGGTAGAGAAAGCCAGCACCCAGCAGAGTGGGCCTCCAGGCCCCCGGTTGAACAGCCCAGGAGAACGGGAAAGAAATGGTGTTATGGCCAATAGAGTGGGGGTCAATATGTTGCAGTTCTGTTTGGTCTCCAACTCCCTCTCACACACAACCCTTTCAATAAAGTGAGAGGTATATTTTTCTAAAGAACTGTGTCGCTCGTCTTTATTGTGTCATCGTTATGATTCTGCATGCATCTGCATATGAGTATGCAACATTAATATTAGGAACACCTTTAGCATTGGTAAAGCAATTTGTCTTGGAGAAGAAAAGACTCTGAATTCCAAACCTGATAATTTTTAATGGTAGAATCTATGGCACACTGGTGTTGCATTCTTCCTTTATCCAAAAAGTGTTTCTGGTCCTATGCTGGCTTTGATCACTATAAACAAACCTCAATGTAATAGTCAAATGATTCTCATCTTTAACTGAAGTGTTTGGCCCTTTTACATCAAGATAAACAGGAAAATTTTTCATGTATTTATATATGTATGTGTAAAATGGAATTGGCAAGGTGACTACAAATTCCAGCTTAAACTGTTTGCATTTATTTCATGCTAAGGCCCTTGAGAAAGGTTTAAGTTCACTTCTCCACTAGCTGAACTGTAGAGTAGGTTAGGCTTGCAAGCATTACAAGAGCAACTATTCTTAGAGAAGGACGGCCCCTGGGCCAGTATGACAAGGTAACTCTACAGCATTGAAACAGTAATAAAAAATGAAATTGCATAAATATATATAAGAGGTATACTTATTTTCAAACTGCTACATATTCATATTTTTTAACACAAACTTTGGTAATGGATGATACCTAATAATATTGTTTTTGATTGTATAATGTCAAACTAGAAATTATAATTTTGTGGTATTTTGGGTTTAGAAGAGAATTAAGTTTTTCTGTGAAATTGTTGGCTGGTATACTTATTTATGAGCAATACTATATATATATATATATATATATATATATATTGAGAGACAGATAGGTTGTCTGTAGAAATAAATTTCCCACGATAATTAACATCTTGCCACCCAAAATTAAACTTCACTTATTCAAAGGTCAGTTTGATATTGTTTAAAAGCATGACCTAAAAGAATTGAAGAATTCATGCTTGTCTCTTTTTATCCTCCTCTAATGATATATATATATATATATATATATATATATACATACACAGAGAGAGAGAGAGAGAGAATGAAAAGGGTTATATATATATATATATATATATAGTCCTGGTCATAAAATTACTGGCCATAAATTCCCATGAACAACTTTTGTAGTTGTTAAGTATTTATATATAAACTTATCTAGAACCTGTTTGTGTAATGTTGAAATAGATATTTTAAGAAAATAAATAAATAGTATAAAGGTGCTGAGTGGTGGTGAGGGGTGGGGTGGGTTAAAGAAGAAATAACCAACTGACCAGTATTTTAACCAATCACAAACAACAATTCAGACAGTGTAGCAAATATAAACAAAGATTAAAGAGAACTTAATAATTATTGTCTCATTTTGTAATTTTTTCTTTTTTTCTTGTTTTTATTTTTTTGTTTGTTTATTGTATTTTTTTATTTGTTTTTAGGTGTTCTATTTTCCTTTGTTATTTATTTATTTATTTATTTTACATTCTGAAAATGTTTGGCGTGAGAAGATTTTCTTATCTTTCCCTTTTAAACTGTTGTCTGTTTAAATAAGACTTTGCATATCTTTTTCTCATGTTCTCAAAAAAAAAAAAAAAATTAAAAATTCAAATACTAATTATCTTTTTTAAATGCATTTTTTATCCTTCTAAGACTCCCTATTCTATTTAGTTCCTGATTGCCTATCCAAGAGCTTTCCAAACATTACATAGGTTATACACTTTAATATTTTTTTATACCCATTATTAAATTTGCTTGCTTATTTCTATCTTTGGTTTGTCTGTCTGTCTCTCTATATATATATAATTTTTTTCCTTTCCCTTAGTTTACTTTTTGTATTTCTCTAGTTTTCTTACTTCCTTCACCATCTTTTCTTACCTGCTAATTTTCCCAACATCTTCTTCCTTGATTTTCCAAACTTCTTTCCTCTTAGTATTATCATATATATATATATATATATATATATATATATATATATATATATATATAAAGTAAGTAGTAAAGTGGGTAACCTGAAGGCTCCCTTTTCAATAGCTACTACACCGAGGTGTAGGGAAGGGTGCTACTTCTTTCCCTGGATTGCTCCACTTTACCCTTGATTCATATTTTATAATGCTGAGTGTTAAGCAAAGCGGTATAAAGTACCACTTTTTGAGTCTTTGGTATGACTTGACCTGGGATTAAACCTCGGTCTTCTGAACCATTTGTGAACACTCTACTTATTAGGCCAAGGTCTGGTGTATATATATAAAGTTAATAAAGCTGACGACCGTAGTTGAGGGTGACCATAAGGCTTCCTTTACAATAGCTACTACACTGAGGTGTAGAGGAGGGTGCTACTCCTTCCCCTGGATTGCTCCACTTTACCCTTGATACATACCTTATATTACTGAGTGTTAAGAAAGGAGGTATCAAGTACCATTTTTAAAGTATTTGGTATGATGCAACCTGAGATTGAACCCAGGTCTCCTGGACCATTTGTGAACACTCTACCCACTCGTTCAATGAGCCATATATATATATATATATATATATATATATATATATATAAGTTTCTCTGTTAGAAAACATGGTTCCACCTGAGAAAGGCCGGAGATTTAACAGATATATCACTCTGATCCTAAGTAGGAAAGCATAATAGTTTTATATATAAGACTTTGAATCATGAATCATTTCAAACCACAATACTTTTTCATTTTATTCAATAACTTACATGCCCTGATGAAGGTCTACAAACCAAAACCTTGGCAAATATTTCCACAAATAAATTAATCATCTGAAAACTTTGTTTTTTCATCTGTATACATTTTTTTATTTTAGATTTATTTTCAGTTTTTACCCATATATATATATATGCATATATATTTATATATATAAGGTTTGATTTAGTTTCTTTGTTTAATGACATATTAACCTTCTTGTCATGTAAAACTTTAAAAAAGAGACAACAAATAGGTTTAATCAACCTTTAAATACAGTGTAAACAAAAGTAAAGCTTTTTTTTCAAAACATAAAAACATACATTCTGTAACTCGGTTTAGTCATGTGGTACTACTCATGTAGTGTGTCTTGGGTAGGAATAGCCTTACAGAGGCTATCCTTCTTCAGGTTGAGTTTAGATTAAGAGTTTTCCTTCTCTTAGAATAGCTGCCCTACCAAAGTTAAAGAGCTGAGTCTGCCCTACTATTTACTTTTAGCTAGAGAGAGAATAGTTTAATTCATAACTTTCTCTAAGGTATTTGAAATGCAAGCAGCTTCATTCAAGATTTGAACCCAGTTATTGCCTAATTGGCTGGGGCTGTCAAATACACCAACTGCACCTCTGTAGAGGGGTAAGACCCCCCCTCGCCAATGAGTGTCCTAGATATGACTCTAAACAATTTGATGGTGATGTTTCAGTGATGCTGGGGCTTTGGGGAATGCAGAGCACTCCTTCATTGCCATTGCTCCCAGGTCTATTCTGGCTCAGAATGGTAGCACCTGATAGTGCCCTATCTATGGGTTTAAATTGAACTAAACTGCATATCTATACTAAACTGAATTGTTTGAATTAGAACTGTTTGACTAAACTGAATAGCTTAAAATAGAAATGTTTTTGACAATTAAACTGTGTACTTACATTTAAACTGCGTGCTTATGCTAAACTGAATTGTTTGAAATGGAACTATTTTTCAAATTGAAACTCTACTTTCACTAAACTGAATTGTTTAATATAGAACTGTTTTGCCATTTAACTGTGTGTAAAAAAATCTATACTTATGCTAAACTGAATTGGTTGAATTAGAATTGTTTGAATAAACTGAAATACTTGAAATAGAAATGTTTTTGGACAACTAAACTGTGTACTCATGCTAAACTGAATTGTTTGAAATAGAACTATTTGCATAAAAATGGATTTGGTGTTATTTAACCTACAAAGGTTGATATGCCATAAAATCAACTAAACAACCAACCAACAATTTAAAAAAAATGCAAGCAGCTTCATTTAGGATTTGAACCCAGTTAAGTGAGTTCACTTTTTTATGATAATAACCATTACATCTCAAACGCCTTTTTATATACAAAGAAGAAGAAAAATTGTATATTCTAAGAATTCCCTCTTATAGTAGGAGATTGTCTTCAGATCCCAACTTTATTTTCTTTCTGATTAAACATAAATATTGCCCAGTCAGCTGGGGCTGTAGAATACACCGACTGCTTCTCTGCAGAGGGGTAAGACCCCCCCCCAAACGAGTGTCCTGGATATGACACTAAACAATCTGATGGTGAGGTTCCAGCAATGCTGGAGCTTTGGGGAATGTGGAGTACCCCCTTCATTGCCATTGCTCTCAGATCCCCTCAGGCCCAGAGTGGTAGCACCTGATAAGGGTCCTATCTAAGGGTTAAATAGAACAAAACTGTGCTTCTTTCACTATACTGATTTTTGCATTTAAACTGCGTATTTATGCTAAACTGAATTGTTTAAAATAGAACTATTTTGACATTGGAACTGCGTACTAGTGCTGAATTGAATTGCTCGAAATAGAACTGTTTTTGACGTCTAAACTGTGTACTTATGCTGAACTGAATTATCTGAAATAAAACTGTCTGCCATTTAAATCTGTGTATTGCCCAGTCAGCTGGGGCTGTAGAATACACTGACTGCACCTCTGCAGAGGGGTAAGACCCCCCCACGAGTGTTCTGGATATGACACTAAACAATCTGATGGTGAGATTCCAGCAGTGCTGGAGCTTTGGGGAATGCGGAGTACCCCTGTACCCTGTATTTACACTTAACTGAATTATTACATATAACTGCTTGAATAGTTTGAAATGGAAATGTTTTTAACAATTAAACTGTGTACTTATACTAAACTTAAGTGTTTTCAATAGAACAGATTATTTACATAAAAATGGATTTGGCGTTAAATAACCTGCAAAGGTTGATATGCCATAAAACCAAACAAACCAAACCAAACCAAAACATAAATAGAAAATCTACTCTTTTAAAGGCTGTGTTATATGATCTGCTAATAATGACAATCATACATTTTATTTTCTTATCTTTAAATATGAATAATCATTTGTCATTACCAGAATTGGAATATAATCTTTGAATTTCATTCAAAACTACAATTTTAAATGCTGATTTTCAATGGATGCAGGCTTTTCATCATTTTTTGAAAGGGTCATAAGCAAAAAACAAAAAAACCATAAGGAAATTTTAATTTAAAATGATATTGTAATATTCTGTATATATTTTAATGCATACTTTTTAAGAATTCTAATATCATTTTTTCTGAAAATTTTATGACATTGTAGCATTTGCTGTTCTCCTTCGTCTTCATCGAAATCTACTGATAGATTAAAACAAAACAGGATATTTTAGAAATTATTTTTGGCAATATATTTCATCATTTCAATCGGGATAAAAAACTTTCTTACTTGATATCTTGTCATTTGCTTCCAGCCTAGTTTACTTTTGAGATATTACAAATTTTTGAAAATCACCCTCTTTGAAGCTGTACCATGGTTTTCTGCTCACAAATAAATCAAATGAATTTTGTTTTCTATCAAAGGAATAGAACATTTTAGTTTAATTTTCAAATATTAATCTCACACTTTGACTAAAAATTGTTATCAAACAAACATGCAGTCTATCATTTAGGTAATCTTTTTTTTACTACAACCAGAAATATTGGATTATTATTGTTCATTAAGTAAAAATAATAATTAAAAAAGATAAGTTGGTCATTATCTTCTGTCTAAGCTGTAACAAATTTTGCCTCCTCATGAAAAAAGTATACAATCTAATTTTTCTCCTGATGGAATATTAAGCTCTGTCTCTTTATTTATTTATTCTTTACTAATTCTGAATGTTTTTTCTTGAGAGTTCCATTTATTAGTTTTAACTGGAAGCTGTACTTGTCTTAATCAGTCTTTTGCTTCTACCAAAAGACCCTCCAATTCCAACATACTGGACAAAAAATGTCTTGTGAGATATTTTCTAAATGATAACTTGTCATATGGTCTCACTTCCTGGTTAGAAATCTCATGTCAGAAGCTGTGTCAGTGTTAGCTCTGTTTGTGGGACTTAGAATATGCTCACTCTAACCCTTGCAGAGGGGTATAACCCTCGCTCATCAGAGGATCTTGTGTATGATACTAAACTGCATCTGACAGTGAGACTCCATTTTTCAATTGTGTGGAGTACTCCTTTATTGCCATTACTCTCAGGTCCATTCTGACTCAAAATGGAAGTACATGTTAGGGTCCCATGTATGAGTCAAATAGATGTTTAAAAAATTATTCATATACAATAGGTTCCTGTACAAAAAACCCTCTTCACAAATTATTGTACTTAAAAGATAAATATGAGCATACAATGAATGCAATTTCCTAACTTGGAAGCATAAAATAACCCTACATAGGTTGACATGCCATTAGAATCAATCAATCAATCTGTATTATTGTTTCCTGGTTATAATTAAGATGGTGGATTTTGTTTTCTATTTAAGAAATTTTTTGTCCAGATATTTCATCAACTGCAACAAGACAAAGCTATTTCTCACAAGATATTTTCTCATCTGCTTCTGTCATCTTTCTAATAAGACATAACAAATAAAAAAGTCACCTTTTAAAAATTGTATCATAGTTTCATCTTGATAATTAAAATGATGGTTTTTGTTTTCTATCAAAGGAATGAAACAATTCATATCTAATGTCAAGTATCACTCTGTTTCTTACTTTCTAATAAGACATAACAAATAGGAATGTGATCAACTTAAAAAAACAATTTTGTCATGGCTTTTTTTATTAATAATTACAACTGTGGATCTTTTTAAAACCTAAAAATAAGAAATTTGGATTAATTATCTGGTAATCTGCTAAATTAGATTTAGCTCTAGAGAAACAGGCTAATTATGGGTAAATACCTAGAAATTTACACACACAACATTCATATATGTATAAATGTATTTATGTATATCTGCAGGCTCAGCTTAGTGGTTGAGGACAGAAGTAAGAATTGAAAGATTTAAAATTTTATCAATATCATCAGTTTAAGATGATCTGTTCCCACAATAGAATAATTGATTTAAAAAAAAAAAAAAAAAAAAAAAGAGCAAAGGGTCAGTGGTCAGTCTAGTGGTATAAATATCTATTTGTATCTAGAGTTGTCTGATAAAGTGCAGGACTTTTGACTCCATCATGTGAGGTTTAATTTAAACAAACAGGTTAATCAGGAATTTGTGGAGAGATTTTTTTTTATTCATCTAGTTTTGTTTAAGATTGAGTTGGATTTTTATACCTCTTTTCTAGAATAATAAATCTTGTAGAATCTGATGTGTAAAATGGCTTTTGATAGTAAAGAGCAGAAAAATACAATCCACAGAATTGAAATGTTTTAGGTGTCATTGTGTGTGTACACACACATACATACATACATACATATATATATATATATATATATATATATATATATATATTTGTTAGACATGTTAGTGGGTACAGTTATTTCTCACATGCCACATCAAATGCAGCACAAGGCCTTTTTAAGGTGGGTCTAGGTGCAGGGCTGTAGCCCAGATATGCCTGGAAAGCACAAAATGCCTTAGGCTCTGTCAGCAGTCCCCTAAAAAGAGGCACCTGACGATAAACCTAGCCCCTCCTGTGAGGGTTAGAGCCTGAGAGGATGGCCCACTGTAGCTCAAGGAATGTGTCAGTGTTGCCCACAAGACACAGCTGTTTGGCTCCCTGGCAGTCATGTTGACCAACTGTGTACCCCTGGTCAGGAAAGGACTTATTAGTGGGTATAAAATGCCATGAGAATTGTTCATCCTATTTGCCAGTCAGCAGCAGGAGAAGGAGAAGATTGGCCAATCAACAATGTGTAGAAGCATATAAGAGGAGGGGCAAATTATCCTCACTCTCTTATGGTTCTGTAATCTTCAATTGGCTAGACATATCTTTTATATTAAGAATTCCACATGATGATAAAATGGCTACATATATATTGGCAAAGGCTTATGTAGAATCAGCCAGACTTTGTAGATGAGCTAATGATAGAAAAATGGTGTACTCCTCAGGTACTGGATTCATGGTCAAATTTCACTAAAAGCACCAGTTCCTATTAGTCACCAAAGTTTAACATTGTTAAGCCTTCTTAGTACTCAGATGAGCAACAATTTAGTTACAATTAGTCCTGTAAGCAAGCTAAGACCTCTGTTTCATGAAGAATTCTATATCAACCTCTTAAAAGCCATTGCATGTGACTTTGTTTATCACTTTTCCTGGTCTTTTAATCTTGTGTTGAATAAAAGTTGAGTTAATTTAATCTGAACCAAGTTCAAATTCCTGGACAAGACTGTTTGCATTCCACTTTATGGTAGTGCCCTCAGGAAAGGCATGAATATCTGTTCTCTTTCTAGTTATGAGCAAATAGTTGGGCAGACTGGGTTCTTTAACTTTGGTTAGGCAACCAGTGTAAGAAAAGGAAAACTCCGAATTTAAGCCAGTTTTCCTTTGCTTAAAAATTGACTTTTTGTCACATTATGCCCATGGCGGTGGAGAGGGGGTTGGGTAATTACAAATATGATAGTTAGTAAATGGTTCATACGTAAGGTAGATTTTTGAAGTCTGATCTTAGATGAGTTTAGATAATAGGAGTTAAATATAAGAACAAGTAAAAGTTGTTAGTAAAGTTGGCAACCGTAGTTGAGGGTGACCTGAAGGCTCCCTTTTTGATAGCTACTACACCAAGGTGTAGGTGAGGGTACTACTTCTTTTCCTGGATTGCTCCACTTTATGCTTGATCCTTACCTTATAATGCTGAGTGTTAAGTAAGGTAGCATCAAGTACCATTTTTTGAGTCTTTGGTATGAATCGACCTGCAATTGAATCCAGGTCTCCTGTGCCATTGGCGAACACTCCTTTAATTCCTATCAAGATTTGATTTAAAAAAAAAAAGGTACTATTTCAACTAGAAAAACAGACCAGGTTGTTGATTTTTCTAAATTTACTATAAAGTATAATAAGTAAAAATAGGTGTCCAGTCTAGATTCAAATTCTCATGGTCAGCCCAGTCAGCTGAGGCTGTAGAATATACCAATAGCATCTCGGCAGAGGGATAACACCCTCTCCTCAATGCGTGTTCTGGATTAAACAATCTGATGGTGAGGTTCTTGTAATGCTGGAGCTTTGGTGAATGCAGAGTACCCATTCATTGCCAATTCTTCAAGGCCCACTCTGGCCCCGGAGTGATAGCACTTGAAAGGGTCCAATCTATGGGTCAAATAGAACTTTTTGACATTTAAATTGGCTACAAATAAATGACTTATACTAAAATGAATTGTTTGAAATAGAATTGTTAGCTCATTTAACAGTGTGTAAACAAATGACTGATGATTAATTGAATTGTTAGTTATGCATAACAATTATACATAACAGTAATTGGAACTATTTAACTTTGTTGACTTCAGCTAAATTGTTAGAAATAGAACTGTTTAATCATAAAAGAGCTTAGGCTCATTTAAGAATGTTATCTTCCAAATGTGTTTATAAATTATATAAATTCAATATATATGTATAAAGAGAATTTGGCATTAAATAACCTTCAATGGTTGATGTGTCATAAAACCCAACCAAACCAAACCATATATATTTAATATATATGTATGAAGAGGATTTAGAATTGAATAACCTACTATGGTTGTTATGCCATAAAACCCAACCAAACCAAATCCTATATATTAAATATATATGTATAAAGAGGATTTGGCATTAAATCACCTTCAATGGTTGTTATGCCATAAAACCCAACCAAACCAAATTATATACATTTAATATATATGTATAAACAGGATTTGGCTTAAAATAACTTACAATGGTTGATATGTCATAAAACCCAACCAAACCAAATCGTATATATTTGATATATATGTATAAAGAGGATTTGGCATTAAATAACCTAAAATGCTTGATATGCCTTTTACCCAACCAACCAAACATTCTCATAATGTTAAAATGTCAATTAAGTTAACTTCCAAATCTTATACTTTTTATTGACTTGAGGCAAGACAAAAACATGTTCTTGTGAAAGCTTTATGTCATCAGATAAAAACCTTCCTTTACTTCTATGATTTCTTAATTTTCAGTCAATTATGATTTAAATATCTTAATTAAAATCTATCCTACATACCCTGCCAGTGGGGCTTAGGATACACTGACTTAATCTTTTTTTCGGTTGGTAAGACTCTCTCAAAAAAGGGGTATCTTGAGTGTGATAATAAACTGCTTTTGATGGTGAGGCTCTAATTCAGAGATCTGGAGAGTGTAAAGTCACTACTTCACTGCCATTACTCCCAAGTCCACTTTGAACTGGTGTAGTAGTACTTCTTAAGCTTCCATCTATGGGTCATATAAATCTTTTTGAATATCATGATTATTAGATAGGAATACTTGATGCCATATAACTGTGTGTAAGTTATTTGTATTAAGAATAGTTACCTGAAGGTATAACTTTAGATATGATTATTATTATTACTTAACTGAAATCATATAGTTACTTGAAACTATATAATTGTATACAAATTATTATTAGATTGGAATACTTGAAATCATATAACTGTGTGCAAACAAATGATTATTATAAGATAGGAATATTTACTTGAAACAAATTTGTGAGTAAATTATCAGTATTAAAAATAATTTCTTGAAATTGTATAATTGTATATAGATTATTAGTATTAACCCTTTGGACCCTGAATTCCTGAACCTAAATTTACCCTTTGCCATTTGAGCATGTTCTCTACACCAGTAAACTGGTGCTATGGTGTGGGGTAAAATAAACGTGCTACCAGTACTATGCACCAGTTTAACTGATTCAAAGGATTAAAATAGTCAATAAAAACTTGAAGGGTGATTCAATAAAAAATGTGGAATTGTTTTTAAAAAAAAGAAGAAAAAAAGAATTAGAATTTTTTTTCATCAGTGTAAACTCAACATTGTTTTGCATTGGTGACATTATTTTAATCTTGCAAAACAATGTACAATTGTTTTGAGGCTATTCAAAATGGGGTCAAATCAAACAAAATGCTCCAGGCTTGAACAGAGGTCTGTCATCAAATTTTTGGTGGCTGAGAAGTGCAAACCATGTGAAATTTACAGAAGAATGTATGATGTGTAGTAAAGTAAAGTTGGTGACTGTAGTCGAGGGTGATCTGAAGGCTCCCTTTTCAATAGCTACTACACCGGGGGGTGGGGTGCTACTCCTTTCCCATGATTGCTCCACTTTACCCTTGATACATACCTTATATTGCTGAGTGTTAAGCAAGGAGGTAACAAGTACTATTTTTAAAGTCTTTGGTATGATGCGACCTGGGATTGAACCCAGGTCTCCCGGACCATTGGCAAACACTCTACCCCCTAGATCAATGTGTATAATCAATGTGATAAACAAACAAACCAGCCATAATCTTACATTGGTTGATAGGAAAAAACAGAGACAGACAGACAGATGGTTTGGTTGCTTTATTCAGTGGCATATCAGCTTTTGAGGGTTATTTAATGCCAAAGCCATCCTTGTAGAAGTACAGTAGTAATACTATTTAACCAGTAGCTGGAAAGACAAGGAGGTTCAAACATTTCCCAACAGTATTGCTATGGAATTGAACACAAAAGAATGACTAAAGTTTGAACTCACTTACTTTGAGGCTACAATCCAGCACTTTAGCCATTATGCCAAAGGAACTTCCTGCAGAGAGAGAGAGATAGAAGAAGATGCTGACAGAGAGTGAGATAAACAGATAGATAAAGAACAGTGAGGTAAGGAGAAAAAGAGAAAAGGAATAGAGATAGATATGCACACTAAGGAAGGGATATAAAAGGAGGTTTCAAATCATAATCCTTGGTGAATGTTTATTTTCATGGAATCATACAAAGACTTAAAAAGATGTCTTCAAAATCTGACCAAGTTTTTCTCATTTGAGCAATCAGTCTTGTTCCTACAACTCATGGATTTTGC
This sequence comes from Sepioteuthis lessoniana, assembly GCA_963585895.1. Classification (NCBI taxonomy): domain Eukaryota; kingdom Metazoa; phylum Mollusca; class Cephalopoda; order Myopsida; family Loliginidae; genus Sepioteuthis; species Sepioteuthis lessoniana. The sequence goes on along the minus strand of CAUZXS010001183.1, from coordinate 54,412 downwards.
TTTACAGTCAGACTCTTGCTTAGGGTATTCATTTTTCTTTTCCAGTATTCTACAAAAATATGTTTGCTGTTTAGCAGAGATTAAAAGACACACAGGTTATTAAGATTAAGGTTCATGCCTTTCCCAAATGATGATTCACAGGAACCAAAATTGAGACCATATTAGATCTTTTTACTTCTCTCTTTATACTTATAAAATCTGTGATTAGCAAGATTAGTTATTTGAAAAGTTACCCTTAACAAACACCCTTTTGCTTCATTTTATTTCATTTTTTTCTTTGTTTTAATTTTCATTAGAAACTTAACTCCAGTTCATCAAATTTTGGAAACTTTATCAATAACATTGATAACAAGCATTGACACATTGACAATAAATCTATCATAAAGATTTTTTTGAAATATAGAAATTCAACACATTTTAAACATCATTGCTTGTGCCAATCACATCATAGGTTTTGAAAAATAGAAAAAAAAGAATGCTGATTGAACAGTTATGAGTTCTTCCTTTGGATATATACTTTCTCTCTTTTTGTTATTTTAATAAAATATCCATCGCTATTCAAGCAACATTTTTCACCATCTGATGAAGGTTTATTAAAACTGAAATGTTTTAATGTTGACATTTCATAGTAATAAATTCATCACTTTTGGATTATTTTTACTTTTTTCTTCATACATTCAGATTTATTTCCATTATTTACTTCCAAAGATTTATTTTTTTTAAAAATCAGTAAATCTTTAAACTCTTTTCAAATCATTATTTTCAAAACCCCTTTATCTTGATGCTAACTTCACAAACCTAAAGTCTTATGAATATTAATTGGGATACATACATAACATAGGTCCTCTCATTGAATAATATATGGAATTTTTCCATAGGAGATTTATTCATTGTTTCTGTAGCAATTATAGCTTGGGCAATATGGGGTACTAACTTAATATCCAACCCTCTCTATTTCTCAACCTGGCTTTAGATTTGTTATAGCAAAAGGGAAAATATTAGATGTTTCTGTAAGAATAACATTCTCTTAACTGAACTGCCTGACAGAGTTGAAGGGTTTACAAGTGCCTTGCTTTTTATCCATGGATTCAGGAGAATTGGATTCATGCCTCTCTCAAGGTCATTTGTGAGAAGTGAAGATAAGTGAACTTACCCAAAACTTCATTCATGGATTCTGTTTTCCATTTTGCTTAGTAATACACCACTCTGCACCTCCTTGAACACAGGGTTGACCTTGTGGCATTGTGGCTAAAGTGCTGGGTTGTAACATCAGAGTAAGCAAGTTCAAACTCCAATTGTGCTATAACATTCACATTCAGACTAATAATCTTGAGAAAGGTATGAACCCCATTATCTCTCCAGCTCTTCTTCTACAAGGTCCCTGAACATATGTGATTTAAAAAAAAAAATAGCCAAATAATTAAATAGAACTCACCTATGGTCAAATAACACAGTTTCAGGTTATTTGAATGATTTTAACCATATTTACCAACCCCTATGCTCGGGCAGGATATGACACAAGGTCAATTTTTAAGCGAAGTTTAACAGGTTTTTGAATTTAGAGTTTTCCTTCTCCTAGAAGAACTATTTACCCATAGCTGGAGGGAGAATAATTGGATTCATACCTTTCCCAAGGGTATTAGTGCTATGTGAAATGCAATCAGTCTCATCCAGGATTTGAACTCGTGTCGCCGTGTCCATTTCCTATGACGATAACCATTACACCACAGGCACTTTTGACTGATTTTAACAGCTTATCAACTCCTCTAAGGTTATTTTATACCTAGAATTTAAAGAATCAAATTTATTGTATGTTCTTATTTACATTTTTTGTGTAGCTGTTTCTTAAGAAATTTTTTGCACACAGTCCTGTTAAATATAATTTTTGAACAAATCTATTTGACTCATAGATGGGACCCTCACAGGTATTACCACTTCGGGTCAGAATGGACCTTGGAGTAGTGGCAATGAAGTGGTACCCCACCCTTCCCAGAGATCCAGAACTAGAGCCTTACCTGCAGATGCAGTTTAGTGTCATACCCAGGGCACAGTTGCAGTTTGATAACTGAAGTTAAGCATTGCTGGGCCTGCTTGGTACTTAGATGGGTGACTACTGATGAACAGCTGGTACTGTAAGCAATTTGAGGCCTGTGTCCCTGACTCAGCAAAGATTAATAGATAACTCACAACTACATTTATGATTTAATCCTTTATTATTTAATCCTTTATTATTTAAATAGCCTTAGAGTACTGACTTTTCTTGAGAAGAAGTATTGGGAATTTAGTGTGTAGAGTGTTCGCCAGTGGTCCAGCAGACCTGGGTTCAATCCCAAGTCATGTCATACCAAAGACTTTAAAAATGGTACTTGATGCCTCCTTGCTTAACACTCAGTAATATAAGGTATATATCGAGGGTAAAGTGGAGCAATCCAGGGAAAGGAGTAGCACCCTTCCCTACACCTTGGGGTAGTAGCTATTGAAAAGGGAGCCTTCGGGTCGCCAACTTTATTTCATTTATTTATGATCTTGTACATGGCAGCTTGGAAGCTCTTGTGGCGTAGTGGATATCATCATAAAAAGTGGACTCCAATATCAGAGTTTAAATCCTGGCTGAGGCTGCTTACATTTTGCATAGTGCTAATACACTTTGGAAAGGCATGAATCCAACTATTCTCACTCCACATATGGGTAAATAGGCAGAATAGTTTCTTTAACCTTTGTATGGCAACTCATTTTCTTTTTTAGCTTTTTCTCTTTTTTCTTTTCAATCCACTTTCTCTTTTTCTTTCATTTCTTTTTGTTTCCTTCATTTTCATTTATTGCATGGCCTTGCACTCTTGTTCCGATTTGTACACCTTATAAATCAACAATGAGATTAATGAAGTTGAATTCTAAGTTTCCCATTCTGGTTGAATCTTTTTCTGTTTCCAAAAAAGAAAGAATTCTTTGTTTCTATTCTTTGACAACAGTTACAAACTGCACTTTTCATTTTTCTATTTTGTGCTCTTTTCTCCTTTTGTCAAACACGACAGAATATTTTGACCTGTTGTGTATACATGTTCAATATAAATGATAATAATGATATTGGCTTTTCTTATTTCATTCATTCACTAATATTAATGTGTGAGAGAATTGTATTTATATATGGTTAAACTATGTTTTATATATGAATGTATGTTGCAATTATATGTAGGTGTCTCTATGTATGTATTGGTATGTTATGGATGTATACATATGCTTATATGTCTCATGTTTGTAGGAGTATATGTTTGCATGTATATATATATATATATATATATATATATATATATATATGTTTGTGTTCGTGTGTGTGCTTATATATATGTGTTTATGAATGTGTCTGTGTGTGTATATATATATATATATATGTATATATATATATATATATATATATATATATATATGCATGTATGTATGTACATATACGTGTGTGTGTACAAGTAGGATGTGTATATATATATATATATATATATATATAAACCAGTTTCTGAATGTATATTTGAGCATATATATATTTGTATTTTTATATTGACCAGATCTCCTAAAAAGAAAATTGAAAGATTTTTAATTGTATCTTGTTAAAAATATTTTCATATCTTTTCCTACATTTTGTTTTTATTCACTTCATCAATTTTTTTCCTCTTCTTTCAGTTTTTCTTCTTTATTTCTTTTTCAAAATTTCCTTGAATTTTTTTTGTCTTTCTATTCTGCATTTATGTAAAAAAAATCCTTTTGCTTTTAAATTTTTGTTACTCGATTTCCATTATCTTATTTAAATTTCTTCTTTGATTTCATTTTTTAAGCATTTTTTCTTTTCAATATTGCATTTCATTGTAATATTTTCTTCACTATTACAAGTGCTCTTCCAAATATCTCTTTTAGTTATTTTTATATATTTTTCATTATAAATATCCTTCCTTGTCAATGCAATTAATTCAACAGCAGGAAATATTAATCACATAAACATTATACAGTTAAAATTTCAGATCAAAATTCAGGTAATTACTATATGCCTGGTTAGAGACATTAATCCACCCCTCATAGTTTTTGTTTGTTTGTTTTTTAAACCTCCATTTATTTCGGGGTTTTTTTTTTGTATAATTCATTTCATTGTGTACTCTAAATAAAATCCAAAATTTTGGGTGGGCAAAATATTTTGTCCATTTCTTTCATCATGAAGATCAAGTGACACCTTTAGTAAGAGACCTACTGCATAGAACTCAGTATGTACACAAAATCAAAATAATTGTTTGTTTATTATTTAATGGCATATCAACCTTCTCAGGTTACTTGATGCCAAATCCATCCTTTCATAAGAACAGTATTGGTACTGTTTAACCCGTAGATGGGAGGATCTGGGGTTTATACTTTTCCCAAGGGTATTTGCGCAAAAGTGAACGTAATAGCGCGACTGGAGTTCGAACTCACAAACTACGATTCCACAGTCCAGCGCTTTAACCATTACACCCCCAAATGGAAATAATAGTTGAATAAACATTTTCCTGACGCATACTCTACTCAGTTCAAATTGAATTATACAGAAATGTAATATTTCAACAGTTTAATTTCCTTGCATCAAATTGAAGCAGTATCTTTAATAGTTATGTTTTTTCTCTCTGGCATCAGGCATTAATGTTCAAACTCAGTTAAAAGTAGCATTTTGAATGCTTATTTTCTAAACATGTTGAAAACTGGTGCTATCACCTAAATCCTTTTACTATTTCTAAGATGAGAAGAAGGATTTAAATCTTTACAAGGACTTTTATGTGGATCCTTTTTCATAATTGACATACGTGGATATTTTGTATAATTGGAACACCTTGCTATTTCAATTAACATAACAGAAGCTTGTGTGTATAAGTATTTAGAATGATAATAATAGATAAATAAAAAAAATCTAAATACCAAATCTGTAATCATTTGCCTATTTATTTATTTAATGATATTTACTTTTCTATTGTTAGAATAACAACAGTCTCTCTTTATATATATATATATATATAGGGTTAAGTTATAAATAATTTCCATTTTAGTAAAATATAATTTACTCATGAATAATTTAACAATGAATTAATTTCAATCAATAGTATATTCGCAATTATTTTGAATTACTTATTGCCGTTTATCTGTATCTTGTTGATTCCTCTCAAGTAAATTTTAGTTGGTTTTGAGCTCAAAAAGTTTTCTAAAAACATTTTCATCTGATCTTCTTGTGAAAATGCTTTGACATTCTGAGCATTTTGTAGAGAATCAAAAAAAAAAATTGTAAATCACTTGGTGCAAGGTCAAGTAAATATGGTGAATGTGGTTAAAGAGACCAGCCTAATTCCAATATTTTGTTGAAAACTGGTGCTATCACCTAAATCCTTTTACTCTTTCTAAGATGAGAAGAAGGATTTAAATCTTTACAAAGACTTTTGTGGATCCTTTTCATAATTGACATGTGTGAATATTTTGTTTAATTGGAACACCTTGCTATTTCAATTAACTTCTGATAATCAGTCATCCTTTGAAAACTCTCTACTTTCTTGCTGAGTAAACTCTCATCTTAAAAAGATGAAGGTATCCAAGACCAGGGGTGATTGACTTCTAAAATGAGTTAAATAAAAAGATGGATGATTTTTTTTAAACTGATAAAATAGAAAAACTTCACCCCATTTTTTTTATTTTTCTTTAAGTGATATACCTTGTTTCAAGAGAAAAATGACATTATAAATAAGAATAAAATAATTTCTAAAATTTTGAGTTCCATCGTATACAAATAAAACGTGTCATATTGAAATGATTGCTTTCTATAAAATTCTTTGTGTCCAAATGCAGACTAAAATGGAATTTTGATAAAATTACAACCCAAAAAGGAGAAATCATATTTCTTGTAGGGTGGAACTCATTGCAAAGTTCAAAGAATGTGTATGTGTGTGGGATCCAAGCACTACAACACTCATGAAAGAAGTTTGTGAACAGCAAGAGGAGTTATGTTGAAAAATAAACCACATTTAGTCACATTCCATGAATGTATCTTGGTCAGACTATGAACTTTACTGCTGAACCTCATATTCACATATACACAAATATAGATAGATACACTCAAATAATGTCTGACCAGAAATATAGTTGTGTGTTTGTGTGTGGGTCTGTGCATATATATATGTGTGTATATATATATATATATATATGTGTGTGTGTGTGTCTGTGCATATGTATATATATGTGTGTATATGTATATATATGTGTGTGTGTGTGTCTGTGCATATGTATATATATGTGTGTATATGTCTGTGTATATATATATATGTATATATATATGTATGCATATACACATGCGTTTATGTATGTATAAATGTGTGTTTGTCTGTGAATATGAGTGTGTGTGTATCCGTGCATATATATGTGTGTGTGTGTGTGTCTGTGCATATATATATATGTGTGTGTGTGTGTGTGTGTGTGTGTCTGTGTGTCTGTGCATATATATGTGTGTGTCTGTGCATACATATATATATATATATATGTATATATGTCTGTGCATATGTATATGTGTGTATATATATAGATATTTATGTGTATACATGCGTTTTTGTATGTGTGTGTGTGTGTGTGTGTGTGTGTGTGTGTGTATATATAGAGGGGAGTCCTGGTGGTGTTGTGACTGACATGCAGGACTATGGCATTGTGAGTGAGTTTGAACTCTAATCATAGTATTATGTTCACTATTGGACAAATACCCTTGGGAAAGGTATGAACCCTCTAATCCTCCAAACTATGGGTTAAGTAGCATCACTGGTGCCTTTCTATAAGGTTAGCTTTGGCATTAAATAAATCAACAAATGTTGATATTACTTTAAACAAACAAAAAAAAGCAAATCATATACGTATATGTGTGTGTGTGTATATATATTCACTAGAAGGATAGATTCATCAGAACTGAACTTTTATTTTGTAAAAGCAAAATGTACATGTGACAAGGGGAGAAGTATCAATTTTTTCTTTCAAAGAGTGTATATATATATATATATATATATATATATATATATATATATATATATATTGTCATCCACAGACAGACTGTTTCGTTCTATCAGAACTCTTCAGTGTGGCTCGACACGCAGGACGCTTGAAGCCGGGATCGAAACCCGTCCAACTTTACGTTAGACTAAGTTTCAAACCTGTCAACTTGTACCAGTTTTTTCTTTCTAAGAGTATATCTATTTTACTCCTATGGACCCCCACATATGGCCAAGCAAAAGCAGGACGACCAGCTCGAACATACATACAGCAGCTATGTGAGGATACGGGATGTAACCCTGAAGACCTGCCAAAAGCGATGAATGATAGGGAGAAATGGCGAGAGAGGGTCAGGGATATCCGTGCTGGTGGCACGACATGGTGATGATGATGAAGTTATGTATCTTATGATATGATTTGTTTTACTTCATTTTTGTTGATTATATTTCATTAGTACCATGTATAACGTTCCACATTCTTTAGAGTTTCAGAACTGGAATCTCACAACGGGATGCAGCTTAGTAACATAACTTGAGTATTAATGATTATTAAGATGTTAGTTTTAATGCATTATATATATATTACATATGGCAGTTGTGTCATCTATGTATAAGGAATGATAAGAAAACATATATCAAACATTGCAAAGAAATTTTCTTATTCTCAGCTTGTCTATTTATTGCAAAAGGTCTATCAAAAGATTGTGTTAGAAGATTACAGTTTAAGTGTAAAGGTTTCTTTCTTTCTCTTTTTTTTTTTTTTTTTTGTAGAGAGCATCGTAAAATAGTGACTCTTATTTAATCGGGTATTGCTTCTTTTATCTTCAAGAGAAATCCAAAGTTATGTTTAACAAAAGGATGCTCTTGTCAAGACACAGATTGGTTTCTGTCCCTCGTTCTGTCTATTGAAACTGGAACATTGCTTCCTTTTGTATAAGGGTTCAAGGAAGTGATGAAATATCTTTAATCAAGGACACATACTGTGAACATGAAATTAAGAAAAGGAATCTGTCTTTCATTTTATTGGTCTTTGATGACTTCAGTTGTTTAGTCTGTAAATTCAGCCCTACTCCTATCATCTAATATTGTCTTCTTAAAGGGTCCATTGTATATTGTTGTGTTACAGTTAAGCTTCAGATGAACCCTGCATTTTTTCTCTTTTTTTTTTCTAAGATTCTATTAATAGATCTGAATTAGTAGGATCTCCAGAGTCAATACTTCTCACTTTTTTCCCTTCTACTTTTCATCATGAATAGCAAAATGGGGAGAAAACAAAATTGGACCTAAAATTAGATCATCAATTGAATAATATGAAAATATAAACATTATCTTTCTGTCTGTCTCTCTGTGTTTCTCTCTCTCTCTTACACACACACACACACACACACACACACATATATATATATATATATATATATATATAGGTAGCAGTTGTTTATTTAAACATGATTTTTTTAAACAGACAAGAACTGTTTCATCATTTTTTTTACCAGCTTTCTGGTGAATAATGTGTTATAAATACATATTAATTTATATATACATTGTGCAACATTTTTTTATGAATGCAGTTCCAGTATTTCCAATTGTCAATCATCATTATCAAGAAGTAAATTATCCATAAAAACTAGTAAATGAATGGTATGTCATTCATAAAATACAAAAAAATTGTTTGATAAAAAAAGGAAAGCTGGGCAGTTTTTAAAACTTAAAAGACAAAAATAATGAATGAAAAAATATTATGCGCACACACACACACACACACACACACACACTATATATATATATATATATATATATATATATATATAAAGTAAATAATGGAGTATAATCCAACAATATAGAGAAAAATTGATAACAAGGTAATCTAAGTAGGAGAGATTTATTGAGAAACAAAGTCGACACTATAGCGTTTCAGTTCTAATGGACCATCCTCAGGGCTGTGAGGGATGATATTAGTGATGTTAAATCAATGATTGATGTTTAAAAATGCGAAACTACAAAAACCTTGGAAAAATCTGTATATCTAACATGCAACTCTTTCTTGATGTACAAATTTTCCCCAGGTTTTTGTATTCTTGTATTTTTGAACATCCATCATTGTTTTAACATCACTAATATCATCCCTCACAGTCCTGATGATGGATTGTTAGAACCGAAACACTATAGTGCCGACTTTGCTTCTCAATAAATCTCTACTACTGTTTGGTTTACCTTGTTATCAATTTCTCTCTCTTTCTCTCTATCTATCTATATACACACACACATTATATATATATATATATATATATATATATATATATAAAGTAATATCATTATTGATAACTTCATAATTCATTTAGAGTTATTAATTTTGATATAAGACTATGAAAATAAGCATTTCTGTTTCATCTTAGATTAAATCTGAATTAAAAATATATGCCAGTAATGAATGTTTTTCATTAATTTTTCCTAATTTGACTTATATATATATAAATGAAGATCTTGTGGTACACACAGAATTTAGATATTGCTTTAAAAAGGGAGTGCATGGTATTAAGATCATTTTAATCATAAAAATATATGAATGAATGTGAATTAATATTTATTTCCCCTTTTATTATATTGTTCTGTAATGTTGTCCTTATAGTATACTAAAATTGGAGCTAATTACTGACTCCACCCCTGCATGCACTTATATATGATATATATGTTCCTGTATATTGAAATGAATATGACTGCAAATGATTTCAAATTTGGTATTCAGGTTTATTTATTCATCTGTTGTTGTTATTATTATTATTATCATTATTCTGTATACTTGCATGACACATTTCTAACATTCTAGTCCTCATCAGACATTTGGATTTTTGGTTGTGTGCTGAATTTCTTTATGGGTAAATATTGTTTTGATAGGTTGTTTTGATTTTGTTTAATTCCAGTTTTATGTCTGTGATTTTCCTATTAGAGTTAATTGTCCTTGAAAATGTTTGGTTGTTTGTTATTTCCTCTCCTTTTACCTCCAGTATATGTTAATGTGTTTTTTGTTATTAATGTTTATGCATATCTATGTATGTATTATATGTGTCTATGTGTGTGTGAGAAGGGGGTCCAATGGATGTGTATATTAATTTGTATTTGTGTGTGTGTGTATATGCACACATATGTATCCATAAACTTCTACACACATATTTTCAAGGGCATTGGGTGGATTTAATGTGTGTGAGAATGTATTTATCCCCATACATAGATGTGTTTTTAATGGAGCCTCAAAATGCAAAAATAAAAGATTTGGAGTATTTAGTATAATGACTGAAGAAAAATTTTATACCTACAAAAACCCTAAAACAATATTCATCATAAATAGAAATTTAAGCAGCAATTCAATATATGTAATCTACAATGAAATTTACATGTGATGTACACAGGCATTTAACAATAGAGTTTCTTTGCATAAAGTGAGATTGTTACTACAAAAACTTTAAAATAATGCCTACATACATATTTACCAACCCCACCGCTCGGGCAGGATATGACACAAGGTCAATTTTTAAGCGGAGTTTAACAGGTTTAAATTCAGAGTTCTCCTTCTCCTAGACTAGTTGCCTTACCAAGGCTGAAGAACCTAGTCTGCCCTACTATTTACCTATAGGTGGAGGGAGAATAATTGGATTAATACCTTTCCCAAGGGTATTAGTGCTATGTGAAATGCAATCAGTCTTGTCCAGGATTTGAACTCGTGTCGCCATGTCCATTTCCTACGATGATAATCATTACACCAAGGGCACCTCCATTCATAAAATAATGCCTATATACCAGACTAATGATGACTCATTACTCCAAGTAATAGAAAAAAATATTATCAATAGATTTAAACCTACATTAATCAGACCTTAATTACATATGCATGCATACACTCAGACAAATCTATGCACACACTGACTAGCTTAAAAGTAAATCTATGTATAAGAATAAATACATTCTTACACACATTAAATCCACCCAATACTTTTGAAAATATGTGTTTGAGGATATCTATCATCATCATCATGTCGCGCTGGTAGCACGGATATCCCTGACCCTCTCTCGCCACTCCTCCCTATCGTTCATCGCCCTAGGCAGGTCTTCAGGACAACATCCCGTATCCTCATATAGCTGCTGAATGTATGTTCGTGCTGGTTGTCCTGCTTTTGCATGGCCATGTGTGGGGGTCCATAAGAGTACATCTCTTATGAGTTTGTCCCTACTTCTCCAGCAGTGTCCTGCATGTCTGGTTCGTCTAACTTGAATAGTTTTCGTGATAGGAGGCAGGTGGCCGTACAGTTGGTGTCTTGTGGGGTGTTGCCGCCAGGACTTGTTCAAGATTGCATGCAGCATTCTTGTGTAATTGCCGTCTAGCTTCTTCTCCAGCGGTTTTGTTAGCGTCCATGTAGTCCATACATATAGCAGTATCGATACGACCGCTGCCTGGAAAGGATATGTATACATAGGTATATATTCATATATACATGTACGTGCGCACACATACTCACTCATACTCTTATATAAGTTATGGACACATCCATCATATGCACATGCACACATATGTACATACATGCATGCACTCACACACCCACTCATATATATATATATATATATATACATGCATACACACACAAGCATTTATATAGACTAGAGGTAAAAAGAGTAGAAAGGACATAAAGAATCATATTCAAAACAACCAAAAATCTTCAGAGTTAACTCCAATGGGACAACCACAGACACAAAACTGGAATTTAACAAAATCAAAACAAACTATCGAAACAATCTTTACAATAAAGAAATTCAACATACAACATAAAAATCTAAATTCCCAAAGAAGACTCGAATATCAGAAGCTTGTGTGTATAAGTATTTAGAATGATAATAATAGATAAATAAAAAAAATCTAAATACCAAATCTGTAATCATTTGCCTATTTATTTATTTAATGATATTTACTTTTCTATTGTTAGAATAACAACAGTCTCTCTTTATATATATATATATATATATATATATATATATATATAGGGTTAAGTTATAAATAATTTCCATTTTAGTAAAATATAATTTACTCATGAATAATTTAACAATGAATTAATTTCAATCAATAGTATATTCGCAATTATTTTGAATTACTTATTGCCGTTTATCTGTATCTTGTTGATTCCTCTCATTCTGAGCATTTTGTAGAGAATCAAAAAAAGATGTAAATCACTTGGTGCAAGGTCTTGTAAATATGGTGAATGTAGTTGAAGAGACCAGCCTAAATCCAATATTTTTTGTTCTGTATGATTCTTACTTATTGTGGCCTTGTGTTACCATAAATGTTATGGTACCTACCTAATGGACTATAATGGACTGTTCCTTTTACTATGAATACCGGGAGAATATTCATCTCGGTATTAAGTTTATTCCAGCCTAACACTTATGCAGTCAGACTGACATTCAACCGTCTTTTACCTATGCTGTATTTATACTTTCGTTCAATATACTTGTTTCATGTAATCCCGAGTTCGTGTCTTTCTTCTGGACATTTTACTGGTCCACAACAGTAAAGAAGCATAATGTTTCTCCTATTAATGAGTGCAGGGCATTTTCTTAGATTTTCATGCATATGTTGCTGCTTTTGAGAGTATAAGTCAGCATTGTGTGTCTGATTGCAGTTTAAGAATTCAAAATGAATTATACCATGGGGATCCCACCATATAAACCGTATAACTTCTCAACCAGGAAGGTCTACTATTGAAGTAGACGGCAGAGATTCATGCTGGTCAATCCATTGCCTTTTGTATTAAACATTGTCATAAAATACCCATTTTTTTTTTCATCATCTGTATTAATATTCTTGAGAAATGGGTCATTTCTCTGCCTTGAAAAAAGATTTGTCACTACGGATATGCAGTGTTCTTTATTCTTTTCATGAAGAGTATGAGGAAGCCAAATGCTCAACATGCTCACTTTTTTTAAAAATCTTTTTCAAGTGAAAGTAGATTGTGGATTGGGATGTGTTGAGGTCAATTGCAAATTCTCAAGTACTTTTGCATTGATTGCTTTCCACCAATTCTTTTAAAGAATCTTGATTGAGGTCTCATGAACCTCCTGTTTTGAGTTCATCTTTCAATGATGTATTGGCAGAACAAAACTTTGAAAACCAGTTTCAGATTTGATGGTCATTAATGATACCTTCATCTTAAACACTAAAGATTTCAGCTGTTTCTGTCGCATTTTTATCATTCTTAAACTCTTACAACATTACATGTTGAATATGTACTTCATTTTAGGGGTCTGTGATCATAGATTAAATTATGATACACCCTCTTTCATTACTAAAATAAGAATGATTAATGAAGATACTCTTTAATCAGGTAATTTCCAGTTGCTTTTTAAAACATTGGACGTTTTAAATGCGTTGTTAGAATTTTCTTATTGATAACGAAAATTATTTATGACTCAACCCAATTTATATATGAATAAACAAAAGCTGAGAAAAAAAAACAATAAGCAAAAAAAACAAAGCAACTGTTTAAGAACAATGGGTAAAATAAAGTGCTTGTATACCAACAAGTCAAGCCATATAAAATCTAAAATACTTATCATCTGACTTTCCTTAGCTATCATCTTCACACCTTTTTCTATAAAACAAAAATAAGGAATATGATAGATAATAAAGTAATTTTTAGAAATAAATCTTCTTTGAATGCTAATTTTTGGAGACATATCTTTCCTCACTTGGCAAATCAATGTAGTATGATCTTCCTAACCGCTGTTCAAATCATTAGGACTTGTATCAAACTCATATTAGTAAAGTTTTATGTCAAATTATGACCAAGATGTATTTGGTAGCTGAGATGGTTTAACATTTCTCAATAATCCCAGAAATTGGTATTTGGTGGCTGAGATAGTTTCATATTTCTCAATAATGCCAGAAATTTGTAATTTTAAGGGAAAAAAAAAGACCCAAAAAACGATTTCAAATGCTGTCAATTTAAAACCACCCCATCTCTAAAATGTAAATGGGGAGTCTCCATAGTGAAGTGACTAACATGCTGGGCTGTGACATTGTTGTAAGTTTGAACTCCAGTCATGTCATTGCATTCACTTTTGCACTAATACCCTTGGAAAAAGTATGAACCCTTTATCACACCCCCAGCTGTGAATTAAATCGTATTAGTAGTGTTCTTTTACAAGGATGGCTTTTGCATTAAATAAGTCACAAATGTTGATATGCCATTAAACACAGAAATCAAACAAAACAAAATTGAAAAATAAGTGCAACAGATTCGGTCCCTTTACTCAATTGATCTTGTGCCAGACTAGTTAATAATAAAGATATTGTTCAATAACCACTTATTTAAGAATGTCTCATTAATCTTCTTTGAAGATGAAAAAAATCAGAGCGAGTTCAATTCATTTATTCAACTTTCTGTCTATAGTAAAGGGATTTCCAGAAGAAAACAGTTGAAAATATATCAGGTGTTCAGAAGAAATAAAGAATATTATATAATTTGATTGGAATGACTGCAGTTATTGGTCTTCCAAGTCTGATTAATAAAACAGCTATTAAGGAGGCTCCCAAAGATAAGCGATATAAGTTTGTCTCATCAGAGGCTTATTCTTTATTTCAGATCCCCCACTGCTTACTAATGATTATCAAATTATTATGTGAGAGTTGCAATAAAAAGCACATGAGAATAAGATGAAAGAAATACTTGTCAAAGAATGAATAATAATGAAAAGTTTGTGTTTTTCTGATTTACTAATGAATTTGAAATGCAGTGTGGGTCTTCTTTGATCAGAAAGTTGTTATTGCTGTATCATTTATAATAGTTATATGATAAAAAGTTTTGAGGAGTATATTTATAGATTATCAGAGATGATATTACCTAAAGAAGGCTTCCATTCTGTTAGCAGGGGTTGTAGAATATGCCAACTATACTTATATAAAGGGGTAAGATCTCCACCCAATGAGTGTCCTGAGTATAATACTAAACTGCATCTGATGGTGAGGCTCAATATACCATAAAGCATCATCTAACCAAAAGTAAAGAAGGCTTGAGAACACAAAAGATCAAACAGCTATGAAAATAACAAAGATTAAGATATTGGTCTCAATAACTAATAAGACAATGACAATACTTCATCTCAAAACTTCAGAGAATATGAAGAAGGCTAAAAAAACAGTCCACCGGCTAAAAAGTAGGATCAAAATAACAGAAATGAAAAAACTAGTATAATTTATAAAATTATAGCAATTCTTCATCTTGGAACTTGAGACAACATGAGGAAAACTGGGGATTACATTGGTCAAGGGGAAATGATACAATAAACAATGACACCATAAAAATGGAGATACAAGTCTGAATAAATTTAGTTAAAAATATTTAATGGAGTGTTCAAAAAGTATCAAGACTGAAGTTGTATTTACCAGGACAGAGATGAGCAATTAATTAAAAGTTCATTTTCTTCAAAGTATTCGCATTTAGATTTAGTACACTTGTTTCAGTGAGTGCTTTATTGGTAGAAGCATCTCTGAATTTCCTCTTTTGTCATAGGGTGATCTTCTAATCTTACACTCAAGATGAATTTTTAGCATAGCACAGAAGAAAAATGTTGCACAGAACTAGGTCTGGTTAGTAAGTAGGGCGTTGCGCTAGCACAATCCTTTGTTTTGTCCCCACCCCACAAAAAATTATAGAATCGCTTTTGATACTTTTCAATTACACCTCATATAATTTCTCAGAAAATTTTTTACAATATTGAACCAATCCAAAAAAGGTCAATGTGTGTACAAATGAAGACAGAATTATTGAAGCAACAAAAGTGAGGGTTCTAATTTATATAATCCATCCAATAATTTCAATCAGTACATGTATATAACTCTAACTTGACTAATTTCAATCAGTACATGTATATAGCTCTAACTTGACTAGTTGTTTTATCCCACCTAATGACGGTTAGGTCTAAATTTTTTTAAATGACTGTTTGGTGTAAACTTTTGAAAATGAACATTTTTGTTATTATTTATTATAACCAAAATATTCATTTTTGAAAATGTGGAAGATTAAAAAAGAAAAGAAGAAAAAAACGCAATATTAATGTAGTTTTAAACTTATAAAATATTTTGCCAAAAAATATTTCTTGTTAAATTGGCCATTTTATTTTTGAATTCATACAATTACTACTCTTTATTGTGATAAATTTTTAGAAAAAAAAAGATTTTTTTTTCTTAAATCTTTTAAGAAGTTTATAAGTTTTCCTTTTGGCATAAACAAACAAATTTATAAATTGTGAGTGTCTGTTTTTGAAACAAAAAACAAACAGAAAAAAAAGACATTTTAAAAATTCTGTCAAAAAATATAAAAGTAAAAAAAAATAGATTAAAGAAGTATATTTTTCTTCCTTAAGATCTGATTAATTCGTTTTTATCTCTGATTGTATTTTTTTCTCATCTACACTATTTTTCCACTTGCTTTTTTTTTTTCTCTTTTTCTTTTTTTTTAAATGAAACTCTTCATTTATTGATAATATAGCTCACGGATTTTAATTTTAAAAATTATTTGATGGAAAGTTATCACATTTTATTTGAAGCACTTTTTTAATATTCATTGATAGTATTTTTCATTGTCAGAATTTTGGCTTGAAAACCACACCAATAAAATTCATTCTGACTCTTTATATTCTTGAAAGAAGAACTAAAAAAATTGATGGCCTTATTCAGACATACATTAATTCCTGACTATAAACAATATCTTCTGTCATGAGAGCTTTTTTTATTAGTAAAGTTCATTTGCATGATACATATAATAACCTTATTTTATCATGCTTTCATTATTTTCTGACCCTTGATAATACTTTCCTTTTTGATTTTCCATATTCTCACAATATCCTTTTGAGTGGGATCATTATTTGGAGCTTTTCTAAAATGCATTTATTATTGAGAGTGATTTCAGTTTTGAAAGTAAGTGCTTTTTATATATATTTACAATTCATTTTATTATTTATTATTTTTTGTTTTATAAAAAAAATGCATGAAACGAATAGTGACAAAAGAACTAAGTTAGGTGAAGTAATAATTTTTTAAAGATTTTATAGTGCTCTGCTTGCTGGCATATGAGCACTTTATGCTTTTGGTTGAAAAAATAGTTGGTTTTAATGACATGTCAACCCTTTTTAGGTTATTTAATACTGAATGCAGTCCTTTTTTTTTTTTTTTTCAATCAAGGTCATTCCTACGAGGGAAATCATTTCTTAGTTTATTTACATATTAATAAGCTATGACTACAAATCCTTGAAGCCCTACATATAAAAACAAAAAAATCTAAATCAATAGCATTAATTTTGAAAATAGCAACAATGTTTTGAAATGCCTTTAGTTTTTTTTTTGGTTTATTTTTTTTTTAAATACTCTATATTTCTTGATAATATTCTATTTCTGTTGATAGCATTCTGTTTTTTAAATTCATCAGCATATCAGGTTTTATCTAACTCTGTGTTTACGTAATTTTGTTATGTTATAAAAAGCCTAAAAGACTCTTTCAAAAACACTCTTTGTACATGCAAGTAATCCCTGATGATGGCCTATGAAAGGTCCGAAAGCACTCGGAACAATTTTGGTAAATTCATCCACCAATTTAAACCTGAAACCAAGACACTTATCTGGAAACTTGAAAGGATCTTAATAAAATTATATTGACAAAATGTGTCTTTATTATTTAATCAACCATATTAATTTACATATATATATATATTAATGTTCGTTATTCTATCAGTTAGGCTTTTTGACCACTAAAATTCTTTCTTTTTTGATGTTTTTTTTTTCACTGATTTTCAGTGCATCACAGAGAGACTGAATGTGAAAATAAATTTGCAATGAAAATATGAAGAGTTTTGATTGTTAAATCATCAAATTCCACTTTTAATTCTCAATATAACTAAAGAAATTATCTATTATTCATTTGTTTATAGCTCTGTGAATGACTTTTACCTTCTTGCCAGAAAACCAACACTCGCCAAAATTGGAATATTGCTAATTCTTTTGAGAGTAAGTGGGAGACAAAATACATACTCTATACCTTCTAGGCATGTCTCTGAAGTTAATATTTTGCATGAGTTTTCTACCAGAAAATAGATGTATCAAATGATCAATGTTTTGAATTATTAATATTATATTTCCATATCTTTTCATACAATGAATATAACATAGAAACTTTGGTATCCACTTATTCCTATATAAGCTATTTACATTTGCTGTGTTACAATTTATATAATCATTAATAGAAGTAAATAATGGAAAATAATCTGACAATGTGGAGAAAAATATTGAAAAACGAAGTAATCCAAAGTGAAGAATCCAATAGGAAAGAAAGTCGATGTTATAATGTTTCAGTTTCAAAAAACCATCATTAGGACCTAGAAAAAATGTTATGAAGTGTTGTTAGATCAGTGATGGATACTTAATGAGATAGTACCGGGCTATTGGCCTAATGAATAGAGTGTTTGCCAATGGTCTGGGAGACTGGGGTTCAATCCCAGGTCGATTTATACCAAAGACTCAAAAAATGGTACTTGATGCTGCCTTGCTTAACACTCAGCATTATAAGGTAAGGATCAAGAGTAAAGTAGAGCAATCCAGAGAAAGGCGTCGTGCCCTCTCCTACACCTTGGTGTAGTAGCTATTGAAAAGGGAGCCTTCAGGTCACCCTTGACTAAGATCACCAACTTTACTTACTATAGATGCTAATGTGCCGAACCACCGCATCATAATTAGCAAGGTTGAATCCCACTTATAATCCCACTTGTTTATTTTAATGATATATCTGCCTTCATGGGTTATTTAATGCCAAAACCATCCTTTTAGAAGAATAGCAGTGATACTATTTAATCTTTAGCTGGTGGAATAAGAGGGTTTGTATGCCATGAAGCAAAGAAACTAAAACTGAAAGTTTTGATGTTTTATAAATCCTACTTGTTATATCTGGATGGATGTAAACCTAGATAAAATTATTTGCAATGTGTTTTTGTTCTAAAACCATTGTCAGTTCATTTTTACAGTAAAATAATTTTCAATGAATTTCTATAAAATGCTTTTAGTTGGTTGATAGGTTTTACAATGTCAACTCTTGTTGAGTTATTTAACGACAAAGTTAGTCATCTTTTTTTTTTTTTTTTCAAGCAGTTATATGGTTTCAAGTATCAAATAATCAAGGGGGTGTTCTCGTGGTCTAATGATTAAAGCGATGGACTGCGGGATCGTAGTAAGTGAGTTCGTACCCCAGTCACGCTATTACGTTCACTTTCGGGCAAATACCCTTGGGAAAGGTATGAACCCCCTTATCCTCCCAGCTATGGGTTAAATAGTACTACTACTGTTCTTCTAGGAGAATCGCCTTGGCATTAAATAACCTATAAAAGGTTGATAGGCCATTAAAACAAAGAAACCAAACCAAATAATCAACTGTAAGTAGTTATAGTAGTTATATATTAAGTATATATTTTTATATGCTTATATATATATATATATATGTATATATTTGTTTTTGTTTACTTTGTTCCTATATAGGTAATCATTAGAGTTAATGGAATTTTAGATGTATTTGCCCATCCCCTCTACTACTGTCAGCAGGTGACACAAGGCCAATTTTTAAGTGGATTAAAGCTGGTTCGAATACAAAGTTTTCTTCCTCTTAGATTTGTTGCTTAGTGAAAGCTTAAGAATCCTGTCTTCCCAACTATTTATCCAGAGCTTGGAGGGGGGAAGAGATAGATTCATGCAAACAGCCTCATCCTGGATTGGAATTTAGATTGTTGATTCCATTTCTTATGATAATAACCGTTATGCCAAGAGTGCCTCCACTATGTATTCATTTCATTTGCCTTATTCTTGATAACATAGATTATATAAACAGGTAATGTGAAAATAACAGGTGAAGTTGTGGACAGGATCTGTATAGTAATATAATTATAACTATTTATCTATTGTTCTTGTGTATAACACTTTCAGTTATAAATATATATGTGATGTCTATTGCTTCTGTCAAACCAGAAGCTTTGACAAAGTCTGATAGGGGAGGATAAAGGATGTGTCCTAAATATGCCAGTATGGAGAAAAAGTGGTGGGGAGGAGAGAGGAGAAAATGTTGAGGAAAGAAAAGATAGGAGATGAGAAAGGGGAGAAGGAGAAGATTTAAATTGTCAATGAGAAAATTTAAAAGTCTTTGTTTTTATATCATTCTCTTTTTCTATGTGAGGCATGAACAATTAATACAAGATCAAGGCAGGTTGAACTCTTTGCCTTGGTAAGGCAACCAGTCTAGGAGAAGGAAAACTCTAAATTCAAACCAGCAGTACTCCGCTTAAAAATTGACCTTGTGCCACATCATATCAGTGGCACAAGGATTAGATGTACACTGCTCGGTGGGCAGTGGTATACATTGTTTTAGTCCTGCAAATGGGGTTTCTCAGACATCAGGTGCTGTAAAGGTACTGTATGGAGAAATTATATTTTTGGACAAGACTTAGATACCAGGTCTCCTCTTTGGTTTGTTTATTTTAATTATATATCAGCCTTCATGGGTTATTTAATGCCATAACCATCCTTGTTGAAGAATAGCAGTGATACTATTTAATCTTTAGCTGGTGGGATAAGAGGGTTCATATCTTTCCTAAGGTTATTAGGCCAAAATTGAATATATTTGTGTAGCTGGAGTTCAAATATTTTTATTACAATATTGCAGTTCAGTACATTAACCACTTTGCCATAGGGACGCCCCACCTAAGGTGCCAGTTAAGATGGTTTAAGTAATTGCTTAATAGTGTTTTATGGCATGTAAACCCTTGTAGGTTATTTAATATCAAATCCTGTTTATACATATATATTAAATATACATGATTTGAAAACAAATAGTTTTTAGGTGACAATTTTTAAATAAGCAAGATCTCATTTATTTGCACATAGTTAAATGGTTTCGAGTATAGTAGATGATAAAACAGTTTTATTTGGTTCATATATGGAACCCTAACAGGTACTATCACTTCAGGTCAGAGTCAACCTGGCAGTAATGGCAATAAAGTGATACTCTACAATCCCCAAAACTCCAGGACTGGAACCTCACCATCTAATGGTTTAGTGTCAGATCCAGGGCTGGTGTTGGGGGGGGGTGTCTTATCACTCTGCAGAGATGTGGTTGGCATATTCTACAGCACCAGCTAACTGGGCATGTTTTAAGTAAATAGTGGGAAGTAGAGATATATAATCAAATTTTGATGTGACTTATGTTGTATATTCTGAGAGCTCAATAATTTTCTTAACCGATTTAGTCATGGAAGTCTGTGACTAGACAAAGCATTAATCTGTTGGGTGAGCAACATCTTGGAATTCATTGCCCTCTAGTGGTGGGATAGGTACACAGACATTCTGCTGGTGATGAAAGAAATATCTTGAGTTATTGTATGTGATATCCCAGTATTCATTGACATATTGTAATAAGTTTCTTATGGGGAGTCCCAAAGGCGTAGTGGCTAACATGCTGGACCACGACATCATAGTAAGTGATTTCAAATTCCAGTCATACTATTACATTCATTTTTGGACTAATATCCTAAAGAAATTTAGTAATCCTTTAATCCTCCACCTCAAGCAATGGATCAAATAGTACCACTACTGTTCTTCTCAAAGGATGGCTTTTACATTAAATAACCCATGAGGGTTGATTTGCCATTAAAAAAAGAAACCAAACCACACAATAAGTTTTGATATAACTACTTGAAATTGAGATGAAGGTTTTTTTGCGTCCACTCCATAGTTGCATTCATGGAATAAGAAAAATGGTTCATTGCAGAAGTGATCAATGGGTTTGTTTAATTATTACTCCAATACACAAATTTGGTAGAATAAACTTTGTTCTAATTCCAACTAGTAAGAACTTTAATCAAGCACTCACTTCTCTCTCTCTCTCACTCAGCAAAACAATGAAAGAAAAAAAAATAAAGCAAGTTATCTTTCAGATTGAGTGGGAGAATGTAAGAATTATGTTGAACATGAACAGTATGTTACTTGCTTTTGTGGTTCTATACACATGAAATGCAAGAATAATTTCCCTCGATGGACTGAATTGATGACATCCGTAGGTTTATTGAAATGTCTAATATATATTCAGACCAGTATTTCCAACTGCCATTGCATCAATAACATGAGAATCAAAGTTAATGGATGGGTGTATATACATGATCACCTTTAAAAAAAAAAATGAAGACAAACACATGATAATTGCACTTGTGTTTTTTTTTTTTTTTTTTTTTACTAAAACTCATATGGACTTATTAACACATTGACATTTTTACATTGATCTAGTATGTATATATATATATATATATATATATATATATATATAAGTATTATTCGATCCAGTTAAACTGGAGTTGGGAGTAATTCCATCAGGACAAGAAATTAACAGGATGGAAATAAATTTATAATCCTAATGTGACCGGTTTGTGTTTTTTTTCTTAATGAAATATATATATATATATTCTTCTTCTTCTTCTTACAACAAAAAACGTTATGTCTCACATGCATTCTAATCCTAGACAAGGTTGTTTATTTTTCACTTTGCACTAATGAGCAAAAGAAAAGCATGAATCCATCTCTTCTCAGCCCAGCTACAGGTAAAATAGTTAGGCAGGTTGAGCCCTCTAATTTTGGTGTCGTAACCAATTTAGGAGAAGGATAAACTCTGAATTCAAAACCCAAGGAGTGCACTATTCTTCTGTTATCAGCTTATTAAAAAAGTATGGCTGCTTCTACATAAGCCTTCTGTGTAGGTAGTTCAGGAGTTCACATGTTTAACGGAAGTTTTAGATCCTCATATATCAAGAGCAATGGGATAGTTAATAATATATAGTGCTAAAACAGTCTTGACTTAATATGATAATCAGTGCACAAAAATGCTGAAGAAATATCACTATATTCCATTGATAAAGTAAAATGATATTACACATGACTCAGAGTTTCATGAAAATGATCTTCAGGTGAGCCAATATGAAGTGTGCATATCTATCTATCTATCTATCTATCTATATATAATGTGTGTGTCTATAATTATAAGGTTTGGACAGCACTTTTTGTTTAAAGTAAAGGCTGAATGCATCGTTGAAAAAAGATTTATTTGGGCATTTATGCATTCATAGTGTTTTAAACACATTTCTTTACACACATACACACACACACAATTACATTTCTCTATACAAATTCTAATCTTATAAATATTTGGTGTGTTAAAAGTTTCCTAGCAGTATTTTTAAAAACTTGATTTGATATATATTTGAAAACTTTTTCCCACATCTGATATATATATATATATATATATATATATATATATATATATATATATATATATATATAATGTCTATTTTGATTACAGTTACTCTTTCAGACATGTTTCATTAAATATAACAGACAGGAATTGTTTAATTTTTTAACTTTTCCTGATTGTAATCTCTCTCTCTCTCTCTCTCTCTCTCAGCTAGCTCCTGCTATTGAGACTTTAATGATTTATCAATAGTTGAGTCTTTGATGTCACCCATTTTACTTTATCTCGTGGTCTTTAGATTTTCCACTGTGAGTACTGGACTGCTATTTAATACATTGTTGTGATAGTTAAGACCCAAATCCTTTTATCTTTCAAGTGCTGTTTTGGATAGCCTCTGGGATGTATCCCTTCCTTCAGGACACCATGGAGCACAACATGTGGAATTCCATATTTTAATATCCCGTCGACATGTCCAGCCCATCTGAGATGTTTTGTTAATATAAATTCTGTCTCATTTGAACTGTTCTTCAGTGGTCATCTTATCCTTCCAGAATATGTCTTCAATAGATTTGAAGCATCAAACTGAAAAGTCAGTTTATTGAGTCTCCTAACGTTATAAAACTTTATATCTCGGCCAATTTTTTGAATATGCTACTTTTTTTTTTTTTTTTGGTGGCATTGTAATCTATGCATCAAATTGTATAAGAAACAATGATAAAATGAAGATTTAAAATTTTGTCAAACATATGAATAGCTCTAAGTCAGTGTTGTTTTAAAGCCTAATATCTTTGCCAATTCTTCAAATTTGTCACTTTCTTCAGTAGTATTGTAATCTATACATTGAATTGTACAAGAAATGACAATAAAATCAAGATTTATGTCAAAAATATGTCCTATAAATAGGCTAATATTTGGTGCTTTACTGTCATACTTGTTTAGTATGCAAAGCCTTATAAACTCTCAGATCTTAGTTGTCTCAATGAGATGGTTGTTTTTCCAGACTATTTTTGAAAGATGGCCCAATGTTACTATGCTGACAAGTATCGTGCTGTCAATATGGATTACTATTATGTTCACTTTCAGACTAGGAAAGGCATGAAACCCCTTATCCCTCCACTAACTGAAGGTTAAATAGTATCACTGTTCATTTTACAAGGATGGCTTTGGCATTGAATAACCCATGAAGGTTGATGTACCATTAAAAATAGAAACCAAACCAAACCAAATATGCATTGATAAAAACATTGTTATGGGAGGTGCTCTAATTGTAATGGTAATTGTCATGGGAAATGGAATCAGTGACCCGAGTTCAAATCCTGGACAAGGCTGTTTGCATTCTATTTCATGCAAATGACCTTAGGAAAGGTATAAACCTACCTATTCTCCTCCCAGTTATGGGTAAATAGTAGGGCAGATTGGGTTCATTAGGCTTTGTTAGACAATTAATCTAGGAGAAGAAAAACTTTGAATTCAAACCAGCTTTACTCTGCTTAATAATTGAGGTTGTGTTACATCCTGCTCATGGGAGAGAGGTTGGGTAAATGTATATGTAACTTTTTTTTTTGCAGTTTGAGTACTTTAGTAAGTACATTGTGAGACTTTTATTAATACACTTTAAATGTTCTAAACTTTTTTGAAAGTATTTTCCTGTCCAACTTGCAAATGAATCATCATTTTGAATTTGTGTCCATCTCCACCCTGAACATCAATTTTTAAATCCTCCAAATAGATAACTTTATGGAGACAAATATGAAATGCCAATTAGAATCCTTCTCACCTTCCTAAATAGACCAATTAAGATTCATATTTACCAACCCCTCGGCTCAGGCAGGATATGACACAAGGTCAATTTTTTATGCGGAGTTTAACAGGTTTGAATTTCAGAGTTTTCCTTCTCCTCGACCAGTAACCTCACCAAGGCTGAAGAACCTAGTCTGCCCTACTATTTACCCATAGCTGGAGGGAGAATAATTGGATTCATACCTTTTCCAAGGGCATTATTGCTATGTGAAATACAATCAGACCAATTAATATCATCATGAACTACTATTATAAGAATCCAATGGATCCATAAATCATCTTGTGTGCGTATGTGTGTGTGTGTATATATATATATAGAGAGAGACAGACAGACAGACAGACAGAAAGAGAAATTCAGATATATAATAAATTCATAAAACTGCTAAGACACAAAAACAGCTGCTGTGCTGCCAACAAAGCCTTCAAATGATAACCCTGGAGTCAGGAATGGTTTTAGGGATAAAGCATCATTACCAAGGCACCCTAGCAGTACCTCCCAATCCCACCAGACTTAGTTGGTTTTATGTCACAGTGTGGTGATCTCAGATCCATTCAGATGTAGCTTCTGCCTGATCTTGGAACCTCTTGATGTTATTTGTATATCATATATACAAATAAAATCATGTATACAAATACTTGGGTTTTAGAATGGATAAAAAAAAATGTTTGTCCTTTTTTAACATTTGATCAACGAACACTTAATATTCTTTGAATAGTGCGAACAATCAGTGAAACATAAACAAAAAACAATCATCATTTTTCTTTGTTGATCAAATATGGATTAACTACAAGGATGTTATTTGGAATTATTCTTATTCTTTGTGCTTTTTTTTAGGGATATATATATATATATACTGTGCGTGCCTCTACATGTTTATATAATACAAATATACATGACTGTTATTATAAAAATATACACATATGCTATATATATATATATATGTGTGTGTGTGTGTGTATATCTCAACACATTTTTACAATTCAAATATACTGTATGACATTAATAATAAAAAATGCACTCTTGCTATATATATATGTATATATTTGTTTGTGCATGTGTGCCTCAACATATTCATACAATAAAATATACTGTCACGTGATATCCCACGGAGACGATAGAAATAAGATTAATACTATCCTCCCATTGGAATGAACAGTGGCAACCCGTCAAAAAAGTAACTGTTAAGAAAGAATGTAGGTCACAGAGGGGATATCAACAGATGTTGGTACTTAGTAACCTCAGGTCGCCGGACACCAGAAGCGGAGGGAGAGAGAAGCCAAATGATTGGCTGGGACCCCAAAACGAAAGTGGGGACTCCTTCCCGTCAGCGGAAATAGAAAGTAAAGAAGGCAGTTATTGGAAGGGGCTCGTGGCAGACAGACCCATAGCCATTACTCCGGGTGAAGAAGACAAAAACATATCTGAGACACGAGGGACCCGAGTTCTTCAAGCCAGTATTAAAAATAGCATAACGTCTATTAGCCCGTGAAAGAAGAAAGATTCTCCAGTGAAACCCCGTCGAAAAATAAGATAAGTAACTTTGGGACTATTTCTCCTTTATGCCCAAATAGAATATACCACTCTCTCTCTCTCTCAATTTGAAGAAACGCGAAAGAACAGGAAAGAAAAGAAAGACATTTATGTTCATGGACTGTTCAATTATTATATGTTTTGACACTTTGAAAGTGTATGTAATTGTAGTAAAAGATTCATGTACTTTTATGTTACCACGTGGTCTAAGTTGTTCTTTGCAGTTCTGCTTCGAATTTGTTGTGTCACATTTCCTTTTCAGCTTCTATTCCCCTTATGTTATCTTGCTTAGAGTTGTCCTATTAATTCCTTTAAAATATCACGTGGGAAACCGGAGTTGCCGACTACTGCAATATAATATTATTACGACTAAAACCTATAGGTCCATATCTTCTGTTGTCTAGGGGAGGAAGTTTAGTGGCCTTGGTGGGTGTGTGGATAGTGTGAAATTTGGAACCCCTTGCCAGTGGCGGTCAGTCTGGCCCTAAATTAATCCCTCACGTAATATGCCAGGTCTTATATGCCTGAGAGAAAAACTCTGAACGAGGACTTATTATATAGGGGATCAAGTGCCAACCTGCCCCGTCTTCACACGTGCAAAAATAAAGTCTCGTTTTGGGATTTTAGTCAATTTGCCGTCACAATACTATATGACGTTTATAATAAAAAATACACATATGCTATATATATATATATATATATATATATATATGTGTGTGTGTGTGGGTGGGTGGGTGTGTGCCTCAACACATTTATACAATGCAAATATACTATAGGATCTTAATTATAAAAATACTTGCCCAGTAGGCTGGGGCTATAGAATACACCGGCTGCTTCTCTGCAGAGGGGTAAGAACCCCCACAACGAGTGTCCTGGATAGGACACTAAACAATCTGATGGTGAGGTTCTAGCAATGCTGGAGCTTTGGGGAATGCAGAGTACCCCTTTATTACCATTGCTTCCAGGTCCACTCTGGCCCGGAGTGGTAGCACCTGATAAGGGTTCTATCTATGGGTTAAATAGAACTAAATGGTGGTTGGCGTTAACTGTTTTTATACATTTAAACTGCGTATTTATGCTGAACTGGATTGTTTAAAATAGAACTGATTTGACATTAAAACTGCATACAAATGCTAAACCGAATTGCTTGAAATAGAACTGTTTTAACATCTAAACTGTGTACTTATGCTAAACTGAATTATCTATAATAAAACTGTTTAGACATTTAACTCTGTGTATTGCCCAGTCAGCTGGGGCTGTAGAATACACTGACTGCACCTCTACTGAAGGGAAGACCCCCGCCCCTAACAAGTGTCCTGGATATTACACTAAACAGTCTGATGGTGAGGTCCCAGTAATGCTGGGGCCTTGGGGAATACAGAGCACTCCTTCATTGCCATTGCTCTCAGGTCCACTCTGGCCCGGCGTGGTAGCACCTGATAGGGCCCTATCTATGGGTTAAATAGAACTAACGGCATACTTATGCTAAACTGAATATCTTGAAATAGAAATGTTTTTAGACAATTGAACCATGCTTACATTTGAACTGCATGTTTGTGCTAAACTGAATTATTTCAAATAGAACTGTTTTTTGATATTGAAATTGTATTTACACTAAACTGAATTGTTTAACATAGAACAGTTCTGACATGTAACTGTGTGTAAACAAAATCTGTACTTTTACTAAACTGAATTAGCTGAAGTAGAATTGCTTGACTAAACTGAATAGCTCAAAATAGAAATGTTTTTGACAATTAAACTGTACTTACATTTAAACTGCGTGCTTTTGTTAAACTGAATTGTTTTCAATTGAACTATTTTTGACATTGAAACTGTACTTACACTAAACTGAATTGTTATATATAACTGCTTGAATAGTTTGAAATAGAAATATTTTTGACAATTAAACTGTGTACTCATGCTAAACTGAATTGATTTAAATAAAACTGATTATTTACATAAAAATTGATTTGGCATTAAATAACCTACAAAGGTTGATATGCCATAAAACCCAACAAACCAAACCAAACCTATAAAAATACACATATATTATATGTATATATACTGGGCCATTGGTCTAATGAGTAGAGTGTTCGTCAATGGTCTGGCAGACCTGGGTTCAATTCCAGGTTGAGTCATACCAAAGACTCAAAAAATCGTACTCAATGCCGCCTTTCTTAACACTCAGCATTATAAGGTAAGGATCAAAGATAAAGTGGAGCAATCCAGGGAGAGGAGTAGCAACCTCCCCTACACCTTGGTGTAGTAGCTATTGAAAAGGGAGCCTTCAGGTCACCCTCAACTGTATATATATGATCTTAATTGTAAAAAAAGACCAGATTCTTTATGCTTTTATCATAAAATGAAATAACCCTTAACTAAAATGGTGTTCATTTGAGAACTGATTTTGAAAGTAACTAACAACTTATAGATTTAACCCAGTGAAGAATCCCCTCTTTGTCTGTTACATTAGAGGATGTATAAACTTGTCCCTTGATGCTGAATGGAATCTTAAAGTCATTGATCATCATTTTCCTGATAATGAGAAAGTTGGCAAACATGTATTTAAGTTTCAATCTTCCACTTTTATTTATTTATGTTTTCATTTTTCAATCCAGCTTTGAATTGTGAATAACCCTTCAAACCATTATTTTGAAAGAAATGAAATTTGTCATCAAAATCATTTTATTGTAGCATCCAAGGGCTTAAAGTCTGATGGTGAGGTCCCAGTTTGATATTGAAACTGTGTACTAATGCTACACTGAATTGCTCAAAATAGAACTGTTTTGACGTCTAAATTAAGGAAATTGTCTAAATGTATCTCTCTGCTATATGCATGAAAACTGACTAAATTTCAATGGTAATTTTTCCATCTCTTCTATCACATGGCATGTATAAACCAACCAGCACACAGCTTTTTTTTTTTTATGAAAAACCCTTTCTCAGTCAGATTCTCATTCTGGAATATCATTTGAGGATCCATAGCCTGTCAATCACAGTCTCTGCAGTCTTCTAAGCTTTTCACTGAGCCAGATATTAATTATTGAATCTTTACTCATCTGTCTATTATCTAAAATCAGTATAATGAACAGACACTTTTATGATGATACGTTTTTGCTGAGTAAAGAATTTTGATTATATTTCATTTTCTTGGATGTTATGTCATCATTATTCTGTGGCCTAGTGGGTAGAATGTTTGCAAATGGTCCAGGAGACCTGGGTTCAATCCCAGGTCAGGTCATACCAAAGACTTTAAAAATGGTACTTGATACCTCTTTCCTTAACACTCAGCGATATAAAGTACATATCAAGGGTAAAGTGGAGTAATCCAAGGAAAGGAGTAGTGCCCTCCCCTACACCTTGGTGTAGTTGCTATTGAAAAGGGAGCCTTCTGGTCACCCTCGACTATGGTCACCAACTTTACTTTTACTTTTATTCCTACAAACCATATTTACCAACGCCTCCGCTTGGGCAAGATATGACACAAGGTCAATTTTTAAGTGGAGTTTAACAGGTTTGAATTCAGAGTTTTCCTTCTCCTAGACTAGTTGCCTCACCAAGGCTGAAGAACCTAGTCTGCCCTACTATTTAGCCATAGCTGGAGGGAGAATTATTGGATTCATACCTTTCCCAAGGGTATTAGTGCTATGGGGAATGCAATCAGTCATGTCAAGAATTTGAACTCGTGTCACCGTGTCCATTTCCTATGACGATAACCATTACACCATGGGCAAACACTATTATGGCCATTTGCAACATAAAAAATACAGAAGAGGATTAAGTTACCTTTTTTTTTTTTTTTTTTTTTTTTTTGATTTTCATTATGGTCTAAAGTGCTAGATCTCAAACATTTGGTTAATACTTAAACTCATTGATTCCAGTGTCTTAGATATTGAACAAGTCCTGGCGGCAACACCCCACAAGGCACCAACTATACAACCACCTGCCTCCCATCATGAAAACTATCCAAGTTAGACGAACCAGACATGCAGGACACTGCTGGAGAAGCAGGGACAAGCTCATAAGTGATGTACTCCTATGGACCCCCACATATGGCTGAGCAAAAGCAGGACGACCAGCTCGAACATACATGCAGCAACTATGTGAGGATACAGGATGTAGATCTGAATACCTGCCGGAGGCGATGAACGATAGGGAGAAGTGGCGAGAGAGGGTCAGGGATATCCGTGCTAGTGGCACGACATGATAATGATGATGATGTTTTTTGTACTGAATATAATTGGAGACTGTAATTATTAATCTGATTTTGGCAGGAAATAAACTTACAAGGGTTTACATGCCATAAAAGTAACCTAATAATCAATCAAGATTGATGCCATTGTAATTTTTTCTTCTTTTCCATCCTCTGTCTCTCTCTGGCTCTCTCTCTCTCTCTCTCTCTCTCTCTCTCCCCCTAATTTTGTCAAACTACTCTCTTTCTTAGTTTATCTGTTCTTTCCTCATTTTTTTTGTTTTTACCTTGCTCGCTCGTTCATTCACTTCTCTCCAATCAAGTGGGGCTGTAGAAAACATTGACTACGTCTCTGCTGAAGGATAAGACCTCCCCAGCCAACAAGTGTCTTGGATATGACATTAAACAATCTAATGGTGAGGCTCCAGTTATGCTGGAGCTTTGGGGAATGCTGAGTTCTTCATTGTCATCAACCCCAGGTCCACTCTGACCTGTAGAGGTAGCACCTGATAAGGTCTTATCTGTCGGTCAAATATAACTATTTAACATTTAAAATGTGTTTTTTAACATTTAAACTGAGTGCAAATAAATGACTTAGACTAAACTGAATTGCTTGAAACAGAACTTTTTGATCATTTAACTGTGTATAAACAAATACTGATGTTAAATTGAATTGTTAGGGATACATAGCAATACTTGGAACCATTTAACTTTGTTAACATGCTAAACTGAATTGTTTGAAATAGAACTGTTTGATTATTTAACTGTGGGTAAACAAATGATTAATAATAAATAGAATTATTCATATTATATAGAAATACTTGAAACCATTTAACTGTGAGGAAAAAAAAATGAGCTCAGCCTTGTATAAAAATGTTATCTACAAAATGTGTTTACAAATCATATATATAATATATAAGTATAAAGAGGATTTGGCTTTAAATATCCTACAATAGTTGATATGCCAGAAAAACCAACCAAACCAAATCATATATATTTAATATATATGTATAAAGAGGATTGGGCATTAAATAACCTATAATGGTTGATATGCCATAAAAACCAACCAAACCAAATCATATATATTTAATATATATGCATAAACAGGATTTAGCATTAAATAACCTGTAATGGTTGATATGCCATAAAAGCCAACCAAACCAAATCATATATATTTAATATATATGTATAAACAGGATTTAGCATTAAATAACCTATAATGGTTGATATGCCATAAAACCCAACCAAACCAAATCCTATATATTTAATATATATGTATAAAGAGGATTTGGCATTAAATAACTTACAATGGTTGATATGTCATAAAACCAAACCTAACCAAATCAAACCAAATCCTCTATATTTAACATATAGGAATAAAGAGGATTTAGCATTAAATAACCTACAATGGTTGATATGCCATAAAATGAAAGCAATCTGTCTATATACCTTCCCTACACTCTTTGTTTCACTCACTTCCTATCCTCCTACCTTGTCATTCTCTCTCCTTCTTTCTTTCTGCACGTTTACAGAAATATACACTTTCAAAAACTTTGTAACATATTTTTGTTGGCAATCCCCTTCTCTTTGTCTTAATTACTGTGTCCCAGAATGCTTGTTACATGGACATATGTTTTATATACTAAAAGTTTCAATTATTATGGGACAAAAATAGTTAAAAAGATTTTTATTTTTATTTTACACATTTGAATTTTATGGTGCATATCCAAAACACATTCCCATAAACACTGCTTAACCGTCACAGATTCCTTTTTCCATTTTCCCCACTGCCGACCCAGCAGACCAATGCATTTCATTCAGTTTCTCTATCTGCTCCCCACCCATCTCCCTCTCTTTCTTGCACTTGGCAATCACTTGTTTTTATATATTTTTCCACTCCCTTAAATATTCAAGTAAATATTCACTTGTGCACCCCATAACTTTAAAAAGAAGCCAAAAAAAGAAATTGAAAAAAATCTGTATAGAACTGAGGGAGAAAAATCTGAAAAGAAAGCCTTTTTTGCTGTTATCAAGTGTGACTGATATTTCAGAGCACCTGCCCATGTTGATATATTAACCTAGGGAATTCCTTCAGCCATGACATTTTAAGGATTTTTATGAGAAAGGAATTCTCTCAGACTTTACCCAACCAGATCAGAACTTTCTCTTTAAGATGCAAGAGTATTTCTTTTCTTTTTTTCTTTCTTTTAACTCACTCCCGCTTGTTTTTTTGTTGTTTTTTTTTGTCTGTATCATTATAAAATTTCATTTTTCTTTTCTTTTTTTTCTTTACCAGCAAACTCATCATCTTTTTTATTGAATGCATTTGAGGAAAAATAAAAAAATAAAAAATAACAGGTTACATAAATGGGCAAAAACTTGTTTTTTTTGTTTAGAGAGGCATTTTTATGATATTCACTGAAAAGGCTTTTTTTTTTATTACTTTTATTTTTAATTTAAATTTTTTTTCATCTTTTTATCAATCTGGCCAGTATAATATTTCCTCAGTTATTATTTTATTACCTGCTTGAATATTTTTTTTATGACTGATTTTATCACTTTTTTTTTTTTTTTACATCTTTGAAGTAGTTGGTATATTTTTCTGTTTAACCAGTTTAACTTTAAGCTTTATATTACTATAATGATATTGGTCCCATTGAAGAAAACATGACTATTTATAGCTGTTGCAGTAACAAAAAATTACATTACAGCTGGGTCATTTGATTTGTTAGGGTGTCATGTTACATCCTTTGTGGCATATCAAAGACAAAGAAAATTATTGACAGCACCCATCTCCTCTTGAAGTAACTTAAAAGAAGCAGTAAAAGATCAATAACCTGACTGCACTTATCTCTGTCAACCATTATTACATCCCAGTGATGAGACCTTTGACAAGATATCTATCCCATTATCTAAGAGATTAATATGATGTTGGATCTAAAGCAGGAAGAATTAGTTTGATGGTATTGCCAGCAGAGAAGAATCCTTAACCTGACTGCATTTTTCTGTTAGCATCATGACATGCTAGTGATAAGATCTCTTATAAGATATTAATTAGATTGAGTACAAAGAAGTTGATTCATGCTTTTCATAAGAGTATCTGTGTAGCATTAGACAACCCATTAATACCTTGTATTCTCATTGTAATTACAGACCATCATGATATTGATATTTTCATAAACAGAGTGTTTCAGAAAGGATCCAAAAATATTATTACCAACTTGTATTTAAACTATTTCTACATTTTTATTTTTTTTTATTTCAACAGTTGTTGTATGGAGCCCAAATTTTAAAGTTAGCTTTCTAAGACATTTTCAAGGTGAGGAAGTTAAATGCTTAGAAATATCTAAAGGTCTACTCAGCTGGGACAAAAATCTTTCTATGAAAGAATAAAAAAAGTCATTGACCATCATAATATACTATCTTTAGATTAGTTAATTTCTTCATTTTCATTAAGCCCAGCTTGAACAAAAAAAAAAAAAATTATATGCAATGAATAATACAGAGAACAACTGAAACAATTTTAAATTTCACTTTTAAATGAAACTAATTCATCTTGAACTTTTTATTCAAAATGCAAAATTAAAATTTGATTTAATTCAAAATACAATTATAAAAGAAATCTATAATGATATTTCATTTATTTTTTTAAAGGAGATTGGCTTTAGTGTTAGATAAGAGTAGTTTATGATTATGTGCTATAACTTTTTGCATGATCTGAGTTTGTTTTTCTGATTTGATACAATGCCCATTATGATGTTATTTTCTATTTTGAATAAGAAGTAAAAGATGAATTAGTTTCATTTAGAATTGAAATACGATTGTTTCAATTATTCTCTGTATTATTCAGTGTATATAGAAAATTTTTGTTTGAGTTGAACTTAATGAAAATGAAGAAATGAACGAATCTAATGATTGTATATTAAGATGATCGAAGACCTATTTATTCTTTCAGTTCACTTAGAGAAATTATGCAGTACAGATTACAAGGGTAAAGTTAAATATCATTGAGTCGTTGTCATCATCATCATCAATGCATACCAACCGCACAGATTATTTTTACTCTCTCTCTTCATCCATCCCTATTATCAATTCATCTAGATGGCACTCAATATCCTTACAGAGCTGATGACATCCTAAATATTATTTGACTGGAAAAAATTGGGTGGGGGCTGTATTCCAAATAATATGTAATGCATTCAATGGACAGATATTTCAAATTTTGAACGTTATAAAAATAAGGACCATCCAAATATATATACAGTGTAAGCTATAAATATATACACTCCAATTAATAAGTACATTCCTACCAATTTAGAAAAAAAAGTTTTATTTTCTTCCAAACCAAACTTACCAATATTTTACTATTTCTAGTGGATCATTATACAATCAAAACAGATATTGTTAGATATTATATAGGGCTAAATTCTACAGCATTGAAACTCTTCAAAAAGAAGAAAGAAACTTGCTATAACTCTTTAACCAAAAATAAAATTGCATAAATATGTTGGGTTTGATTTTAAAATTCCATAAAGGTTACTTTCTATGACAAAAGACAACTGAAGAAGATCAGGGAGTACAATGGCAGAAATTATGTTAGTATAACAACCAAGATGAGGATATTAGTCTAAATTATATAAATGATATAAATGATAACTGAACTTTTAATAAAAAGTAAAAGATGAATTAATTTCATTTAGAAGTGAAATATGATTGTTTCACATGATCCAAAAATGTGGGAAACTCTATGGAAATCAGTTTCAGTAAAGTCATGATATTTTTCAGTTTAGTAAGACTACTTGCTATTTTCCATAATGAAGCACTCCTTTCTAACCATAGAAGTGTGCAGCACTCAATCGGGTTCAAACTCATTCCAGTTGTGAAATATTACTGAACTATGTTTAATAACCATTATACCATGGTAAGATATCAATTATCATTTATATTTTAATAGCAACCCAGTCAGTTGGTGTTGAAGAATACACCAACTACAACTTTGCAGAGGGGTAAGAATTCCACCCCCACACACACACAACCAATGTGTGTCCTGGATATTACACTAAACCATCTAATGATGAGGTTTTGGTCCAGGAACTATTAGAAATATCAAGTACCCCTTCATTGCTATTACTCCCAGGATGACTCTGACCTGGAGTGATAGTACATGTTAGAGTCCCATCTTTGGGTCAAATAGAAATATCTAATCATTTACTATACTTGAAACCATTTAACTGTACGCAAACAAATGACTTATGTGAAATTGAATTATTAATATTACATAGCAATATATGGAACCATTTAACTGTGTGCAAACAAATGAATAATGTTGAATAGAATTATTAGAGTTAAATAGCAATAATTGAAATCATTTAACTATGTGCAAAAAATGAGTTCTGTGTCACTTAAAAATAGTATTACCTATAAATTATTCACTTGCAAACCATATATATTATTTACCAACCCACTGGCATTTTATCATATTTACCACCCCCTCTGCTCGGGCAGGATATGACACAAGGTCAATTTTTAAGCAGAGTTTAACAGGTTTGAATTCAGAGTTTTCCTTCTCCTAGACTAGTTGCCTCACCAAGGCTAAAGAACCAAGTCTGTCCTACTATTTACCCATAGCTGGAGGGAGAATAATTGGATTCATACCTTTCCCAAGGGTATTAGTGCTATATGAAATGCAATCAGTCTCGTCTAGGATTTGAACTTGTGTCGCCGTGTCCATTTCCAATGATGATAACCATCACACCATGGGCACCTCCATACCCACTGGCATTTTATTGGTCCAATGACATAGTGGGTAGAGTGTTTGCCAATAGTCTGGGAGACTGGAGTTCAATCCCAGGCCAAGTCATACCAAAGACTCAAAAAATGGTACTTGATACCTCCTTGCTTAACACTCAGCCTTACAAGGTATAG
The DNA here is from genome assembly GCA_963585895.1 of Sepioteuthis lessoniana. Classification (NCBI taxonomy): domain Eukaryota; kingdom Metazoa; phylum Mollusca; class Cephalopoda; order Myopsida; family Loliginidae; genus Sepioteuthis; species Sepioteuthis lessoniana. The sequence goes on along the minus strand of CAUZXS010001183.1, from coordinate 17,638 downwards.
ATCAAGGGTAGTGGAGTAATCTAGAAAAAGGAGTAGTGCTCTCTCCTACACCTCAGTGTTGTAGCTATTGAAAAGGGAGCCTTCAGGTCACCCTCAACTAAAGTCGACAACCTAACTATATGTATCTATATATATATGATCTTAATTGTAAAAAAAGACAAGATTCTGTATGCTAAGTTACTTGATTTATATATATATATATATATATATATATATATATATATATATACACACTCACACACAGAATTTTGCTTTGTAAGGGTTAATATACCATAAAATTCAACCAACTGACCATTATTATTCTAGATTAATATTCACATCCTCACAAATATGGAGCTGGATGATGAATGTAAAAGTATTTCACTGGTTCAACCTGGACAAGTAAGATAGCTATGAAAAGGCAGCTGGCAAACAATATATTTAAGAATTCACTATATGGGCAATACTTGAATTATTTTCAAAACTCTACTATATCAACAATTGCGATGTTACTGTTAAGTATTCTAACATTTACTCAGGAAACAAAGCAGAAATTATTAACAGGACTTTATCTTGTGGAGGTGATTCTCAACATATGGCATGAAAAAGTGGGAGTTATTCTCAATTCTATATAGACAATGTGACGATTATTCTCAATACATGGCTATATAGACAATATAAAAATTATTCTCAATACATGGATTATATAGACAACGTGAAGATTATTCTCAATACATGGGTATATAGACAATGTGAAGATTATTCTCAATACATAGTTATATAGACAACGTGAAGATTATTCTCAATACATAGTTATATAGACAATGTGAAGATTATTCTCAATACATGGGTATATAGACAATGTGAAGATTATTCTCAATACATAGTTATATAGACAATGTGAAGATTATTCTCAATACATAGTTATATAGACAATGTGAAGATTATTCTCAATACCTGATAAAACATTGTGAAGTTTATTCTCAATGTATGGCATTGTAAAATTTGTGGTTATTCTAATTATAAACAATTTGGAGATTATCTTAACAACAAGGCATTTATTCAGATTACTTGACTGTATAAATAGGGCTTATTTTATTCTCAATGTTGGATTATATAAGCAATATGGAGGTTATTCTCAGTACTTCACTGTATAAGCAAAGCTGTGGTTATTTTCATCACTTTACTGGCCAAAGAATACTTGAAGTAATTCTCAAGACTTCCTAAAATCTCTTTAAAGAACTCCACAAATATCGAAAAATACAAGTAATTACCTGATGCCTGAGAACTTTGAGAGATCAATCCATTCAAAATCTAAAAGTAAAGAAAACTAACAAAGATAATATACATTCAAAAGAATAAAAAAAAGAGACCTTTATTGCCTGCCCCCACCATTCTTTTGTGTCTATCTTCTCATCCCTACCGCCACTTCAGACTAATCTAAATTTTCCCAGGTATTATCAGGTAGAGGGGAAATATTTTGACACAGTGCCATTTACTATAATTAACATTCTAAGGGTTAACCTTTGGGTTTTTCAAAGGTGCCAATTTTTCTCTCAAGTATCTATATTGGTTTATTTATTTGTTTGTACCAGAATATAACTTCCAGACAGTCTTTATTATTTGTGGTATTATGATAAATGCTAATATGCAGATCACAAAGGTTCAAGTGATTTTTTAAAAAGAAAAGCTTGCTCTTCTGAGCCCGAGTCTTTCAATCGAAATGTGAATGTTCAACTACTATGGACTTTCATAAGTATATACCAAGATTTATATGCAAAAGTTTCCTCTCTCTCTCTTTCTCTCTCATATATATATATATATGTATGAGGAAACTTTTACATGTTTGTATGTGTGTATATATATATATATATATATATATATGTAAGAGAGAGAGAAAATTTTTACACATAAATCTTGGTGTACATATATATATATATATATATACACACAAACATATAAAAGTTTCCTCTCATATATATATATATATATATATATATATATAAGAGAGGAAATTTTTACACATAAATCTTGGTATATATGTATATATATATACCCACACTTTTACATGTTTCTGTGGGTATATGTATATATACCCACAGAAACATGTAAAAGTTTCCTCTCATGTTTCCTCTACATGTTTCTGTGTGTATGTATATATATATATATATACCAAGATTTATGTGTAAAAATTTCCTCTCTCTTATATGAGAGGAAACTTTTACATGTTTTTGTGTGTGTGTGTGTGTGTGTATTCCAGGCAGCGGTTGTGTCGATACTGCTATATGGATGCACCACATGGACGCTAACTAAGCGGCTGGAGAGGAAACTAGACGGAAATTACACAAGAATGTTGAGAGCAGTATTGAACAAGTCCTGGCGACAACACCCCACGAGACACCAACTATACGGACACTTGCCCCCCATCACGAAAACTATACAAGTTCGACGAACCAGACACGCAGGACACTGCTGGAGAAGCAAGGACGAGCTCATAAGCGATGTACTCCTGTGGACCCCCACATATGGATGTGCAAAAGCAGGACGACCAGCAAAAACCTACATACAGCAACTATGTGAGGACACAGGATGTAAGTCTGAAGACCTGCCGGAGGCGATGAATGATAGGGAGAAGTGACGAGAGAGGGTCAGGGATATCCGTGCTAGCGGCGCAACATGACATGATGATGATGATGTGTATATATATATATATATATATATATATATATATATACACCAAGATTTATGTGTAAAAATTTCCTCTCTCTTTTATATATATATATATATATATATGAGAGGAAACATTTACATGTTTTTGTGTGTGTGTGTGTGTATATATATATACCAAGATTTGTGTAAAATTTTCCTCTCTCTTATATATATATATATATGGGAGGAAACTATTACATGTTTGTGTGTGTGTGTGTATATATATATATATATATATATATATATATATATATATATATGAGAGGAAACTTTTATATGTTTGTGTGTGTGTGTGTATATATATATATATATATACACAAAGATTTATGTGTAAAAATTTCCTCTCTCCCTCTTGCATATATAAGAGAGAGAATAATATGCATTTGTGCATCTATGTTGATGTGTGTTTGTGTGAAATGAAATTATTTTCATCCATATACTCATAAGTGTTTACTATTTCATACTAATGATGCACATAGATATATGCGCTCATGTATGATAATGAAAAGTTTGACATTTTTCTGTATGTTTCATTGTTTCTCTGTCCACAAATTCTGTCACACAAAAGCAGGGAGATGTATAGTGTTCGCCAATGGCCCGGGAGACCTGGGTTCAATCCCAGGTCGAGTCATACCAAAGACTTTAAAAATGGAACTTGATACCACCTTGCTTAACACTCAGCATTATAAGGTACGGTTCAAGGGTAAAGTGGAGCAATCCAGGGAATGGAGTAGCGCCCTCCCCTACACCTTGGTGTAGTAGCTATCGAAAAGGGATCCTTCGGGTCACCCTCGACTATGGTCGCTAACTTTACTTTTTACTTTGGAGGTAAGTGAGCAAGGATTCTTTACTGGGATTCTGTTGGTTGAATAATTCAACACAGATCTTGATATAGGTTTGTGTAGTGTGGGATTAAAAATAGACATGGTGATCCAAGTTCAAATCCTAGAGTAATACAGAAAACAACTGAAACAATTTTAAATTTCACCCTTAAATGAAACTAATTCATCTTGAACTTTTTATTCAAAATGCAAAATCCTGTTTGCATTTCACATAGTGCTAATGCCCTTGGGAAAGGTATGATTCCAACTATTCTTCCTTTAGCTCTGAATAAATAGAAAGGCAGATTGGTCTCCTTAGCTTTGGTATGGCAACTGGTCTAAGAGAAGTAAAACTATTAATTCAAACCTGTTAAACCTTGCTTAAAAATTGATCTTGTGAAACATCTTGCTCATGTGGAGGGGTTTGGTAAATACAACACTGATCTTAAATGACCAAGGAATAATACTTTGATTTTCGGTTGAAGATATTCATCTATTCTTATCTAATCCCAGTATTTTTTATGGGTATTATGTTAGTTTGTATTAATTCAAGATCAAAACAAGGAGATAATGAAAGAAAATCATCCTTCTTAGATGGAAATGTTTAATGTTATTTTTTCCACCATTTTGCTTCCTTTCATTTTCTCTGCAGCTAAGAAATGCTTAGCAAAGCAAAAAAAAAAAAAAAATTGTTATTTTAAGCAATGATTTGATCTGTTTTATTGGTCCTCTTGTATTCATGATGCCTGACACCCAAGTGAGTACCCTTGAAATAAAATAAGCCTTTTTCTTTCTTTTTAGTATTTGTTTATCCCTTGCCAATTTCCAAAGCAACTGCTGTAGATGCATTTTGTCTTTTATTTCTAATGTTTACACCCTAGTCATGTTTTTTCCCTGTTTTTCTGTCCTTCTTTTTTATGAATACTTATTTTATTGTTTCCTTTGGTCAACTTTTTTAGCGTTTTTCATCTGTCTTTCTTATTTCTTTTTGACCTTCAATGTTTTGTTTTTTTTTTTTTACTTCCAGGATTTTTCCCCTACATTTTCCTGTAACATTTTTCCTTTTAACTTTACTTTCTAACTTGTCTTTACCACAAATCCTCCCAACATTACCATCCAACATGTTCTCCTTCCAACTTTCTCCTAACATTTTGTCTTTACCAGAATTCCTCCCAACATTTTCTCCTTCCAACTTTATTGTCCTAAATATTGACTCTCTCACAAATCGTCACAACATTTTCTCTTTCCTACTTTACTTTCTAACACGTTGACTTTTCCTCAAATCCTCCCAACATTTTCTCCTTCTAAATTTACTGCCCCACATGTTGGTGTTCTCCTGAATCATCCCAACATTTTCTTTTTCCAACTTACCTTCTAACACGTAGACTTTTCTACAAATCCTCCTAACTTTTTCTCCTTCCAACTTAACTGTTGAACATGTCAACTTACTCACAAAATGTCCCAATATTTTCTCCTTCAAACTTTACCTTTTAATATTTTGTCTATCCTACAAATCCTCCCTATATTTTGTCTTTTTCACAAACCTTTCCAACATTTTTTCTTTCCAAATTTACTGTTGAACATGTTTATTTACTCACTAATCATCCTAATGCTTTCTCCTTCTAAATTTACTTTCCTGTATTTTGTCTTTCCTACAAATCTTGCTACCATTTTCTTCTTCCAACTTTTCTTTCCAACATATTATCTTTCTCTAAACTCTCCTAACATTTTCTCCTTTAAATTTTACCTTCTAACATGTCTTTCCTCAAAGCATTCAAACTTTTCTTTCCAACATGTTATGTTTCCCACAAATCCTATCAAGATTTTCCTGGATAACTTTACTTTCCAACATTTTCTCCTTTTCAGGAAGGTATTCACTAACATTTCATGATTTTTTTTTCTTCAACTTCTAAACTTTTTACTTTTATGCTTTTTTGTTTTGTCTTTTGATTTTGTGATGAAATTTTTTTTTGTTTCTTATATAATCTGTTTTATTTATCTTGATAGATTTTAAAAAAAAAATTCATCACACATGTGCAGCAAATTAAACTCCATAAGTAATAGTTTTTTTCCAAAATTTGAAAGGTACACATTGAAATGACTAACATTACTCAGCTCATAAAAATTATTTTCACTTCTTGATTTGGATATTTTGTGTATATTGACTATTTCCTGTAAAGTTTTAAACTCATAGGCTCAATGTGTGATGCTGTGAATCTGAAGGAAAAGTATAATGTATCATTGATTTAATATTGATCTGTCACCGACTGTTCCATAGATATAGTGCCTCAAAGGAAATTAGCAGCGATGATAGCCCATCTTTCATATTACGCCTATTTCAGCCTTTCCTAAAAACATGGTGTGTGATGCACAAACTGTCCTAAGCAACATATTCCCAATCTCTAATGGCAAGGCAGAGCTTACTGAAAAAACCACAATGAATAAATGGCAATACAGATGTTCAAGGTTCATTAAAGAATGACAAGGCAGCAAAAGCCATCCTTCAATACTGCAGCACTTCTATCAAAGGTATTGGTCTATCCCCTGTAGAGCTCCTACTTCACCATTCTTTGAGGTAAGCCTTCATCAATACAATGCTTAGATGATGAAGAACTATAACAGATATACCCATATTCTCCACTCTTTTCAGTACAGTGATACAGTAGCTATACAAAATCATCTCAACTGCTAGTAGATCATTCCAGTTGAAGTAATGGAAGTAAATAATGTGGAGAAAAATTGATAACAAGGCAATCCAAGTGGAAGGAGAGATTTATTGAGAAGTTGATTCTATAGCGTTTCAGTTCTACTGAACCATCATCAGGACCATTGGGGGTGATATTAGCGATGTTAAGTCAATGATGGATGTTTAAAAATGCAAAATACAAAAACCTAGATAAAGTTGGCCATTTAATTAGTGAATCAGCGCTTGTTGTTTTAAATTATGTCATTTGACTTATTAGGAATATTGTATATAATTTATGTTATATTTGTTTATCTCGAAAGATTTCAAGTCAAAAGGAAGAAAAAGAAAGAAAAACAGAAAGCATAAAAATTATGATATATGTGGAAAATATTAACTAAAGATGGAATATATTGTAGCTATATATATTGTAGGTGAAGTAATTATGATCCTTCTTGATTGCCAATGCTGAATTAGAGTTGTTGGATCAAACAGGGATTACTCTTATAAATCCTTTGATGAGGAAGGTGGAATTTCAAACCTTGTCCACTTCCATACCAAATATACTGCTTGAGCACACAGGCTCTACCAATGATGTTCCAATCACATATTCCTATTCCCTAATCCATGCTAGTAATGACACCTAGGCAACCGTTGAACACCCTGCAAGATGCACTAGCATGTCAACATGCCCTCTGTACTCACAACGCATGCCAATGAGAATTCCTGGATCCCAATCCAGAGTATTCCTGCACAACATTGTGGGCTGTAAAGAACTGTCTACCTCTCATAGGGCCTTATTTACATGCAAGGCAGGAGGATAGAAGATGTTAGAACAAGAGGTAGTTATCTCCTTTGTTCTAAATTGTCTAAATGCAGAGCCAGCCACACTTTCACAGAAATATCCATGAGACCATTGGACTGACACATGTCTCTTGGATTTTACCCACGTATTTCAACCAAGAATATTCCACAAGAATAACTTTATATGACACTACTCTGAATCCAGAGGCAAGGCTTATGCTAAACTGAATTACTTGAAATAGAACTGTTTTGACATTTAACTGGATGTTTATGCTAAACTGAATTGTTTGAATTAGAACTGTTTGACTAAACTGAATAGCTTGAAATAGAAATGTTTTTGATAATTAAACTGTATACATGCGAAACTGAATTGTTTGAAATAGAACTGATTTGTATAAAAATGAATTTGGTATTAAATAACCTATAAAGGTTGATATGCCATAAAACCCAAACAACCAACAAATCAAACAGTTCAGTTTAGCATAAGTACACAGTTTTGTTCTATTTGACCCATAGATAGGATCCTATCAGGTGCTACCTCTCTGGGCCAGAGTAGACCTGGGAGCGATGGCAATGAAGGGGTACTCCACATTTCTCAAAGCTCCAGCCTTACTGGAACCTCACTATCAGATTTTTTAGTGTCATATCCAAGACACTCATTGGGGGTGGGGTCGACCCCTCTGCAGAGAAGCAGTCAGTGTATTCTACAGTCCCTGTTGATTGGGCAAAATATTGCAAGAAAGTAAGAATTATTTACCTATTTAAAATGATTGTAAAAATATGTATATATCCATCGCCTCCACCACAGGCAGGATGTGAAGCAAAGGCAATTCTTAAGTGGAGTACAGTTGATTTGAATTCAAAGTTTTTCTTCTCCTAGACTGGTTGCCATACTAAAAAATCTAAAAAGCCAAGTCTACTCTGTTATTTACCCATAGCCATTAGCACAAAGTAAAATGCAAATAACTCCGTCAAGATTTGAACATGGATCTCTGTTTTTATTTCCTATGATAACGATTATGTTATGCATGCTTCCTTTATGATTGGGAAAGTATGAGCTGTTTACCTATTTGTGCCATACATATATGTATTTACCCAACCCCTCTACTATATACTCCTAGCTGGTTCCAGCCAAACTATTACTTTAGCTTTCAGACTAATACCCTCGGTATGAACTCCTTTATCTTTTCACCAGCTGTTGGTTCAATTGTGCTACTACTGTCCATCTACAAGTATGGCTTTGGCATTAAATAACCCACAAAGGTTGATATGCCATTAACCAAAAAAAATCAAACCAATTATAGCTGGGGAGACCAGATGGATTCATGTTTTTCCCCAGGGCATTAGCATAAAGTGAAATGCAAACAGGCTTGTCTTGGATTTGAACTCAGATCACCAAATCTAAAAGCACCTCTATTGGTAACCAGAGACCATCACTGTCAGTGCATCAAATAACCCAATAATTGTTGACATGCCATAAAACCAATTGATTAACCAATAAATTAGTGAAACTTGAAATAAGAGAGAATTTAAAGATAGTCTCCTTGAATGAGAAATGTATTTTGTCCTGATTTGATATAGCAGTAACTTTGAGTACTGCTATAAATTTTGTTGATGAAGTCACGGTAGTATTGGTAGCATAGTTGATGAACTTTCTTCCCATAGATAACTAATTTCCTTATAGTCATTTGTTTAGGTATGAATGAATGAACCCAAACTTGAATGCTGTGTCTGAAGTCTTGGGAGTAGAGATGAAGTTGTAGTAGACTGCACACTATCTGAGATATGTGTGTATGTAAGGGGGAGGGGTTAAAGGTTATTCATGAAATAGAAAGATTATCTTGATTTTGAGATGGAAAACACAAAAAGCATCCCCAAAAGAATGGATAAATTGAAAATGGAAATTTCTGGCGAGACATGTTTTCAAACAATGTCTGTGCAAAGATATTTACCTTCCTTCGTCCAATTCTCTTGATTGTGTTAGCATTTAGATTTTATGATTCTGAATAAATATTGGTTTGCTTTGAAAAGAAATTGAGACTGTGATAAACAAGTGTGTGTGTATGTGTGTAAAAATGTTTGTGTTTGGGTATAGAAATCTTTGTGTGTGTATGGGTGTGTAGGAATGTTTGTGTGTGTGTCTGGACACATGAGTGATAGAGAAATCGTACAAAGGTATGTATGGGTTATAACTTGTATATTCCTAATAAATAATGCATTTTTACCTTGTTTATTATGCTCTTTGTAAAGGGAATTTTCTCCTAATGACATAGAAGTATTTGTGTATGCTTATATATAATAAATGGCTTTGTAAATATAAATTTGTATTTGTATATACATGTGTATTAAAATTTATGCTGATGCGTGTATGTATATATATGTGTGTGTGTGTATATATATATATATATATATATACATATATAGCGGTATGCAGGCGTATAATTTGTATACGATCTGTAGAAAAATATGAAACTATATATATATAAACTAGAAAAATATAAAGCTCTCTCTCTCTCTCTCTATATATATATATATATATATATATATATAGAGAGAGAGAGAGAGAGAGAGACATTTATTAATGAATTTGTATGGTATATAGTTAAATAAATAAATTTGTTGTCTAATTTTTTTCTTTTGTAAATTTGCACTACAAATCTATTTTTCAACATAATCCCCTTTTTTGTCAATATTTTGTGTGCATATATATATATATATACATATATATATGTGTGTGTGTGTGTACCCAGATATATCTATTGATCTGTCAGTGTATATATGTACTACAAATCTATTTTTCAACATAATCCCTTTTTTTGTCAATGTACTTAAACTAGTGTATATATATATATATATATATATATATATATATATATATATATATTTCTGTACACAAATGAGTCTATTGATCTATCAGTGTATATACGAGTATCATTAAATAAGTTTCCAGACTTTTTTCGTATGGGCACTTTTATTGATAGTATACACATGAAACTCTAGTCCCCTTCGAAGTTATCTCCTCCAGTTGCAATGCACTTGTTGTACCATTCCAACAACTCCTGGAAGGCCCCATGGAAGTCCTCTTGTGTGAGCGTGTCAATGACCTTCATCACAGCCTCTTTCATCACCTCAATTGTCTCATAACAACAGCCTCTGAGCTTAGGGAATAACCAAAAGTCACAGAGAGCAAGGTTTGGACTATAGGGAGGGTGAGGAACTGACTTGATGCCCATCTTGGTCAAATAGTCTGTGACAAGGATAGAGTTGTGGACTGGTGCATTGTCCTGGTGGAAATGCTACTGACCCGATTTGAAGAGTGCTGGCTTCTTCCCTAGGAATCTCTTCCTGAACTGCCTTAAAACCTCAACATAGTAACCCTAACCCTACCCCTAACCCTTCAGCCAATCAACTCTGGTGTATTGACTTACTTACTCTCACAGACTCCCTGCCTTCCTTGTATCTCTTATGCCACTAAAAAACTAATGCTCGATTCATGCAAGATGCTCCAAAAGCAGTCTGAAGCATTCCATACGTTTCTGTGGCATTTTTTCCAAGTTTAAAACAGAATTTTATTGCATATCGTTTTTCTAAAGTGTCCTCACATCCAGATTGCATTTTTTAAATTCACCAGCTGTGACAATCAGGCTTTTGTAGGGTGTATTCTAATTGCTGCTGAAGCTGTTCCTTTAAACCTGAAATCATAAAAATTGGTCAGTCATTTCATAAGATGTATGGCAATAACATACTGAATTTTCAAGTGTCTGTACAAAAAAAGTCTAGAAACTTATTGAAGGCACCATGTATGTACTATGAAGGCATTGATTGATAAAAAAATCTTTAAAATTTTTGTTAATGTGTATGTGCATATGTTGTATCAGTTTTTTTTTTTTTTATTAATACTTATCTAATATAAAATTACAAAAAAAAAAGATTATTGTTTTGATTTTTTTCTTTTATCCAGGTATAATCAGTGATTAGTGTCCAGAAGTTTTTGATTGAACACTTTTGGCTAAACAATTAGTCTTTACTATGATCAAAGGGAGAAAAATCTTATATCATCATCATTAAGTTGTGTTAATAGCATGGAGTTCACTGACACTCTCTCGCCATCTGTCCCTATCATTCATCGTACTTGTTAGGTCCTCTAAACTGTATCCAGTGTCAACACAGAGCTGATGTATATAAGTCCTTTCTGGTTGACCAATACTAGTGCATGCATATGTACGTGTCCACGGGAAAATATTGCTTAGGACATCATCCTTACTTCACCAGTAGCGCCCAGTATGTTTTGTAGGGTGCTGCTTCCAAAATTTGTTCAAAACAGCATGTATCATTCTTGTGTTTTTCCTATCTAGCTTTTTCTCCATCTGTTTCATTAAAGTTCTTGGGGTTCCTCCATAATCTCTTAGTTATCCTGCCACAACTTGTCATTGGATAACAGTCTCTGAGTAAGGAGAGAATTATACAAGCCACATAATAATGCAATGGAAACCATGGGATGCAGCATGGTGGATGTGAGGTAAAGTGAATAAATCCAAAGACAGGTCAGTGGCACACTTCACCAAATGCTGGACAGAGAAACCTCATTAATCAATGACCAGGATCAAAAAGTTAAGACAGGAAACTACCACTACTCATCTATTAGGATCGTATCTATTGAAGAGAAAAAAAAAACCCCTGAAAGATTAAGATAACTTTTATAATATATGTAGTTTTATTATATATGTATATGACTATAAGGAATTAAAGTTCAGTAAATTTTGACATCAGGAGGTTAATGTATTATAATAATGTTGTACATGGAGCAACATGAAAATAAAGAATCAGTATTTAATTTCTAAATTGAAGAATATCAGCATTAATATCCATTTTTTTATAACACCTGTAGAATTTGATGTCTGCAATTTATGATATCATATAGTGTATAGATATTATCTACAAGTACTAAACATAACACCTCACAAGGCACCAACTATACGGCCACTTGCCACCCATCACGAAAACTATACAAGTTAGACGAACCAGACACGCAGGACACTGCTGGAGAAGCAAGGACAAACTCATCAGTGATGTACTCCTATGGACCCCTGCATATGACCAAGCAAAAGCAGGACGACCAGCTCGAACATACATACAGCAGCTATGTGAGGATACGGGATGTAGCCCTGAAGACCTGCCAGAAGAGATGAATGATAGGGAGAAGTGGTGAGAGAGGGTCAGGGATATCTGTGCTAGCGGCACGACATGATGATGATAATGAGTGATTCAAAATAATACCTGTTAGTGTATGTTAATAGACAATAGGATGGCTAGTTCATGTACACACACACATTCTTATAATATTTTGTTTTTATCATTTCATATTGATATGTTGATGAAATATTACCGAGAGGAAATAATGTGTGTGTCTGTGTCTGTGTATATATATATATATATATATATATATATGTCAGTAATCTCTCCAGTTAATCTGGAGTTGGGAACAATTCCAAGCTGGACAATTTAATTTTTAAATATAGAATATTAAACTTAAATCGTCCCAGTCAAGAGATTAATGCAAATAAAATCTACTGAGCAAATAATTTTTTCCAAATAAAAAAAAAAAAGAAATTTTTTCAAAATAAAATATAAATAATCTTAGTTGATTTTTTTATTTTGAAAAAAAAATATGTATGGGTTTGTGATTTAAATATTTGTTTGTTTAAATACTCCTATTTTATGAATTATAAGATATTAGCAGTACTCACCTGTATGTAATACAGATTTTAAGATAGCCACTGCTGTTCATACACTGGATAGTAACAGGATGAACAATTCCAAATAAAACAAAAACTGAAAACAAATCTCCTGAAGAAATCATTGCTTTCTCCAAGCTCTGGAAATAATGTCTGTATTGCATTTCCTTTAACTAATAAAGATATTTTTTCTTCTTCTTTAAATATCAAGTGTTTTAGTTTCATTTTCTGGTTTAATAAATCAGATAATTTTGACCAAATATTAGTTTTCAACTTTTTCAAGAATGACTTTAACAATTCCTGAATGTTGGGTTGGTACCAAAAATGGTTAAACCTTCATCTTAATAGATAAATGAACATTTGGGGAATTATCATAAGATTTTCAAAATCATTTCTCTCTTTATATATATATATATATACACACACACACTTTAAAATGAATAGGAACCACAAGGAGATTTATTTTTCATGTTATTTGTTTTTCTTCAACACATATTTCTAGTGTCTTTCACTTTCTTCAGGAAATTATAATAGTTGATGGGGGTGTTGCCTTAGATTTTTATAAAGGTGATTGTTTTGATAAGGTTATTGTTCTTTCTAATTCCAGGATTTGTGCCTGAGAATTTTCTGGTTGCATTATTTATCTGTGACAAAGTTTCTTCTCAGCAGGTGTTGTTTCTCTCTTTCTCTTTTTTCTTCTTATATATATGATAAAAGTAATATCACATTCAACTTCTGCTTGATGTAATTTAATATTTTTTATGAAGCTGTGAATTGTTTATTGTTGATGGTAACTTTTAACTCTTCGAGATTCAAAGACTTGAATAAAGAATATTTGAAACTGACATTTAAGTGCACTGAAAATCAGGAAGAAAGGGATTGTTGGTGGTCAGGAATTAAGGCAAGTATTACTAATAGAGGGGATATGATAATGTATCAGTAATGATTTTACTATGGAAAAATTACCAAGAGGGGATTATCTGGGATTAGGAATTAGGTTTGGTTTCTTTGTTTAATGGCATATGAACCTTCGTGGGTTATTTAATACCAAAATCATCCTTTTAGAAGGACAGTAGTAATACTATTTAACACATAGTTGGAAGGATAAGGGGGTTCTTAGCTTTCCCAGGTGAACACTATAGTGTGACTGGAGATTGAACTCACTCACTTTGAGGTCACAGTCCAGCACTTTAGTCATTACATGATGGAGACTACACTCCCACCTCTGGGAATTAAGACAAGCACTAATGATACAATAGGGCAACTCTATCATTTCCCCTTTTTTTAACTAAAGTATTATCAACCATTATTATCATTTCTTTTGGCAAGTTTTTTTTTTTTCATCTAAAATTTTTTCGTACTGTTTTATCATTATTCACTTGGACCTTCAATCTACAATCCCAAGAAATCAGTGTAGGTTAGGAATAATAAAAGATAATCCCTCATTGAAATCTGAACTCATGTATCTTTTATGTTAAGCCAGATTGGTTAAACGCATCAGCTGTTCTTAACTGCCAGAGCTATAAAGCCTTTTTAACTCATCCTTTATGCATATCTTCATTTCTCTTGGTGTCATTTTTTGTATCATTTTTTACATCTGTAGTATAATTATTAACTTTTTTCAATCATTATGATAATCAACTTTTATTAGTACTTTAATTATAAAATCTATTATATATATATATATATATCCCAGTTTGGAACATCTTGTGTGTCTAGCCACAATGAAGAGTTGTAATACAACAAAATAGATAACTATATATATATATATATGATTTTACAATATATGTAGACATCTATATCATTATCTGCATACATTTTGCTATATCTGCTTATAAGTGTTTTTATACCTTTTCAATGTATGTGTGTGTCTGTGTGTATAAATATATATACATTGTTTTATTTTATTTTTATGTGCATGTAGGTATAGAAGTGTATAGTGTTATACCTTTTCAATATATTGGTATGTGTATATGCATGTATGTGTGTGCATATTTATTTATTTCATTTATTTTATGTTTATGTGAATATATATATATATATATATATATATATATATATATATATACCCATGGTGTAATGGTTACTGCTGTGGGAAATGGACATGTCAATACAAGTCCAAATTCTGGACCAGGTTGATTGCATATCACCTTGCACTAATACCATTGAGAAAAGTATGAATCGAATTATTCTCTCTCCAGCTATGGATAAATAGTCGGGCAGACTGGGTTCTTTAGTCTTGGTTAGGCAAATAGTCTAAGAGAAAGAAAAATCTGAATTCAAACTTGTTAAACTCTACTTAAAGAATTGACCTTGCGTCACATTCTACCAGTGCAAGGGGTTTGGTAAAAGTAATATATATATATATATATATATATATATATAATGAATAAATAATTGGGCAGACTGTGCTCTTTTGTTTTGATAAGGTATCCAGTCTAGGAGAAAAAATACTGAATTCAAAACCTGAGGATTGTTGTTTAGAAGAATATGTGGCCCATTTATGAAATATTCTCCTATTCTCAACTCATCCAACAAGGCGTGGCTGGTTCTACACAATTTTTTACCACAATAAATAAATTATCTGTATAGGTATCCACAAGTTCATATTTTTAACTGAACTGCAATAGTCTGATACATTAATATGAGTGAGAACATCCCTCTCACACACACACACACACACACACACACACACACACACACACACACACACACATATAATAGATTTTCTTATTGATCTCAACATATGAGGGTCTAAATGTTTAGTTTAAGATATGAACTGTTGAACTACCTATACACGTGATTTGTTTATTGTGGTAAAAGATTGTGTAGAACCAGCCACACAATTTGGATAAGCTAATAACAGAAGAATCATGCCTGAATGTGCCACAGATTCTTCCAAATAGAATATATATATATATATATATATATATATATATATATGTTTCGAAATGAATTGGTCCACTAAGAGATTTGTATTTTTTTAAGAATCATCTATTTTGTTCTTACATATGTGTATGTTTTCAGCTTGTTACTTTCATCAGAGAACATATGTGGCACAAGGTCATGTGAATGGGGCACCGAATGAGGCTTGAACTCACTTCTGTGGGTTTCTTAGTGAAATGTTTTTTCAGGTTTTATATGGGTTTATATATATATATATATATATATATATATATATATATATATATATATATATATATATAGGGGACTCTCTTGAGAACAATGGATGAGGGCTCAGTAATTTCATCTCGCATGTGCTTTTTTATGATTTTTCTTTTGTTACAAATGTGTGTAACTGAATGTTCAGCCATTCACAGTTAATAGCAAGGACATATATGAAGAAGCATTTTTTTGTCTCCTTTTCTATACTCCTTTCCATGTGGAGACAGCAGTGCCGTCCCCAGAAAGGGCTGCTTTGTTGTGAAATAAGGACATGAAAACCAAAATTATTTACAATTCCTCTGCCAGTTGTCATCTATCTCTCATTTCCAATGTGTTAAGTTCAAACTGAAGGCTCCCAGTGGCATCTCCCACTTTCCTTCATTGCTTTCTCTTCCTTGCCATGGAATTTTGTAATTTGCAAGTCATGTAAACTGGAAACAGAGAATTATTTTAAGTGGTCATTGCTTGTGCTGCACAATGCATACTCATTCCACCAAACTAACATTGCCTGACAGGTGCCCTGTGAGCCATGTGTCAGATGTTGTTACAAACGTGTGCTATATGGCCATTGACCTCTAGAGAGAGGTCATCTGCCCTTCAACAGGTCTTCTTTCTTGTTCTGTGGGTAATAAGCTACCCTCCTCACCATTCAAACCTGGTAAGCGAATTGATTTATTCACCAATGACCTGATTTTTTTTTTTTTTTTTTTTTTTATTTCTAGCGAAACTCCTCATGGTTCAACTTGACCATGCAAATATTAATTTCAAATTTATCATAAACACTGTAAATGAAGAAGTATATATATATATATTTATATAATGTATTAATTACAAATAGATTATAAGTTCCTAGTGAATTAGACACTGTTTCCTTATTTCTTTATGTTGTCAGGTATTTTTCCTATTGATTTCACAGAGGGAATCAATCATGTTTTTATAGGGTCATGTCTGTGTCTGTAGCTACCAATATTTCAACAGCAGCCATAAATTCTCCGTTTTAGTCACTCCAAACAAAAACATCAGCAACATCATTACTGTCCACCTAACCAACACACAATTTTCCATATCCCAAAATAACAAACTCAACAACTATTACCATCCAATACATATAAATAACTAGCAATATCTGCAATGTTCAGTGGTTGTTTAGATAAATAAATCTTGTGTGATTTTAAACTGTGTGAGTTGGTTATTAGTATGAAAGACTTGATTGATTATCAGTGTCCAAATTTTTGTTAAGGCTCTTTCTGTTCACATTGTTCTAATAAAAGGCATGAATGCATTTCTCCCTGCACCTTGTCCCATTGCTGGATATCTTGATGAAAATATCTTGTTACTGAAGATTGGGAAAATCACTTCAGCACAACTACCTTACAAAGGTTTAAAAAATTACTAAGTCAGTAAGTAAAATAATTCCTCTTTTATATAAACTGTGTTCCAGAAAGAACCCTGTTATTTTTAATATCTGAAGAATTTTTTGTGTGGTATTGTCATAATTTGATTACAAATTGAGTGGGGGCATGCTTATTGCTTATAAACTCTTCCATGAGGTTACTCAGTTGGCACTAGTATTTCAGTGAGTAAGATTAGAAGTAATGTAAGTAAAGTTGGTGATCGTAGTCGAGGGTGACTCGAAGGCTCCCTTTTTGATTGCTACTACACTGAGGTGTAGGGGAGGGTGCTACTCCTTTTCCTGGATTGCTCCACTTTACCCTCGATCCTTACCTTAGAGTGCTGTGTGC
>CAUZXS010001182.1:82500-87500 GCA_963585895.1 Sepioteuthis lessoniana | reverse complement strand
ATAAATATATATATATATATATATATATCCATATGTATATATTCATATGTATATATATAGTATTCATATATATATATGTATATATATATATATTGTATTCATATATATTTATATATATATATATATGTATATATATATACATATATATATATATTCATATATGTATATATATTCATATATGTATATATATTTATATATATATATATATATATATATATACATATTCACATATAGATATATATGTATATATATATATATATATATATATATATTCATATTTATATATATATATAGATATATTCCTATATATATATATATATATATATATATATATATTCATATATATATATTCATATATATATATGTATCTATATATTCATATATATGTATATATATATATACATATTCATATATATATATGTATATATATATTCATATATATATATATATTCATATATATATATATATGTGTATATATATATATATATATACATTCTAATATATATATATATACATATATATATATATTCATATACATATATATATATATTGATATATATATATATGTATTCATATATATATGTATATATATATATTGATATATATATATATATATATTCATGTATACATATATTCATATATATATGTATATATTCATATATATATATATTCATATATATATACGTATTCATATATATATATATATATTAATATATATATATATATATATATATATATATATATGTCATCATCATCATATCGCACTGGTAGCACGGATATCCCTGACTCTCTCTCGCCCTATCGTTCATCGGTCTAGGTAGGTCTTCAGGACAACATCTCGTATCCTCACATAGCTGCTGAATGTATGTTCGTGCTGGTCGTCCTGCTTTTGCACGGCCATTTGTGGGGGTCCATAAGAGTACATCTCTTATGAGTTCGTCCCTGCTTCTCCAGCAGTGTCCTGCATGTCTTGTTCGTCTAACTTGAATAGTTTTCGTGATAGGGGGCAGGTGGCCGTACAGTTGGTGTCTTGTGGGGTGTTGCCGCCAGGACTTGTTTAAGTTTGCACGTAGCATTCTTATGAATTGCCGTCTAGCTTTTTCTCCAGCCGTTTTGTTAGCGTCCATGTAGTTCAGCCATATAGCAGTATCGATGTGACCGCTGTCTGGAAGAAACTGCGTTTCATTTTATCGGTTAGGTCTGATTTCCATATAATCGATAGCCTATTGATAGCTGTCCATGCTTTTGTTAACCTCGTTTTGATGTCCTTTTCGGTTGATTCGACGCTGCTTCCTAGGTAAGTGAATTTGTCAACTAGTTTAAGAGGGGTACCTTCTAGAGTGGAGATGTCCCCCGTTTGATTATAGCACATATATTCCGTTTAGTGTGCATTAACGTAGAGGTCTATGCTTGCTGCTGATCGTTCCAAACTATGCAGTAGTTTTTCGGCTTGGTATTTGCCAGTATCGCTATGTCATCGGCGTAGTCGGCGTCGGTAATTGTTGTTGCGGGGTACCTTCTGCTTCTTTTCTTCGTCAGTTCGAAGCCATTCTCTTTGATTTTGTCAATCGATGTTCTAAGTATGTAGTCTAGACAAATGATAAAGAAGTACGGGGCCAGCGTGTCCCCTTGTAGTACTGCTGCTACAATGTCGAAGTATTCTGTGTCTCCATCTGGTGATCGGACTTTTACTTTAGTGTTTCTATAGAGAATCGTTATTGCCGCTACGGTTTCTTTAGGTATGCCGTACGCTAGTAGGATTTGTTCCATCTTTCCTCTGTTAATGTAATCGAAAGCCTTGGTAAAGTCAACAAATATTAATGTCGCTTGTAGGTTTTTTGCCCGTACACCTTCAAGGATTCTACGGATGGTTAATATTTGTGAGGTCGTGGATCTATTTCTTCGGAAGCCATTTTGGAAGCCATACTTAGAGTATGGTGTCGATTTTGGGTTCTATGCGGTTTCGTAGTAGGGCATTGTAGATTTTGGCTGCTATGGATGTAAGTGTTATGCCTCGGTAGTTTTTGGCTAATCTGAGGTCCCCCTTTTTAGGGAAGGGGAGTATGCATCCCTTCATCCATCTATCTATCGGATTTTGATTGTATACTGCGTTGCAGTGTCGGAGCAGTATGTCGTCGAATTGTCTGGTCTTCCATACTTCCGGGGGAATTTCGTCCAGCCCTGCAGCTTTCCTATTTTTAATTCTTTTGAGAACCGAGTCGAGTTGTGTGAACGGTCCTAGTTTAATGTCTAATTGTTTACTAATTATTCTGGTGATTGGTTCATGTGTTATTTTCGGTGGGTTTCCTTGTAAGTTTTCGAAGTGCTGTTTCCACAGTTTTATTCTTTCTTGTTGGTTTGCTGCTTTCAGTTTTGCTTTGGCTGTGTTCTTTCTTCTACTTACTTCGTCTATTGTTTGCCAGGCTATCCTAGATTGTCTATCTTCCACCGAGTCTCTAATCTTATCTTTCTGATTTTGAATGTATTCTGTCTGTTCCTTTATATATATGCCTGCTAATTGATATTGTGCCGTTTTTAGTTTTAAGGCATTTGTGTTTGTTGGGTTTTTTCGATAGTTTTTGGAGGCTTTTTTCACTAGTGCACGTTTTTCTCTCACTGCTAAAGTTTCCCATGGGACTCTATATTTAGTTTTCAGTTTTGTTGGAATGCATTTCGCTGCTGCTTCGAGGTGTGCATTGACGAAATTTTCATATTCGTCGTTTGGTGTACTTTTTTCTGTCTATTTTTGTAGTGTTTTGAATCTGTTTCTTAATTCTAATACGTATTTATCTCTTATGTCTCTGTTGTTCAATAGGGCCCAGTCATAGTGTTTGGTGGTCGCTGTTCGTTTGGCGTTTTTTCGTAGGCTTAACCGTATTTTCGCCGTGACTATTCGGTGGTCGGTGGTCGGTGGTCGGTGGACATACTCCTCAAAAGAGGAGTATGTCTCGCAATTCATTGCACTATTTTTCCATTTCTTGTTTATAAGGACGTAGTCTATCTGAGCTTTAGTATTGTTTGTACGTGTATGTCCATAGTTTGCCCTCCCTTTTTTGGTAGTTTGTATTGAGGCATGCTAATCTATTTTCTATCATGAAATCTGTTAGATGTTGCCCATTCCTATTTGACGTGTTGTGGAGGCTGTATTTGTTGTTTCCGTTTTTCCCGATTTGGGCATTCATGTCTCCGCCAATGACTAACATGTTGTGTTTCGGGATGCTACGCACTAATGAGGATAACTCATCGTAGAAGGTGACTAGTTCAGTTTCTTCACTAACATTGGTGGGGCTGTAGCATGAGATGATTGTTGCTCTGGGGTTGCCGTTAAAAGTAGCTGCCATCATTCTAGGTTGTATTTTCTCAACGCTATTTAGCGTTTTTAATGCTCTAGGTCCTATAAGTAATCCTACCCCTCCTACTGCGGCGTTGACAGAGTTTTTCCAATACAGTGACGAGTGACCACCCATTGCCAGTTTCGTGATATTTGATATCTTCGGTGTGCGTGTATTTGTGTTCTTGTATACATATTATGTCTATCTTATGTTCTTCGGCCGATGTGATTAGCTCTGGTAGTTGTCCTATTCTATTTCAGGTTCTTACGTTAAATGTGGCTATTTGTAGTGTTTGCTTGCATTTTAGTAGTTTTGATTGTTTGAGCTCTTTTGCTGATTTTTCGAACACTGAGGCCAGGGCTCCAACCTCAGCAGGACGCGCCCCTTTTTTACCCGCGCGAAGAGCGATGCAGTTTGTGTATGTGGTTTGAGTGTGGGTCATGGATATCTTTCGATAGCCGTTTTATTCTCTTCTATAGAAGCCACTTTATAGAGGAGCAGCAGTAGTTCCCCGATCGAACTAACGATCCTGAGCGTAAAGTCGTCAAACTCACGTCCAGGACCCGTTTAGGTATTGTGTTTGGTCGTCCATGGGTTTATTCAAATACCTTTACGTACATCATGCTGCTTCCCATGTATACGTAAAAAAAAAAAAATAGGAGGGGGTTATTTTGATTTAGGTTTTCTTAAGTTTTAACTTAGTTAAAGTCCAAGATTAAGGTACTTTCGTCAGACTTTTACTAGTACTGAATTTTTTTTTTTTTTTTTTTTGGTGGTATTGGGACATTTTCCTTGGCTTTTTAGTTTTTTTCTTCTATACTACCGTTGGGAACCGAGGAGGCTTCAGGGATTATAGAGCTTTTACAAATGACTTTTTTTTCTTTTTTTGGGGGGTGGTGGTTGTGGTAGCATTGGGTGTTTTAGGCTTTTACTTTTTCTTCTAAACTACTGTTAGGGCTTTCTTTAAGAATTTTTAAATTATATTATAGAAGAGATTCAAAAACATTTTGCCATGTTGGCTGCCATTTGGACAAAGTCTTAATATCAATTTGGGTTTATAGTAGAGTAAGCGTGTCTTTACATTTAAAACGCATAGTTTAAGCATTATTTTACAAACAAAAATACAGCATAACATTTTGTAAAATTCAGCATTTTAAATTAATAGGACTTAAAGACATACTGACCAATATTGATACATTTCTTCCTCTGTTGGCTCGTGCGGTCAAATACTTCTTCTTCCTTTTAACGTTTATTTACTACTGAATTTTAGGTAGTTTTGGAGACGGTCAACTCTTCTACTCGGTGGGGGGGATATTAATTTCATCATTTTTTTTTTCTTTTTCTTTCTCTTTTTTTTGGGAGGAGGCTTGTGGTAGCATTAGGTGTTTTAGGCTTTTACTTTTTCTTCTAAACTAGTGTTAGGGCTTTCTTTAAGAATTTTTAAAATTATATTATAGAAGAGATTCAAAAACATTTTGCCATGTTCGCTGACATTTGGACAGAGTCTTAATATCAATTTATATATATTATATAAATATATATATATATATATATTCATATATATATATATTAATATATATATATATATTCATATATATATATATTAATATATATATATATATTCGTATATCTCTCTATATATATATTCATATATATATATATATATAT
>CAUZXS010001182.1:10000-77500 GCA_963585895.1 Sepioteuthis lessoniana | reverse complement strand
TCTATGGGTTAAATAGAACTAACGGCATACTTATGCTAAACTGAATTGTTTGATTAAACTGAATAGTTTGAAATAGAAATGTTTTTGACAATTAAACCGTACTTACATTTAAACAGCGTGCTCATGCTAAACTGAATTATTTGAAATTGTACTGTTTTTGACATTGAAACTGTACTTACACTAAACTAAATTGTTATATATAACTGCTTGAATAGTTTGAAATAGAAATGTTTTTGACAATTAAACTGTGTACTCATGCTAAACTGAATTGTTTTAAATAGAACTGATTATTTACATAAAAATGGATTTGGTATTAAATAACCTACAAAGCTTGATATGCCATGAAACCCAACAAACCAAACCAATCAAATTAGCAACCAAAAACAGGCGGCACTGCTACCTGCCAGCAACTATTTACAGTTGGTTACCAAGGGGATGAGTCTCTTATTTTCTTACTTCATTAAGTTCAGAATTTTCTCTCGAATACAAATTTGAAGGGTGTTGGATTCTATTATATTGGTTATTACATTGATGATTTTCTAACATTGGTTACTACATTGGTGATTATATATGTCAGTTATTATATTGATGGATACTACAGTATTATTGTGGACTCCTGCGCGCAACTTTTCTTTGGTAATTAAAATGTAAATATTAAACTGTGTACTCATGCTAAACTTTCTCTTCGAAAGAACATTTAGGGTACACGTGGGATCCACCTTTTCAGACTCACAACATCAAGAGGAGGGTGTTCCGTAAGGCAGCATCCTCTCCGTTACTCTCTTCTCCATCAAAATCAATAATATTGTAAAATGTCTAACCCCCTCAATCGACTGCGCTCTCTACGTCGACGACTTCGTCATATGCTATCGGGCCACTCATATGAACATGGTAGAGCGACAACTCTCTAAGTCTAAAACTAAATGCGTGCATTTTTGCTCTCTAAGGAAAATATCACTCCGAAATACCAGTCGTTAACGAATACAAATTCCTCGGAATAATATTCGATAAAAAAAACTTTCATTCATCCCACACATAAAATACCTAAAAAAAAACAAATCAACCGGTGCCCAACAACTTTTGCGAGTCATAGCTCACACGGAGTGGGGAGCTGACCGTCAAACTCAAATTAAGTTATATAGAACTCTTCTCCGCTCTTAACTTGACTATGGCATTTTCGTATATAGATCTGCCAGGAAATCTTATTTGAAACAACTTGACCCTATTCACCATGAAAGCTCAAGACTGGTATTGGGAGCATTTAGAACTTCTCCAATTGACAGCCTATACGCCGAAGCTCACGAAGCACCTCTACAGATCAGAAGTGAAAAATTAGCCCACCATTCCTCTAGATAATATCCATAAAAACATCTTGCCACAAATACCACCTTGGATTATTAAAGATCCAAAAGTTAACCGCCAACCGAATCAACTCCATAAAACAAAGACATATCCTTTCACCTACCAAGAAAAACATCAAAACATCCCGACTATGTATCTATACAGATGGATCCAAAGACTACAATAAAACAGCATGTGCAGTAGTCTTAAACAAAATAATAAAAACAAAAGCTTTTCCAATGGAAAGTTTTATTTTCACAGCTGAGGCCTGTGCAATAGACTTGACTCTCGACATTATCTCGAAAGAAAAACACAAAAAATTCATCATATTCTCAGACTCACTCTCTGTCCTTTATCATTAAACAATAAAAAACTAGAGCACTCACTTATTATCAAACTACTTTGCAGACTACACTCAACACCAAACAAAGAAATCGTTTTTTGCTGGATTCCAAGTCACATTAGGGTGAGAGGAAATCATAGAGCAGACGCGGCAGTAAAATTGGCTTACACTTGACTCCCGACAAGTACAACATCCCATACACCGATCTAAAACCTAAAATAAATAATTTCCTCCATAAAAAATGGCAACAACACTGGAATAGAAATGCCAATAATATGGGGAATTTTATAGGCCCCGAAAAGCCCGGTTTGTTCCTACGTTTTGAAAAAGAATAAACCGTACTTCAACAGCAGTAGGGAATTGGTGACAGCTTTTGAAGAAAGGAGACGAACGACTTTTACTGCAACAAAATTTATATACAACAACAACAACAACAATAAACAGGGTTTTACACCAAATGGAACAAACAACGAATATGTAAGAGTTCACAAAAGAGTTCAAGATTCCGATAGATGGTAGGGTTTTGTAAGGTTTGTAAGGTTTAGTTGTAAGGTTGTTATAAGGTAAAGTTATAAGGTAAAGGTTTGGTAAGGTAAGGTTTGGTAAGGTTAGGTAGGTAATGTGAAGGTTTGGTATGGTTTGCAGATAAAATGCCTGCTGGAACTTAGCTGTGTGTCCTGTTCCTTTTAACTCAGCACGTGCATTCGTCGCTCTTGGGTCCTGGCTGGTGGAAGGTACCAAATACGTTTGCCGTCAAGGGCTGCTACGAATGGACCTGTTGCTAACAGCGGTGGGAGTGGAACCAAAAGAGGAAGAATCTCCAATGGAGCTCTTTTTTTTATAATGGACGCCACGTGACCCCAAGGGGCTGCTGATATTCGGTGAAACAGGATCACCAGTTCCTTAACAAAATTTCTACAATAATAAACTATTTCAGGTTAAACTCTTTTTATGAGAATGGCGCTCTGCCTTCCGAAAATCGCGAAAAGAACAATTAACAATAATGCGATTGCGTATTGGTCACAGCAGACTTACACACACTTTTATACTTAAGCAAGAACAGTAACCACAGTGCTCGACATGCCAAACGCCCTGCACAATCAAACACGTTCTCCTTGAGTGTAAAATTTTTAATGACTCTAGAAAGCACTATTTCTATGCAAATAGTATGAAGGGCTTATTTGAGAACATCCACATGGATAATGTTTTGTCGTTCTTGAAAGAGACCGGGTTGTACTAGAAAATATAGACTTGGTTACAATCCTGAAAACACAACGAACTAACCAACTGAAAGCAAATTATTGCTGAATAGAAATACCACTATGTTTGTGTTAGTAGTGAGAAATAATTTTTAAAAAACACTATCATCACTAAATAAACTAAAGTCATATAGAAATACTTGCAAATACTTAATCGTATGCGTGTAAATTAGTTGTTTGGTTTTAGTATGGTATCATTAGATTATGTGTTTACAAACCGTACATACGTGTAAACAGGCTTTGGCATTAAATAACCTATACAGGTTGATATGCCATTAAACCCAACCAATCATGCTAAACTGAATTGTTTAAAATAGAACTGATTATTTACATGAAAATGGATTTGGCGTTAAATAACCTACAAAGATTGATATGCCATAAAACCCAACAACCAAAGCAAACTAACCCGATTTGAAGAATGCTGGCCTCCTCCGACGGAATCTCTTCCTGAACTCCCTTAAAACCTCAACATAGTAACCCTAACCCTAAGTCTTTGGCCAATCAACTCTGGTGTATTGACTTCCTTACTCCTTCCACACCTCTAATCATCCCTCACAGACTCCCTGCCTTCCTTGAATCTCTTATGCCACTCAAAAACTGATGCTCGATTCATGCAAGATGCTCCAAAAGCAGTCTGAAGTATTGCATACATTTCTGTGGCATTTTTTCCAAGTTTAAAACAGAATTTTATTGCATATCGTTCTTCTAAAGTGTCCTCACGTCCAGATTGCATTTTTGAAATTCACCAGCTGTGACAATCAAGCTTTAATAAGGTGTATTCCAATTGCTGCTGTAGCTGTTCATTTGAACCTGAAATCATAATTGGTCATAAGATGTATAGCAATAACACACTGAATTTTCAAGAGTCGACGACAATTTTAAATGCCTGTACAAAAAAAAAATCTGGAACTTATTGAATGCACCACGTATATATATATGAATATATGTTTTTTTTTAGGTATATATATATATATATATATATATACTTATGTGTATATATATTTATGTATATATGTATGTGTATATATATATATTCTTATGTGTGTGGTGCGTCGGCCCCGAAACCATACCTGAACCCAGAGTCATTATCTGATGAAGGCTTTGTTAGAAGCAATGCTGTCGTACAAACATCAGTTATTATACGATACCTATACATATATGTGTATATATACGTATACATATATGCAGTTATATATTTGAATGTATATATATATATATATGTATATATATATATTTATTCTTATATATGTACATGTATATGTATGTATGTATATATATTTATATGTGTGTATATATATATATATATATGTGTGTGTGTGTGTGTGTGTGTGTGTGTGTGTGTGTGTGTATATATATATATATATATATATATATATATATTCATATATATTCTTATGAATTTGGACCTTGGGGATAGTCAAAATCGTATTTTACTCATCTTTCAGTCCTTCTCTCTGTCTGTCTGTCTCCTTTCATTTCCCTTGCAAACCACCTGAAGCAGACGAGAAGTCTGAATAGTTGAAGTCGGATCATGGGTGGGTGCTGCCTTATTGACGGTCAAGTTTCTCTAATATGGCTTTATGAACTAGCATGCAGCCCCTAGCAACAAGTTACCTATTTAAAGGCTGAATAGTTATTGGCCAAGAAACCCCCGTTATACAAGGAAGCGGGAAGGTCGAATCTGAAAAGAGGTAAAATCTGACAATGCAGTTAGCCGCGAGATTCCCTGGCAGACAGACGTGTCTGTGATGCCTTCCTCCAGCTAAGCTTATATGGGAAGGTTGAAAAGACGCCAGAAAAAGATAAGAAAGGCCTGGCTATTTTGTTCGTCGACTGACATCGAGAAAAACCAGAGAACAAGAAACGATTTGAACATGTACCCAGAAAGAAAGGAAGAAAAATTAACGGTCGGTGAAATGCAACACTAAAAAAAAGGAGAGAGACATATATGTAAAAAAAAAAAAAAGAAAAAAAAAGAATAATAAAAGAAAAGGAGCGAGAGAGAAGTAAGATAAGCTTTCATTTTAATGTTGTTTCGTCGTTTTGCTTACTCCGTTCCCACCGCACGCAAAACACATAATTTTTTTTTTTTTTTTTTCACACATCATCACAAGAAAAATTCTTGGTGAATTGTCCCCAAATTGTTAAACTATAAACATTTTTATTTTTCTCGCTACGACTATTTTACTTCACATACATGCCTTTATTTTTTGAGAGAACAACCCCTTCACATACATGCCTTTATTTTTTTAGCATAATAACATAATTTGTATTCTAAATTGTACATTTCATGTTGTCTCCATTTTCGGCTTGTTCGAAAATCTCTGTGCCATAGTTTTCCCTGTTCGCTTGTGCTTGAATGACATCCTGAAATAAAATATTGGCGTTGTCCAGGCGATAGGCATCGATAAAAGGGTCGAGACTAAAAGCTTGTCACTTTCACCGACAGTAAACCAGTCGGAGAAGTTTCGTTACATACTATATGGGGGCTCAGCTAGGGATATGTCATTCTGAAAAACTGAAAGCGTGAAAAGTGACACAGACAAGTAGACAAACCTAAATTGAGAGGATTTCCTTAAGAGGCCTGCCCCAGAAAAACTAGAGTTATTGAGAAAAGGAGAATTAATAGAGATAGGGGAGAAGCTAGAATTAGGCGTAAAAAGGTCAATGTGGAAAAATGAAATAATTAGAATCTTTACGGAGCATATGTTGGATGAGCATAATTTTCAGAAAGAGGCGTTAGATGATCTACGTATTGAGTCAACCGACATGTCGGCAGCACAAATTGAACTAGAAAAAGTGAGGATGCAAGTTAAGTTGGAATTGGAAAAGGTTCGGATCGAGCTAGAGACTAGGCTAAGACAATTAAGCATCGCAAGAACAACTCAGGGGGATAATAACGGAGAGTTTGATATAACTAAACAAGTACGATTGTTCCGAAATTTGCGGAAGCTAACGTAGATGAATATTTCGCCCATTTTGAGAGAACAACCCTAAATATGGAATGGCCCAAGCGATGTTAGACCATGTTGTTACAGACCGTTTTATCTGGCAAGGCCCAGATAACCCACGCAGCACTGACAGCAGAAGATTGCGCAGACTATGATATAGTCAAAGCAGCAATTCTGAAAAATTATGAGATAGTTTCTTAAGCTTATCGGCAGAGATTCAGAAACCATAGAAAAGGCGAAGGTCAATCATACCTCGAGTTCATTAAGGATAAAGAGAAACAGCTTGACAAATGATGTAGCTCGAAGAATGTATGACAAGTTAAAACAGTTGATATTGATGGAAGAATCCGTGAACTGTGTCACCAACGAATTAAAAGTATATTTGAACGAGAGGAAATTAGTGACAAGTTACGAAATGGAGGCGATGTTATAACTCATAAGAAAGAGAGAAGACGAGGTGACTTGATGGGGCAAGTCGGTACCAAGTCTGGACTAAACCTACACTGCGAGATACGAGGTGATAACCGGGGAATCAAGGGGACCCAACCCTCATACAATGAGCGGCCAATGATGCGGAAAGAAAATCAACCCATAGTCTGCTACCGTTGCGGGAAACCTGGACACATGGCGTCGCAATGTCAGTCAGACAGAGGCCTCAGAACAAATAGGATTCCTATGTGTAAGCTACAGGGAGTTGTAACAACGAACAAGATAGAGGAGATCTATCGTCTGTTTGTATCACGAGCATTCGTATGGGACCCAAAGGGAAATAAGGGGATAGGCATAAATATTTTGAGAGACACAGGGGCATCACTGTCCCTAATATTAAGAAGATACATATCTGAGGGCGCAAGAAACCGTTAAATTAAACTGTTATTATAAAGGGGATCACTGGCGAACCAGTGAAAATCCCTCTGTATAAGATCAACATGAGCTCCGGATGGAAGTCAGGACCCATCACCGTGGGGGCAGTAGACAAATTGCCGATGAAGGGTATATCATTATTACTGGGAAACGACATAGGGGAAGAATTATATATCCCGAGAAGGACAGATGACAAGACGAAACTCGAAGTCCGAGGAAGGAGGCAGAGAGAAGGAAATGCAGGTCAAACATTTCGGCGGTAGTTACCCGACAGAAATCTCGCCAAATGGAGAAAACACCAGGCAAAAGCAGAACTTGCAGCATAAGGGTTATGTGAGGCAAAAGCAGAACTTGCAGCATAAGGGTTATGTGAGGCGATCTGAAAATAAGCCGGTTTTGCAGTGCAAGAAACGACCCAGAAGGGTACTCTGAAAGAAAAACCTGGACAGGAAATGATTCACCTGTCAGATTAGATAATACGGCACTCTTGAATGACCTGAAAAAAAAATTCAAATACTTGCCTGTGCGAGAGAGAGAGAGAAGAATTAATTACACTCATTTAGAAGTATAAAGAACAATTTTTAGATATGCGTAGAAGCACGAATGTACATACTCATGATGTAGAGGTAACTGACACGAAGCCTATAAAACAGTATTCTTATAGACTGAACCCGCAGAAGTTAAAAGTCCTACAACAATTTTACTTCGCATACATGCCTTTATTTTGGGGTGGGGTGCTAATAACATAATTTGTATTTTGAATTGTGCATTTCATATTGTCTTCATTTTCGGCTTGTTTGAAAATCTCAGGGCAATAGTTCTCCCTGTTCGCTTGTGTTTGAATGAACTCCCGAAATAAAAATATTGTCCGACCTAGTACCAGCAATACGCTTGGCATTGTCCAAGCGATAGACGTAGATAAAAGGGTTGAGACAAAAAGCTTATCAC
Source organism: Sepioteuthis lessoniana (assembly GCA_963585895.1). Classification (NCBI taxonomy): domain Eukaryota; kingdom Metazoa; phylum Mollusca; class Cephalopoda; order Myopsida; family Loliginidae; genus Sepioteuthis; species Sepioteuthis lessoniana. Next base: position 69,794 of record CAUZXS010001182.1, on the reverse strand, counting down.
CTTCGCTGACAGTAAACCATTCAAAATCTTTCTCGATAAACAAACGGAACATAAATTCTATACAATATTTCTAATAAGTCAAATGACGTAATTTGAAAAACAAACAAACGCTGATTCATTAATTAAATGGCCAACTTTTTCTTGTCAAGTAAGTTTGTTGAAAGATATTTCTTGAAACTCTTGTTACCAAGTTATATGTTGAAATTATTCTTTTCATTGTTATTCCGTGTTGCCACTTTTGTTATCTTTCGTGCTCCGCCCCAAACAACTGTTATTATTTTGTTTGGTTTTTTGGAGTGGGGTCAAACGTCCGACCAGCCTTATATAGAAAAAAATTTTTTTTTTCCTTCTACACCTCATCTTAAACACTTAACGCCTTTTTACAAACTCATTCGCGCTCTCTGCTAGTTGCCTAAAAGCAACTATGGGAAAGCCAAACATTCAGCAAAACACCCAACAGGACATATTTAATAGCCTGAACCCCCTCCCTCATCAGAAAAGCTGGAATGGGCCTCATTACCGGGAACCTCATCTGAGTCATCAACCCCGGCCAGCACTATTCCACCGGCTCAAAAGTGCCGTCAATGCCAGTCTCCTATTCGGCGCAAACCGACAAAAAGTCGCCGCAAACCGACAAAAAGTCGCCGTCGGATTACAAAAAGGACAGGATGAAAAATACGCCCAGTATTTCCAAGGAAATCGAATTTTACCAATACCAGAATTAGTAGAGGCAGTACAGCCAAATACCCTGTCCTTGATTGTTACAGACATAAGAACCAGGAGATTGGCTGGCCTTAAAAAAGAGACACTTAAGGAACTTCTAAAAGCAGCAGGAATCCCAGCTAGATACTTCTGCAGACGCAGCTTTGCTACCTGGGATGCCCTGCTGCCATCACAAGAATTAGCGACAAAGCTGGCCGGGAAGAGCATTATCACCTCTAAATACTATAGACTACATGCAGAGTACATGGGTAAAAAACAAATAAAGGTCACCGTGTGGAACGTACCTATTCAATTAAGTGGAGACGTGTTGGCGGCGTTCCCCTGTGACTTTGGGGACGTCGAGAATTTTTCAACAATTAAGTCCTCAAGTGGCACGGCACACGGTGACTACTCTTTTACCATGTGTCTGAACAGAGGGGTGTTTCAAGCAATACCCATTACACTCGATTACGAGGACCAAGTGATGATGGTAGTGGTCGAGGGCAGGAGGTCCCAGTGCTGGCATTGTAAGCAGCTGGGCCACTTTTCTAGATCCTGCACTCAAAAAACACCAATAATAACAACACGACAATAAGAGCCAAGTCGGTCTCGAAGGAAGACCGACAAGCACTGAACGCAATTTATTTTTGCACTGAACATCGACCATCAAATTAAAAAATCATTAAGGTCACTAAAATCTGTAAACAATAAAATGATATCAAATCTGCATTTGTTTAGGGGTGCACCCATGGTGACCACCTTTGTTCGTCTAGCTGGCAACCGAACTAAAGAGCTTTGGCAACTTATCGAGGGGGCTAGTCAGGCGGACATGAGGCTGGCAGAAATGGAGCACCCATCGCCGAAAAAAATGTTAACACACTGTGCGGGTAGGGTCCCGATCTACGTTCACCCGAGCTTCTATAAGTCCCTAAAACTAAGTTATCCACTAGATGTCGGAGGAATTTCCAGGGACGGCCGAGTTACTACTGAACTCGGCATTGGGTCCCTGCGTCAAGCTGTCGGCATCCTCACTCCGGAGGATTCCCAGACCGTAGTCGAAACTGAGTAATGTAAGTGGGTCTGATGACTGTAAACCTTGCCACTTTGAATGTGAGGGAACTGAGGGATTCAAGCAAGTGTGCGCGCTAGCTTGCTGAACCTGAGAGTGAATATTGCTGCAGTGCAAGAGACTCACTTCATTTGCGCTGCGGACTGTCGGGTACTGGAGAACGACTTTAACGTTTTCTCAGCATACAGCAGCTGCACTAGCGTTGGGGTCTCTTTGCTATTTGGACTCAGCCTTGATGCTGATGTTAACGTTGTCTTTGCAGGTGACGGGGGCAGACTGGTTGTGGCCGATGTTGCCGTTAAAAGTTTCGAGTTCCGGCTGGTTGTGGTTTATGCACCCAATGTCGCTGCGGAGAGGGCTTCCTTTTTTCGTCGGTTAGCGCCGCTCCTGGACGATTTGAAGCGGCTAGTCTTAATAGGTGAATGGAATGCGATCCTTGATCCCAAGGTCGAGTGGGGAGCTAGTGGGTTGGGAAGGTGTGAAAGCAGCCTTGTCGCCCTTGTGGCTCGCCTCAATTTGGTTGACAGGTTTCGTCTGGATCACCCTGGGAAGGAGATGTAGACGTGGCTATATAGCTCGCCCTCTGCCAAAGTAGGTTCCTACTTGGACAGAGTGTTAGAAGAGCTGATAGCGATTTTGTTAGTTGTCCTACGTTCCACTTGATAGCGTGGACTGACCATAAACTTGTTAAGGTCAGCTTGCGCTTAGCTAATTGGCCTGGTCTGGCCGGCTACTGGAAGTTCAATACTTCCTTACTGGAGATACAGGACTTCCGGGACCGGCTGCAATCCCTAATTAAGCGGGCGTTAGTGGGGGGCGGTTACTGGAAATAGGTGGTGGGTTTCTCTTAAACATAGGATTAGAGATTTCGCCAACAAGTACAGTCGACAGATACACCTAGATAAGACTAGGGAGGCGAAATCAATAGTGGCACAAGCAGTGGCTGGGGGTCTCTCTAACTGTAGAACTAGCTAGGAGGTACCTTGAGCGGGAGACTAGCGAGCGCTACAAGGGATTTGTAGTTAGATTTAGGTTAAAAAGAGTTCTCAATGAAGTAAAATCCAACGCGTCTACACGTGAGGAAGAATTGCAAAGATTTCCCGATCGGCATATCGATTCTGTCAAGTGTCCGGATGGGTGCGTGCTGCGAACGAATCGCGAGATCCGCTTCAGGAGTTTCGCAGCTATCTTGCCGACATCCCCTGCTTTGGGGCGGCCGAAGCAGCTAGCTGCGAGGGCGTAATTACTGAATGCGAAGTCCGTGATGCGTTGAAGCAAGTCAGCCTCAATAAGTCGCCAGGACTAGATGGTTTACTCTATGAAGTGTACTTGAGGCTGCCGCACATGTTTTGTGCCTATTCTGACGGATATGTTCAACCATTAGTTCGCCTAGGGAGCCATCCCTGGTAGCGTTACTAAGGGCGTGATCACATTGCTGAAGGTGACAAACAGGTTTGGGAGGGATTAGATGACTACAGGCCCATAACTCTGCTTAACACAGGTTGTATTGAACATACCACTATGTTGTGGGATGGAATAAAAATGGCGAAAAATAATAAAACCGAACTCAATGTCATTTGGTTAAATCTAGAAAACGCATATGCCTTAAAAAGACACCAACTACTTGAGAAAGCAATGGAGTTCTTTTGGATTCAAGAAGACATTAAAAACCTTATATCAACGTACTTATGTGAGATTTTCTAATAATAAATATTCAACTAACTGGCAAAAGTTGAATATTGGTTGTGTTATCTCTTCACTACTTTTCGTATTGGTAATGGAGATGATATTACATAGTGCCGATGTCAACACCAATCAAATAACTGGTCCATTTATGAAGGCTTTTATGGATGATATAACTCTAATTGCAGAATCCAGATCACACATGGAACAACTGGTGATCCGCCTCCAAGAGCTCTTCAAGTGGGCTGCTATGAAAATAAAGCCTTCAAAGTGACGAAGTTTATTGTTGCTGAAAGGAAACTGAAGTTTTCTGTCAATGGAAACAGAATCCCCACGATCCGCGAAAAAAAGCGTTAAGAGTCTCGGTCGCTGCTACTCCCTACCACATACTCAATGACATCATTGGCAGGGCCTAAGAAAACAGCTATAAGATGGATTACACTCTATTGATAAATGTGACCTAATGAAGAAAGATAAAATATGGTGCATTTATTTTGGATTAATTCCTAAATTAGCATGGCCATTGCAAATATATGAGGTGTCACTTACAAAAGTTGAAACAATGGAGTGGTTAATCAGTAGATTTATTAAAAAAATGGTTGGGAGTACCTAACTTCTTAACAAACGTGGCACTATATAGTTCATCAACAATACTAAAACTTCTAACGTTGTCCCTTTTTGAAATAGGGTTTCTTTGTTTAATGGCATATCAACCTTTGTAGATTATTTAATACCAAACCATTCTCCTAGAAGAACAGTAGTGGTAGTATTTAACCCATAGCTGGGGGGATAAGAGGGTTAATACCTTTCCCAGGGGTATTTGCCCGAAAGTGAACGTAATAGCGCGACTGGAGTACGAACTCGCTTACTACGATTCCGCAGTCCATCGCTTTAACCATTACACCACGAGGACCCCCCCTTTTTGAGGAATATAAATTAGGAAAAGCGCGACTTTTCCAAATGCTGCGAGACTCTCGCGACTCACTGGTGAAGAACGCCCAGCCTTCTGTGATAACCGGTCGGAAATGGAAGTCAAAAATAGCTGTTAAGAATGCAGAATCAGCCCTCGGGATGAAAGAAGTAATTGGCACTGTGGTAAATGGAAAAGCAGGTCTAAGCCTACATCCACAGCATTGGTTGTCCAAAGAATCCACGGAAAACAGAAGAAAAATGGTGTCGGAAGAAATTCATCATCTTGAGGAAGTTAGGCATTTTGCAACAGCTGTAGGACAAAGGAGAAAGGGTGCATGGACCAAGTGAGAGAGTGCAAAAGACAGAGTTGTCACATGGAGCGACCTCAAGCACATAGAACCAAAGAAATTAAGTTTCCTCATAAAAGCAGTCTATGACGTCTTGCCAATACCAGTTCACTTTCATGCTTGGGGGCTAACTACATCCGACCGATGCAGAGCATGTGGGAAAACTGTGAGCCTCAAACATATTCTCTCTGGATGTGAGTACGCCCTAAGAAGCTGTACTTGCAGACATAACGAAGTCCTGGAGATTTTTGCTGAGGTTTCAAAAATATGTTGTGAGACTGCTAATAAAGCTCTAAATATTATCAACAACAGAGCGATTCAGTTCATTTAAGAAGGAAATATTTCGATCAATCATCATAACAAAATGAAATATTCCATTTTGTTAACTGCCCGATGATTGTTGTTTTGTAAAAAACTCCATGAAACCCAGTTGTCACAGTGTAAATTCTATGTTATTAAATATACGTATCTAATATATATTTATTTATTGTTATTATATATATGTATATATATATACATATATGTGTGTGTGTGTGTGTGTATATATGAATATATATATATGTATGTATGTATATATATATGTGTATATGAATATGAATGTATATCTATGTGTGTATATGAATATGAATATATATATATGAATATGAATTTATATATATATATATATATATATATATATATATATATATATATATATATATATATATATATATATATACGAGGTGCATACGATAGGTTTTCAGCCTTTTTTCGTGTGGGCACTTTTATTGATAGTACACACATAAAACTCTAGTCCCTTTCGAAGTAATCTCTTCCGGCTGCAATGCACGTGTTGTACTGTTCAAACAACTTTTGGAAGGCCCCATGGAAGTCCTCTTGTGTGAGCGTGTCAATGACTTTCGTCACAGCCTCTTTCATCTCCTCAATTGTCTCATAACGACAGCCTCTGAGCTTAGGGAGTCACCAAAAGTCACAGGGAGCAAGGTCTGGACCATAGGGAGGGGGAGGAACTGTCTTGATGCCCATCTTGGTCAAATAGTCTGCGTCAAGAATGAAGTTGTGGACTGGTGTATTGTCCTGGTGGAAATGCCACTGACCCGATTGAAGAGTGCCAGGCTCTTCCAATGGAATATCTTCCTGAACTCCCTTAAAACCTCAACATATCAAATCAATTCCATTACAAGGAATGAACAAAATTTTTTCCCTTTACATTTTATTAACTTTGAAAATGTCAACACAGACTTTAAAATATATCCAGCATGTTAGCCTCTATGACTCATTGTAACAGGTGCAATAAATATAAGGAGGGTCAAACACATATGTATTCATAGGACAATGATTAGATATTCTGAGAAAATTGTCAAGAATTCTTTATTTGACTTTTAATGACTGATTTTTCCTAATCATAAAATCCATTGACTTTATTTTTTCCCCATTGGCTAAGAAATCTCAGGCTAATCCAGTTTTTATATTTTTATTTTCAATCAAATCAAATGTTACATAATATCAATATTAGCATCACAGTTACAAAATTCAAGTAAACATTGAGCACAATAGATATCCACACTTTCCTCCAGGGTACAGATATTTTTCCATCATTCCATACAAAGGCTATTTTATTATTAAAATCTAACATTATTTTCCAAAATATCAGGCTTACAGGGGATAGTACAATCATGCTTAACCTGAAATATCAGTCTCAGATTTTCTTAAGTTTAAGAAGAAAACTACTGGTGAAAAAAATATAAGTACATGAACATATAGATAAATTCAATAATAAATGAAATTAGATTGGTATACATATTCGTTTTTATTCTTAGATATATCGTCATTACTCAAAAACCAAATGCCACATCAGAGTATCAAATGAAATAGCCTGACAGTTTCATTTTATAAACTTAGGTCCAGGCTATTAAATGTATTCAGTGTGGGTGTCTCAGGTGGAGTAATACTTAGCAAGCTAGACTTGCAAACCTTCATAAGTGAGTTCAAGTCTCACTGAGTGCCTCTATCATATGGCATTGTGCCACGTCTAAACAAAAAGCTTAGTAAATTACTAAATGTATTCAGTGTTGTAAAACTAATCCAATACTGCTTCAATATCCTATCAATGTCATATAAATTATTTGGCAAAGAATTTAATGATTGCTATCCATTGCAGTTTGTGTTCTTGATTGAATAGAAAGTTTGTCTCTCCAAACTTTAGTCATTTATATTACATCTTTGGTAACTGGATCAATTGCAATGCAGTTTGAATTTCTTTGACTTTAAACAACTTCACACACTTTGAACAAGGTTACAGACATTTCTTAATTTTATCAAAACTCCTTTAGTCAATCTATTTGTCTTTTTTTCTCAATAATATTGATCTATTTTCAACATTAAGATTGTCAGCATTGCTCTTAGTTTAAAATGATAGCTTTTGTATCTTGTCAGAATAGAAACAATTTTTATATTTTTAAATAATCTCTTTTCAGAACCAACCAAATGTGTTGATAGTTTGTGGATGTTTTCTATATTCTACATCTTATCTTTTCTTGGGTCCAGCACCATTCTTCAATATGCCATTGTAAGTATGAAATACTTCATGTTTTTGACAAGAATACTCAAAAATTCTCCTAAAAAATCAATCTATTTTTTTCAAGTTTTTTTGAGGAATTTTCCTTTGTTCATGAAAATTTTTTGGACCAGAGAAACATACAATAGAACTGAATTTCATAATTTTTAAAGGATTTTTCTTAATTCAGCTTATATTCACAGAAATACTGGGTGAAATAGACAAATTTTAAAAATTTATTAGATAAAACTATTTAAGATATTGTCACTTACTATGAAGTTTTATAGAGAAACTATTGAAGTTACAACTACTTCATAGTTAAAAAGAATAAGTATTTTCTCTCAGGCACTAGAAAGATTACAGTTACCTTAATGCAAATCTTTCATAACACTCTTTTATAGCTACTCAACAATTTCCAACATGTCACTCATGAGTTAGCTACAGTGAAGTTCAGAAAAAAACAGCTTGCAACTTTTTTTTATCAATTATCATAGCCACTCAAAAACATAACACCACTCAAAAACATATCATAGCCACTCAAAAACATATCAATTATCATAGCTACTCAAAAACATAACACCCTTGGTGAGAGGAATGCTGAGTCACTTGTGACATCAGTTACTAAATGTAGCCCCAACTGATGTCTACACACAAACTTTTTTGAAATAAATTATTCTGTTTTGGAAATAGTTTTTAACAACCTGATTAGATACATTGCATTTAAAAGCTCCTCTTCAAGGTCCCATGTTTATTTCATTGTAGCTTTATTCCAAAGAGCAATGTTGACAAAACAGAATATTTCCCACCAAGATCATTTCTGGAGCTGCTCCCAAGACCATTTCTGAAACTACTGACCCAGATTTTCTCCTGGTTTGTAGCCGTGGGGCCACAGATTCAAAATGTAGTGCAAACTTTGCACCACTCAGCTCCTCTCATGCCAGCCTTTTTGGCTGAAATTCCATGCTCGATTGTAGTCCCATATCTTCAGTCAATCCTAACCTGGTAGCTTAAAGTTCTAGCTCAATCCTGTAAAGGCCAAACATTTAAGCCTGCTCATGATCCAATTCCTTTGATCTATCCAGCTAGGTAATCTAAGATGTTCACTGTTAGAGCATGCTTACATTACCTTGTAACGATCTCATTCATTTGCGGTGATCCTACCTTGGAGCAAACCAGGTACAAGCCCAGTGCCCATGCATTCTAGCTTGCAACAATCCCACCTATTTGCAGTTTAGATCCTGTCAGATGTGAACGCATGTTAGGGTTGCTGTTGAATCTGTCCTCCACAGACTCTGTTCACAACTGCAACTACTCCTAATCTCTGCCTCAGTCCCTACTGACAATGATGAGATGGCAGTTTCTGGTTGACTTCTTCAACCATGTTCCTGCCATCACTGATGACCTTTCAGCTCACAACCAAACCCAGTTTCCTTTGACACATTACTGCCTACATAGTTGATACTTCAGCTTTAGCCAAACCTGGTTCCTTTGCCAACTTCGTTCCAGCCTCTGCTGACGACCTTCCAGCCCGCAATCGAGCCTGGTTTCCTTCACCAACATCAATACACCAGCCCACAACTGAACCTGATTACTTTGCCGACTTTGTTCCTGCCTTCACTGATAACTTTCCAGCCTACAGCCAAACCCATTTTCCTCTGACCACATTCCTGCCTTTGCTGTTGATACTCCAGCCCACAGCTGAACCTGTTCCTAACCTGCCTGTCTACTCATATGACCAACTCTACTGAGACTACCCAGATGTTATGCACCTGCATGCCAGTTCACAAGCAACAGCCCTGCTCTCCAAAGCAATGTCAACTTATCCTTGGTTAACAATGAATTGCATTAACCAGGACATCGATCATCTTGCCTTTACAACGGATGTGTCCACTTTGACTGTTTCTAGTGACATCTTCAACCTGCCCAACAGCCTGGTTTTGGAAACCAGCCACATAAATTCCAGGTACCACTATTTACCTGACGACCAACCACATCGACTCCAGCTACCTCAGTCTACCTGGCAACCAACCACACCAACTCCAATTACATCATCGGCTTACATTGAGCCGATCCAACTACCAACAACACAGTGATGCAATATCTGCAATCCTACACCAAGCATAACCTTCCATATATGTTTCATCAAATAAAGGCTTGTTATTTTAAATTTTAACCTCCTTGTCCCTATCATTTGTCTAGTCCTCTGTCAATTATCACTTTTACATTTATTTTACAAACTTTTGCAGGACCAACATCCTCTCGCATCTCCCAGTCCCGCAACACTATGTTTGGCAAGGGTTTGACTTTTTCCTTTTGGTATAACTAAGAGTGCACACATTTGTAAAATGCTATATATTGTTTTTGTTTAATAAATTTTCATCACTATTTCTTTTTTCTTTTGTAATCAAGTAATTTGTAGCGTAGAGATGTACACAAACTTTTAAAACTTAGTGCTGTAAAGCTAATCTAGCTCTTCAGAAGATGTGCATCAAGTTTAGTGAGAATTTGCTTGTGCAAGTGGGATGGGACTCTATTCTGTTAATAAACTGAGGATTTTATCAATAAAACTGTGCATCAAAAGTAAAAGTATCTTAATAGTTTTGGTTTAATAAAGTCTTGAAACTATCTATTTCTGTTGTAATTACCCTAAATAATTTGTAATTTTTCTTTTATATTTTGGAATACATAAAACTTATTTGAACACTTAAAAAATGCAGAAAAATACTTTTTATTATTTCAATAGAGAGGTGACAAAAAACATTTTCTTCTTATCACTTATAATATATGTATATATATATTATATAATAATACTTTATATTAAATAGCATTTTTTTTTGTGTGTGTGTAAATATATTATCACTTGTTTCTTCCTGGTTTTAACTTTTGAGTAAAAATTATATATTTTTAAAAATTACAAAGTAAACAATTAATTCTTGATATTCTTTTATGTTCAAAACTCAGAGAAATTCTTATTTTTGAACAGAGTTCAGAATAGAGAAAAATATTGAAGTGTTTTATATTTTTCAATGTTCTACTGCAATTTTTTAAATCTAAATGAAAACTGCTTTTATTATTGTATATAAATTAATCATATTTGAAATCTGAATAGACAAATTTTACAGCAATTTATATAACAACTGGATTTTGTTAAAATAAAGTAAACAGATCCAAAACCAATATCAATGTCAAAAACAAGAACGCAAACCCTAAACTCATAATATCACCAACAAATACCCAAACTAATAATTTTGAAAGAAATCTAACCCATCTTAACATAAACATAGCAACATATACCCCCAAAACAATTGAAAATATCTTCAACAATAAACAAAAATAGATTTCACATTGAAAGCAGAAATTTATGAAATAACCTGTAAGTGATGCCTGAAAAACTTTCAGAAGCTTAAAGATTTTCATAAGATGAATGAAATTTCTATAATTTCACTGATTTTAGATAGTGTGAAGGAATAAATTTCCCATTTAAGGACAACACTAAGAGAAGACTCCATTGACACATAAATTTGTAGTTTGGTTTCAGTGACTGAACACTTGAATTAATTGATGTTAAATCATAAAGGACAATAAGTTTTCAAACTTATGCTTTTATATCCCTTAAATGCAAAATTTTGTTACTTATATCAATCATATAAAAAGACTAAGCTTTTCTTTAGGTTAAGTTCGCAAACTTTATATACTGACAAATATAAATGTTAAGAAAATTGTGTGATTTTATCGAGAAGGAATGTTTTGAAAATTAAAATTAAACACCCTGAATCTTAAAAAAATCAGTTTTATAATGTTTTATAAAATTCTTGTCAATTTATTGATAGTTTATAATTTTCCATTAAATCAGCAATTCAAGTTGTTTTTGTGTTAGATAATTGACATGTGCATGAAAAGAGTAACTGGTGAATGTTGTTATCTGTAAAAGATTCAATAATTTCACAGTTTAATAAAAGTATATTTGAAACATTTTTATTCAACTCATTTTTACTTTTTAGAAACATTTAAAAATGTCAACTCAACTTATATATGGTAATAAAAAGATGATTTAAGTTATTAAAAATGATTAAATATTGCCGCTATGAATTTATAGCATTCTTTGCAATGTAAATATGAAAGTATTTGCACATTGCACATTATTGAAATTGTTCAATTAGTATTTGTTAACTGGATGCTTATTAACTTAATTATTTTAGTAAAAAGATCAATAGCAAAGAAAAAATTAGTTTTTTCAAGTCACCAAATTTAACTTGAAAAATACATTGCATAGCTTCTCATGTTTCTTATTTACCATTAAGATTTTTTTTAAATATAAAACTGTATTTGTTAGCAAATATCTGATGATACTTGATTAAAAAGTAAAAATTTAAAAACTATTTTCTTCAATGTTCTTAAATTATTTTTCTTGTGTTCTTTCTTCTGTTTTTAGAAAATTATGGAGCATTTCTCTCAGTTTAGGATTTGGAGGTTTATTTGTTGGCTGTATGCTTATTCCTGTTTTCAGTGCTATTATGCAAAGTGCTTTGTAAGTTTTTACACAATTTTTCTTTTTCTTTCTTGTGATATCTAAAATTTTTTATTTCATATCAGTAAATCTTATGGAGAACAAGAGTAAAAAATAAATCTTTTAAAGTTCAAACTAGATGACAATAGTTTTTTGTCACTAAAATACACTGTGGGTACTTTCAAAATATCTCAATTTTTTATTTTTTGATCAAACTAATAGAATATTCAGTTCTACTGACCTTTGATTTATACAAATTTGTAAGATAATGTAATTTTGAAAAAAGAGTATGAATTCAATTTTATTTCTTTTATTTACAAGTTAGAATTTATCAAGAAAGAGATCTGATTAATAATTGGCATTACTTAATTTATATTCTCACTCAGGATGAATGGTATAAAATGGTATCTATCTTATACATATAATCAGTGGTAACTCATGCACACAAGCTGCTAAACACAAATAACCCAACCATCTATTTCAAACTAACGTGCAATATCTCAGAAGAGAATGTTTACTCTTTTTTGACTTATAATAATTTGTGTACTCAGACTGACAAATTTCTGTCCAAACTAAATAAAAATATCCTGGTGCTTTTAATTTATTACTTTTTAAGGAATATAGCTTTGTTACAATTTCATGACTTATAATGTTTCTAGTATCATATGTAAATGAGGTATTGCTATAAAAGCAGTATCACCTCAAGTAAACAGTTTGATGTTACTCTTGACAAGACAACTCTATTTCAGAGACTGCTTTACTTCATAACAATATGGCATCGCCAATAGGATATCTAACTTGACTGGATGAACCTGAATATGTTGAAACTTTGATTAGATGTTTAGCAGCATATGCTAGGGTGAAGAAGTTGAAAAACCAGAAAGCTTCCAGAAGGGAAAATGAAATTACAGATTAATTTTTGGCTTCAACAGGATATGAAGCCATAAAGAAAATATCAGTTATTGTATACCCCAAAATTCTGGAAGATTTAACATATGAGGAAATTTTAACTATTATAAAAAGGAATGTACATTCAAAACAAAAGTTGGTTGTTGCAGAAAGAACACAGTTTTTGGAAAATTGTCAGAACCCAAATTAAACCATAATGCAGTATTTACACAGATTAAAAAAAGAAGAAACAAGATATTGCGAGTTTGAAAAATTAGATTCAAGAGAAATGTCTGTAGAAGACAAATTGATCCTTCTAAGAATAATCGAAGATATGTATGATGTTACATACATAAAATTTTAGAATGGCTTCAAATGAAGGAAATGAATTTAGAACCATATGTAGAATTCTTGCAGCAATTAGAATTAATTGATGAATTCAAAAAGCAATGTGGAAACCTACAATACAACTAAAAGTCTAATTAAGTGCAAATATTGGGACTAAGACCACGAAAGGGATGTAAACAGGGGTCTAGCCTGAGGAAAACTATGTTTGAACTGTAAAAGAGAGACCATTTCCATTCTGTATGCAGATACAAAAAAGTAGAAAAAGGGTAGAAAAAACAAATCCTCATACTGAAAATATATTCTATAAAAACCTATGTAAAATCAAGAGAGACAGTGAAATTAAATGGCATAAAATTTTCCATGCAGATTGACATAGGGAGCGATGTTGCCTTGATCCCTTGGATTTTCTGGGGAAAAATGGGTAAACTCAAATTGAGAAAAAGTAATTTTGATTTAAAAGAATTTAATGGATCTGTCATCAAAACTCTTGGTTCCTTTGAAGGAATTTTTGAGACAAAAATCAGTTATGAGATTATTCCAATCATTGTGGTACAATACACAAAAAGTAATGGACTCCTCGGAATATACTTTTTAAAAGTGGATACTGTGAAATTAATAAACCGTATAATGCCCGAAGCACCTGACTATTAAAAGAATATAAAGTGAGTATTTGTCTAAAAGAAAATAACCACCCAATAAATTTTGAATCTCAAAAAATGTCTATTCACAATTTACCCATGGTTAAACTAAAGAAAATGGCAGAACAAGGCATATTTAAGAGATTTCCCCAATGTGGTAACAGTTGGCCTTCACCAATTGTTGCAATAAGAAAGCCCAATGGAAATTTGGGGATGACAAAGTTGGAGTTAATCATCAGGTATACTCGGATTCATTCCCTTTGCCTAATACTGAAACAGCTACTCATAAATTAGCAAATATGAAATGTTTTGCCAAGATTGACATAAAATCAGCATATAACCAAATAGAAATTGATGAAAAATTTTAAGAAATTACTAAAATCAACACCCCCATAAGGTGTCAGAAATTTAGTGGTGCACACATGCCAAATCTCTCTGTAGGTGAATCACACTTGCCTTCCATTACAGCACCAGGATGATGCCTCTCAAACCGCATCATGCTCTGCCAGATTGATGTGCCTATCCTTATGCACCAGTTGCAACCAGCTTGCATCCTCACTTATGGATCTGCTGTTTTCAATGACAACATTGGTGGCAAGAAAGCTTGTATCCACCCACATAGTAACATCTTGTCCATTCACACACCAATTGCTACAAGATGGGTCTATCTGAGATGCTCTTATAATGATTTCCACCAGCATTCGACAAAGAAGAGGGTCTTGTACATCATCATCCCATCCAATTATTACAGCACTCACTCTGCACTACACAGGGCCAGCCACACACTAGTAAGTGCCATGTCAATTTCACACATAGGGAAAAGCTGCTCTGTTGGGTGCTCACATTCATGTTGCCATTGCAGTCTTCCATGCTCCTAACATGTGAAAACCTAACAGACATGCCATTCGTTTTCAGAATGTTTAAATGAAAGAACTCAAGATGCAAGATATGCGAAAAAAAAAAAAATCAAATTCAAATCTCAGGAAATCTACAGACGAATATGATTACCTATTTTGAACAATTATAGTACATCGCCATTCTCATGGCTTTCTCCTCAGGCTGGAATGTGTAGAAATTTTGTTAAGGAACTGGTGATCCTGTTTCACCGAACAGCAGCAGCCCCTTGGGGTCATGTGGTGTTCATTATAAAAATGAGCTCCACTGGAGGTTCTTCCTCTATTTTCCACTCCCACCGCTGTTAGCAGGAGGTCCATTCGTAGCAGCCCTTGACGGCATACGTAGTTGGTTCCTTCCACCAGCCAGGACCCAAGAGCGACAAATGCACATGCTGAGTTAAAAGGAACAGGACACACAGACAGTTAAGTTCCAGCAGGCATTTTATCTGCAAACCTTCACCAAACTTAACCTACACAAAACCTTACAACTTTACCTTACCTTCACACACCAAACCTTCACAAAACCTTACAACCTTACAACCTTCACATAACCTTCACCTAACCTTACTTTATCTTACACCTTTACCTTATAACTTTATCTAATAACAACCTTGCAATTAAACCTTACAAACCTTACAAAACCCTACCATCTATCGGAATCTTGAACTCTTTTGTGAACACTTACACATTCGTTGTTTGTTCCATGTGGTGTGAAACCCTGTTTATTATTGTTGTTTGTTGTTGTATATAAATTTTGTTGCACATAAAAGTCGTTCGTCTTCCTTTCTTCAAAAGCTGTCACCAAGTCCCTACTGCTGTTGAAGTACGGTTTATTCTTTTACAAAATGTAGGAATAAATCAGGCTTTTCAGGGCTTATAAAAATCCCCATATGAGAAACTATCTGACATTATACAGTTTAAGCAACTTGAATTGAAGTATGCTCTAAAAATGGGTTAGATAAATTGTCAAACCCCCAAGCCCTAAGCTGGCTACTTAACTTTTGAAAGATTCTAAACATAAAGGGAAATAATCATGTGTTGGTCTTCATAAAATGGCTTCCTGTTGAGTAAACCTGATGCATAGACAGATTTTTCAGTTGTACTTTGATTAGATTGTAATTAGATGCTTAAATTCTTCTTGTGAATATGGTATCAAAAATAGCATGGAAGTAAAATTTTGTTTATAAAAATTGTAATCAGCCTGATGAGCTAAAATCAAAAGTGATATCTACCATTGCATCAAATTGATAGTATTATTTACTTCTGGATCAGATCAAAATGGGCTCTGCCTGATGTTGCATTCAAAGTTATCTCCCCTTCACCAAGAGGTTTCCCCGAGGAAGTTGGAAAAGGAAAAAAAGGGACTTCCGGTGAAGGACAGTAGCCATTTTAGTACTGGCAGCTTCTTACCCAAATAAATGTATAAAAAACCCACATCCATGTCATTATTTATTTATTTCAACTGGCAACAAAATGACAAGAACCACACAACAACAAGAAAAAAACACCCAAAAGTCTACTTTTCCGGATGTTTTCGACCAAAGCTTACATGAGGGGAACACTTATCAGGCTTTCAATGACTACATCGGAGCCTGGGAAATGTCTCATGATGTTGCTTATATCGGAGAAATAAAAGAAGATGCTTCTGAACTTGTCCAACACCAACACAAAGCCAAAGTTTTCAGAATGTTCGTTTTCCAAGGCAAGCGGCTAAAACAGACCTAAAAAGTGAATTCAACCAAGATTTAGCCCAACTCAAACAAGCGGATTTTAACACTATGGTGCAAAGACTCTGCAACAGGCCTACACAGAACCAGGTACTACTCCATTTCCAGTGTCATGGCCTCCGCCAAGAGCCCGGAGAGAAAATCGACTCCTTTATTAATTAGGTAAGACAACATGCTGACAAATGCTCCTTTAAATGTACTAACCCCTACTGTACAGAAAAAGAGAAAATACATGAAACTCTGATACATGACCAAATAATAATTGGTACCTCTATCAGAAGCATCAGAGAAGATGCCCTAGAAAGAGAACATGAGCTTGACGCCCTTATTACCCAAGCCCGTAAAATTGAGGCCTCTGAAGAAGCTGTCAGAAAATTAGACACTGATAAAGAAGCCACTGCACTTACAGCTGGCCTTAACAAAATCCTGGTCTATGAGACTGAATCAGACTTCAACAGCCAGGAAGTCTCAAAAAGTAAAATCAGCAAAAAAGGGGGAAAATACTCCTTACACAACCAACGAAAAAACAAACAATTTCAACAGCTAGAAACAACATCCAAAAGGCGATGCTTAGGCTGTGGTGACCCAAAATGTGATCATGGACTGACATGTCCAGTATGAGGCAGATTCTGCAACATTTGTGGCAGGAAAAACCACTTCTCCTTAATATGCCTGACACATCACAAGGATATCTCCACATTAACAGTCATTGGTGCTACCACAGAAAAAGACACTCACACAACAAAAAAATCAAATTTCACCAACATCACACTTGAAGGATGCCAGATCCGTGCCATGATTGACACAGGTGCGGAAGCTAATATAATCCTGGAAAACCAAGTAACCGACAAGATCAGACATCTCACAAAAACACACATCCAACTTCAACCATATGGTAGTAAACTGATCATCCCCAAAGGTGAATTCACAGCACATACACACTGGAGAGACAAAAAATGCAAATCAACATGGATTGTTGTTGATGATGATGACCTCCCGGAAAAACCCATCAACTTGGTGTCATGCAACCTAACAGAATCACTGGGTATAATCACCAATACACCCAGTATGGAGATAAAAGGAAGCCTCATCAACTCTATGGGAACCAAAACAGCATCAACCGATGATGCTAATGAACTAACAAAATCTGTTAGACCTCCCATTGGCCACATCATCACACAACACCCATCAATATTCCATGGTTTAGGAAAGATGAAGGCCGAACCCATCCAACTACATATAAAGCCGAATGCATCACCTGTTATACAACCCCCAAGACCCATCCCATACCATTTAAAAGACACATTTGATGATGCGATCCATATAATGGAAGCAGATGATGTCATTGAACCACACCATGGGCCAGTAACATGGCTATCCAACCCAGTACTCGTACCAAAAGCAGATGGTTCCATGAGAGTTATAGTAGATCTAAGGAATCTCAACAAAGCACTACAAGACACTCACCTCCCTATCTCTGGGGTCGATGACACCATGCCCATGTTTACTGGAAAATCTATATTCAGTAAACTAGACCTGAAAACAGCCTTCCATCAGCTTGAGCTATCAGAAGCATCCCGAATCTTGACTGTATTCCTAACTGGAGACCGCTTAATGCGGCATAAAAGACTCACCATGAGAACTCTACCAGCATCAGGTGAGCTCAACTCCTGGCTCTGCCCCATCATCACCAACATTCCAAATGCTGCAGTCATCCAAGACGACATTGTAGTAGCAACAGCTGACAAGGAAACACACTACCAAATGCTAGAAGCAGTCATTACAGCTCTTGAAAAAGCAGTACTAACAGTCAGCCCCAGCAAATGCATCCTTGGTCTGCCAGAAATCCCTTTCTCAACAAGAATGGGATAAAACCAGACCCAAATAAAGTCTAAGAAGCTGGGAGACCAACATCCAAAGATGAACTGTGATCGTTTCTCTGTATGATCAGATCAAATGGCACCTTCATCCTTCTAAAGAGCCTACAGCAGGAAGCCATCTCCATTGCCCATATGAGGGATCCCACCCAGGAGCACATTTCTGGTTTCCCGGGATGGATAATGCCATAAAACTCCAGGTGGAAAACTGCCATGAATGCCAAATAACAACAGCAACACCAATAAAAGCGCCTCTTACATCCACCCCTATTCCCGAGAAACCCTGACAAAACATATCGATTGACTTGTTCAGCCCCCTCCCAGACCAAAGGCACATACTGGTGGTACGCTGCAACTCCAGTCGATTTCCAGATGCAAAAATTGTTCGCTCAACTGGGGCCCAATATGTCCTCCCAGCATTGGGAGAAATATACAAGAACTTTGGCAACCCTGAATGTCATAAATGCGACAATGGACCACTATTCAATGGACAAGAATTCCACAACTGGTCCACAAAATGAGGTATAAAAATCAAAGCCTCATACCCCTATCAGCCACAGGGAAATGAAGCTGAATGCTCCATGAAACCTCTAAAAAAGGCAATCCAAATCAAACTTGAAAAACAATGCCCAATCCAGGAAATCATTGATGAGCTTCTCCATGACTACTGTTCTACTCCACACCCTGCTACTGGATTGACACCTGGAGATATGATGCTCAGAGGTGGCTACCGGACAAAGTTTCCTCAACAACATAACTCCACTGAAAACCTAATCCAAGAAGCAAAAATCCGTGACAGTCACAGGAAAGAGGTCGCCAATGCCAAGATTAATGCTTCCCAAAATCATCCAGAGAGACAAAGTTTTGGTGAAGCAGTCATCAAAAACAAATAAATGTGTATCCCAATTTGACCCAACACCACACATGGTAACTGATGTACAAGGTAGCCGCTATGTACTAGTTGCAGACAATGACCACAATAATGCACACACCATCTTCAGACACATCAGTGACATAAAATTATACAAACTCTATCAACACCCACAAAGGTATCGCCCACCCACCCCCACCCAGTCCATACACAAATATAGCTCCCTAAACAATACCCCTGCCAACCCCGCTTTTAATGACACTGCTAGCCTATACACTAACCCATTTGGTCTGGATCATACCTCTTACAACAAAACTACAACTATCCCCATATCAAGACCACCAAATACCAACATACTACAAATGAGAGAGGTGGACATGATAAGCGGAACACTACACTACCCGCAAAATATGCCGACTTTGTCTTTAATATACCAGGGAGACGAGTCGGAAACACAAATTGAAATAAGGGATTGGTGTTGCATTCAAAGTTATCTCCCCTTCACCAAGAGCTTTCCCTGAGGAAATTGGAAAAGGGAAGAAAGGGACTTCCGGAGAGGGACAGTAACCATTTTGGCACTGGCAGCTTCTTACCTAAATAAATGTATAAAAAACCCACATTCGCATCATTATCTATTTACTTCACCTAGAATACTGATACTTCTATTTAGAAGCATAAGCCACCCGTCTTCTTCCTAAGATCTAAGTATAGTATCTCCTCAGAATGTATATATAGAATTATACTGATAAAATTCAAAATCATATAAGTAATATATATATATATATATATATATATATATATATATATATATATAAAATAATCTTATAAGAATTATCATTATTTTAACATACAGTTCCAAAACTGACAAAATTTGCACCAAAGATTATAACAAAATCAAATAGACATTGAAATAAGACTGGCCCCATTTTTTTTTTTTTTTTGTATTAATTATCTAGTTTGAAAAGAAAGCTTTTCTCAGATACTGGTCTCACTAATCACTTATGAAAAATTGTAAACATGTCCTGTTTTATGTAAAATATGACTTTGGTTACCCTAATGATAGAATTTTTCATTACTCTACAGAGATTTCAGATTTCATAGCATAAATATGTGTATGTGTATAAAACAGCTTTAGGGTGGAATTATCTCAAATTTAGCATTTGTAAATATATGAGGATCATTAAATAAGTTTCCAGACTTTTTTGTATGGGCACTTTTATTGAGTGTGTGACCGTGTCAATGACTTTCATCACAGCCTCTTTCATCAATTGTCTCATAACGACAGCCTCTGAGCTTAGGGAATAACCAAAAGTCACAGGGAGCAACATCTGGACTATAGGGAGCGTGAGGAACTGTCTTGATACCCATCTTGGTCAAATAGTCTGTGACAAGGATGGAGTTGTGGACTGGTGCATTGTCCTAGTGGAAATGCCACTGACCCAATTTGAAGAGTGCTGGCCTCTTCCGACGGAATCTCTACCTGAACTCCCTTAAAACCTCAACATAGTAGCCCTAACCCTAACCGTTTGGCCAATCAACTCTGGTGTATTGACTTCCTTACTCCTCCCACACCTCACATCATCCCTCACAGACTCCCTGCCTTCCTTAAATCTCTTATGCCACTCAAAAACTGATGCTCGATTCATGCAAGATGATTGAAAAGCAGTCTGAAGCATTCCATACATTTCTGTGGCATTTTTTCCAAGTTTAAAACAGAATTTTATTGCATATCATTCTTCTAAAGTGTCCTCATGTCTAGATTGCATTTTTGAAATTCACCAGCTGTGACAATCAGGCTTTAGTAGGGTGTATTCCAATTGCTGCTGTAGCTGTTCATTTGAACCTGAAATCATAAAAATTGGTCGGTCATCTCATAAGATGAATTTTCAAGAGTCTACAACAATTTTAAATGCCTATACAAAAAAGTCTGGAAACTTATTGAATGCACCATGTAAGAGATTACAGTTATAAAGAGAGATTAAAGAAATTAGGATTAACTACTTTCCTAGAAAAAAGAATGAGAGGTGATCTAATTGAAACTTTCAAAATGGAATTTCTAATGATGGTTGACATTTTCAAATATTTTCCCTCAAACTGGGAATTTACTGTCAAGACAATAGAGTGATATATTTTTGGAACAAATTGCTTAATCAGATCAAAAATGTTTTTAATTTTAAGATTAAATTGGATGACATTAGAAAAAATAGCAAGAAAAATAATCTAAGTGGGCATTTTTAGGAACTCTCAGATGAATTACTTTACAAAAGTTGATTGATATATCGATATTGCATTTATAGTGTATGTCTTCTGTGCAAGAATTTTTTGTTTTTTTTTTTAATGTGAGAAGATAATAAAAAGCAAATATGCCCAAGAAGGCCTTAAAACAATAATAATAATAATGATATTGATGATAATGAATTTTAGATGATTCTGCAAATCATTATGATGAAAACATCATCATCATCATGTTGCGCCGCCAGCACGGATCTCCCTGACCCTCTCTCACCATCCATCTCTATCATCCATCGCTCCTGGTAGGTCTTCAAGGCTACATCCTGTATCGGCATAGAGCTGTTGTATGTAGGTTCTAGCTGGGGTCCACAGGAGTACGTCGCTTATGAGTTTGTTCGCACTTCTCCACCAGTGTCCTGCATGTCTGGTTCATCTCACTTGGATAGTTTTCGTGATGGGTTGTAGGTGGTTATACAGCTGCTGCTTTGTGGGGTACCACCTCCAGGACTTGTTCAATATTGCTCAGAGCATTCTTATGTAATTGCTGTCAAGCTTTTTCTCCATATATCTAGTTAGCATCCATGTCATGCATCCATATAGCAGTATTGACATGACTGCTGCTTGGAAAAAACTGCATTTTATTTTATCAGTCAAGTCTGACTTCCATATGACTGATAGCCTATCGATAGCTGTCCATGCCTTTGCTAGTCGCATGTTGATGTCTGTTTTGGTTGATGAGACACTGTTTCCTAGGTAGGTGAACTTGTCCACTAGTTTCAGAGAATTACCATTTAGTGTGGAGATGTCGTCTGTTTGATTAAAGCACATGTATTTTGTCTTGTCTGCATTGACATGGAGGCCTATGCCAGCCACTGCTTGTTCCAGACTATGTAGCAGGGTTTTGGTTTTGGTGGGTATTGAGTGCTAATTTGAATGTTTTAATTAAGTTATTTTGTCTGATAAGATTTTTTAAGATCAAATCTTTTTAAATAATTTTGAAATAAACAATTAGTGATTAAAAGTTGGTTTATTTGATTAGTTTTATTATCACTTCAGTTGTCATCTTTTTTCCTTTTATTTCAGGCAATTCGGACTACCAGAAGATATTAACACTTTTGGTTTGGTCTCTGGTTTATTCAACTCTTGTTTTTCTTTTGGGTAAGTTTGAAAAGTTTCAAGAATAGATATTTGATTGCATAAATTTTTGAAATAGTTGAATTAAATTTTCTGCTCTACTTACCAACTTAATATTTCATGAAAAATTTCTTGTTCATCAGAGAGAAAATGTGGAAGTCATGATAATTTAATTATTTTCTTTGAGCAGAAACTAAATATTTAAAACTTACAACTAATTCCTTATTTTACAGATATTTCAATTTTGTTAAAATTGGAAAATTTATATCTTTAAATCCAAACAGTGTCTTCAAATTTCACTGAAAGTTTTAACAAAAGATTCAACCAACAATATCAGTATATCTGCACATGTATTTTATAAGTATTTGTAGATTCTGTATACTTTTTTCTAAGACACTGTTAAAATCATTCTTTTAATTCATCTAAATGAATCATACCTTGGGCTTTGGAAAATAAGATTACTAAAAAAAGTGCAGCTGTCAAATTATAAGTAAAATGATAAAATTCAAGTACATTTTTAAAATTTTATATTTAATAAATAAAAAATCTAAATGTTAATGTTTTCAGATCAATGCTTAAATCTGCATTTTATTGAAGAAAAAAAACTTTGTTCCGTGACCATTTTTTGTGTCAAGACATGCCTACAAGCCAGAGATGCAGTGTAGTGGAAGGGATTCTATGTAAATATTGAGAAAACATGATCAATATGACTGGAAAACTTTCTTGCACAACCAAAGGAAAATCTACAGCCACATGATATTCCTAACTTAACATGGAAAATTTTTGGTACTAATTTGTTTAACTTCATTGACCATGATTATTTAAGAATTGCTGGTTACTACAGCAAATTCCCTCTCATATGTAAAATGAGAGGCCAAAAAAGAAGCAATATAGTCATCTCAACAATTAAATAAATATTCAGAAAACTCGGTATTCCAACTTGGGTTGTCAGTGACAATAAACTGCAATACATTCTGAGAATGCAAAACATTCCAAAAACTTCTGCAAAGCATTCTGAGAATTTGATCAATAATGGAAATTTGATCACATGACATAATCCCAAAGGTTTCCAAAATTAAATGGTTTTGTGGAAAAATAGATCCAAACTGTCAAAAGGACATTACTTAAGGCAAAGCAAGCATGAGTAGACCCTGCTATGTCTATGAGTCTATGTCTAGAAACCACGACCTGCTAAATCCAGCTGAACATTATGAATACAAACATAATTGTGAAGATACCAATTCCATGGTTTGCCAACTCTGATCATGTTCATAAAGTGTTAAACCACCGACAGAATAACAAAAAAATGAAGCACAAAAATAGTTAATGATTAATATGAAATATTGTTTGTCTAATATGAAATACTTGTCTACAAAAGTTGATATTGAATGTGTCTTATATATATTTTCCTTTCGCTTTTTTCAAAGGCTAATTTTACATGAATGATTGATCTTTTCCACTGCAAACATTTTCTCCAAATTACCTCAGTTAGTTTATAGTTCTTAAGATTGAAAATGGATTTCAAAATTCTTTAGTTATATTTTTTGTATTTTCAGAGCATTCCTTGGTCCAATGGCTGGATCTGCAATTAAAGAGGAGATTGGTTTTGCATGGACATGCTTTGTCATTGCTGTCTTTATGTCAACATCAGTTAGTAACAGATTCTTACTTTGTATGAAATTGTTTTCACTTAATTTTGCCTTACTGTCTTCAAAATTTTGCACATAGTTACATTATTTCTAGACCAAATTTTACAAATAGCAAAATTTCAAATGAAAACAACTAACAAATTCTTGATGAACTCAATGATCCAATTTGATTAATGCCTAAAATCAGAATAAAACATCACTCTTACAGCAAAAAATGTAGCAAAATGACTAAAAAATCACACAAACTTCTTAAGAGCATTTGAAAGCACATTATAATATCACACTTCAAGAATTAAAAGATACTATTTCAATTATAGTATTGTGGAATGTCACATTGGGATCACCCAATATGCAGATGGCATTTTTAGTTGATTGTTGATCTTTGACAATGTCTGGACTAGTTGATTTTGCTTATGGATATTATATGTTTGTTTACTGGTAGTGCAGTGTTGGTGATGCCAGGATTGGCTAGTTTGGGTTATTTTTTATATCAATCTGCAAGTAAGCTGTGTTTATATTTAAACTATACATAATATGTAGAGTTTAGTGGGCAGTGAGGTGGGCAGTTTCAGGAAGAGTCACTCAAAAGGAAAGTAACTACACAGCAATCAGCCTAAAGGCTGTTATTCAAACTAACCAGAATCCAAAGGAAACTGTAAAATTTATAAAATTTCTCTCCCTTTTCTAAAGAATCCTAATACATCGCAGTGTATGTTTTGAACTAATAAAATCACTTGAAATTTTGCAAATTTGGCTTGAAATTAACAAAAATAGTATAATGCTGGCAACTGATATATTTAAAGACTAAAATATTTCCTTTTCATACTGATGTTTCTTTTTTGTTTATTTCAGGGTGTTATACTTGTTGTATATAAAACCATCCAAACTTGCTGCATTTTTCCTGTGTCAGTCACATCTGCAGACAACATAAAACAAAATGAGAAACAAGATGTTCAACATTATGTCACAGTTTAAAGTTCTGTTCTCTTAAAACTTATATAATTGATGAGTATATTCACTCATTAATTAATAAAAATGTAGGTATTAATGGAAGAAAGATTTGAAAATGTGCCTTCAATTTTTTTTCATTTCTTACATGTCAACTGGTTTGACATCTATAATAAGGATTTTATTTTGTGTTATTTATATTTGTAAATATTTCAGTATTGATGCATTTTTTGATTTTTTTGCTTCTTAGCAAAATACTCTGATTTTGATATTTCTCGCCAAAATACTTATTTTTCAACTTTTATTCTTACTTTTTTGTTTTGCCTGAAAAGAATAGCTTATGGCTCAATTTTAACTTATTTTTTCCTTATTTCTCTTGGTAAAATATGCACTTGACTAACTAGTTGTCAACTATATTTGTCCTTAAGAAAATATAAAAAACTATTTCGATCTTTTCATGTGAAAATTCATAATCTTTGAAGATGATATATTAAGAGAAAGTTAAAGTTTCAGTTACAAATCAACATTCAGTCTCTCATTTTAGAAAAAGAGTGTGAATAAAAAAAAATGGGATCACTAGCAAGGAATATGACTCAGTGGTGATTCTGGAACTCTGAAACTGGTGGGGGTGGGGACTTAGGGGCAGAGATTTTTCTTAGGAGCAAGGAGGCAAATTCAAACAAAATTCCAATTCATGCACAACTTAGGAATGAGTTTTTATTTCACTAAATTCAATGAAATAACTTTTCATTCATAGTAGTGGAATTCTAATCTCTTCTTGATTGCACTCTTTTCTACTCTAAAGTTGTTGGAGCACACATGATGTTAAATTTTTTTAATCAAAGCATTAATACTAATGTGGGGTACTGAGTATCTTCCATAATTTACGGCGGGTACTTTCAGGTTTAGTTTCCACAAATACAACACAAATTTTACATTGCCCAGTCAGCTGGGGCTGTAGAATACACTGACTGCACCTCTGTAGAGGGGTAAGACCCCCCCTAACGAGTGTCCTGGATATGACACTAAACAATCTGATGGTGAAGTTCCAGCAGTGCTGGAGCTTTGGGGAATGCGGAGTACCCCTTCATTGCCATTGCTCCCAGGTCCACTCTGGCCCGGAGTGGTAGCACCTGATAAGGGTTATCTATGGGTTAAATAGAATTAACAGCATACTTATGCTAAAATGAATTGTTTGAGTAAAACTGAATAGTTTGAAATAGAAATGATTTTTATGATTAAACCGTACTTACATTTAAACTACATGCTTATGCTTAATTGAATTATTTGAAATAGAACTGTTTTTCAACATTAAAACTGTATTTACACTTAACTGAATTGTTAGAAATGGAAATGTTTTTGACCATTAAACTGTGTACTTATGCTAAACTGAATTGTTTTAAATAGAATAGATTATTTACATAAAAATGGATTTGGCGTTAAATAACCTACAAAGGTTGATATGCCATAAAACCCAACAAACCAAATCAAACTAAACAAATTTTACAAGCACGTAAACAAATGGAATGTGACAACAACGAATATTAAGAAACAAGCAATTTAATAATCATTACAAACAGGATAAAAAAAATAATTTTAGACAGTCCACACGTGCGTTTTTTATGATCTTTCACGACAATGTGTCGCGTTCTAGTTGTCGGCAAAAGAAAGTCGCATGCTTCTTCGTTTCGAGTTGCCTTCTGCTGTCCGTCCTGGCCTCTCATAGTGGAATGCCCTTGTTAATTAAATTCTTCATTATTTATACTTTTGGGGGTCACTAAAGTGAATCAAAAATAGGATTTTGTTAGGTTTTATTGCAGGTCCTAAAATGCAAGGCGCGGACATTTCTTGACCAATCAGATTCGTATAATTACTAATTCATTTTGGAGCATAAATATTTTTCTGTTAATTAGTTTCTGAGCCGAATTTCCTAGAATGTATCTTATTCTGTGTTTTTGGCTGATTGGTTGAAAAATATAAAAGTGTAAGTTCACTGTTAATTTGATTTTGATCCGAAATTTCTAGAATGTTCTTATGTATGTTTTGGGGGTTGATTATTTTAAGACTAAAAAATGTGTATTCTATAAATACTAGCAGAACAGTGTTATTTGTCTACTCTGATTTTTTCTTCTACAAAACTTTTTTGAAGCAGGAAAAATAAATGAGAGTAAAACAATATGCGAAAATAAGATAATACAACTGCCGCGACCTGCCGATAAACATAAACATATCAAGTTACACGCCCGCTTTAGGACAATTATATCCGAGTACGACCGGAACTGACTAAGCCCTTTTTCTTTCTAACGACCTTGACATCTCGTTATAGCTAAAAGAAAAGGATGAATTAAAATTAATAACATTTACAAAGCACTTCGGCCAAAAATAACCTGATAAGACTGGAACTAATAGTCGTCACCAGGTTAGAAAAATACTTTATGGCTACACTCATTTTTTTTCAAAGAATTTTATATTCACGCGGCTGGAGCTGTGTGTCACAGCACCTTCGTAATATCAGCAAGCCCTTTTTCAACGCTTGTAGGCGCGCTCTTGGCGAGCGCCCAGGGGCCTGTTCTGGACTTCGGTCCGGAGCCTGGCCCTGGAAAAGGAACAATGGCAGACTTGGGGCCTTTAATTAGGCACCTAGTTTCGACTAGGCTACCTTCGGGTGGGCAAGCTGCATTTTTGTCTCCTTTGTCCCCCTTGTACGGCACTAGACCATGCATCTAGTTTAAGCCGCAAAATGGCATACGTGCCCGGACCCACATTTCGGTTCGTGAAACTGCTTGCCTCATCAGGCTCACATTTCACTAAGTGAGCCGATGAGCAGCACAGACAAGCAGGGTTCGAGTCTCGGCTCGTTCCCGACCTCCCCTCCCCTTTATCCCCACTTTAATCGGCCTTCGGGCTTTTGACCTTGTGTCAAGTCGTGTCTGGTGGGAGGCAGCGACAAATATCAGGCGCGCTCTTGGCTTTTAGCTCTTGGCTTTTAGCTCTTGGCTTTTAGCTCTTGGCGTTGCATTGTGTCCTGTGGTGGGGCGCTCTCGACCGGCTGTGATTGCGTGCCGCACAGTCCGTTCGGGTGTGTTCCACCACTGGATACATCACCTCTGGCCTCAGGGGGCCGTCCCCCCAGGCTTTAACCCTCTTCGGAGGGGTTGGGTTTATCGCCCGGCGCCTGAGGCGCCCCGAAAAGGGGAATGCCGACGGGGTCCGAGGCATTTTTGGAACTGCCTGCCGCGTTGGGCTTCGGCCCTGCGATAGGACCCACCTTAAAAACGGCCTTGTGCCATATTCGTACGCTGGTGGGGCGTAGGATAAATAACGGCGCGCTCTTGGCGAAGCTCTTTAAGGAGGAATCCTGCATTCTGTGCGGTCGCATTCACCTTACCTTCCGGCGTTGATCCCACTTCTCGTGGTAGATCTGCTTTTCTTCCACCTACATAGGTATGCACAAAGGTCCTTTTTAGGACCATAAGAGTTCACTGTCTGCGGGTCAGAGCATCTCTGGCGGTCAGTAATGACCAGTCGAAATAGACGGCCAGGCGGCAAACACGAAGACGGATTCTAAGACCAACCGGTCTTAACTCTCGCTCGGTTCCGATTGTCCGATAAGCTGCGCAGCGCTAATGGCACGGTCCAGCCATTAGCTACTGCTTCGCTATCTGCGCAGCGCTAAGATAACGCCCATCTTAGTCTCGGCCTTCTGGACTGTCCGCTCGTCCGCACGGCTTTGACCCGACAAAGCCTTCGTGCCTGTCCGCTCGTCCGCACGGCTTTGACACGACAAAGCCTTCATTCCCGTCCGTTCGTCCGCACGGCTTTGACCCGACAAAGCCTTCGTTCCCGTCCGATTCGTCCGCATGGCTTTGGCACAACAAAGCCTTCGCTCTCGTCCGCACGGCTTTGACACGATAAAGCCTTCACTCCCGTCCGATACGTCCACACGGCTTGGGGGCCCGGCAAATCCCTAGCCTTTCCTCGACCTCGACGCTCTTGCAAGGTACAACGCGGTCCACGCAACGGCTCGCTGTTACGGACTGTTCTACCACTGCAACACCGTACGAGCCAGCAACCGGATCGATACATCATTGGTTAACCACAACATACCGTCATAACCGGGGATATCGATCTACCAACCTCGACCGACCTCAGCTGCCCGCGACGACTGTCCAGCTGTATCCAACGACTCGACCAACCTCAGCTTTCCAGCATCCAACATCTAGCTGAACTCAACGACTCGACCGACCTCAGCTTACCAGCATCCAACATCCAGCTGTACTCAACGACCCAACCGACCTCAGCTTACCAGCATCCGACATCCAGCTGTATCTCCACGACTCGACCTACGCCAACGACCCTCGTCGAACGCCCAGCTGCGAACATCTACAACGCTACTATACCAGCTAACGACATAACCCATCCTAACTGAAGACTACATACAACCGCCACGGACATTTACATACACGCTTGTAAATACGACAAAATAAATTGTCACTTGTTATAATTGTTAACTTGCCTTTGTTCCTTCCTATTGTTTTGGCTGTTCTCATTCACATAATTTATTTGCAGGGTCGACATACTTATCGGCTCCGCAACACAACGAATGAAATCAACCAGAGTGCTTGCTGTAGGAACCAGGGAACGACAGACGAACAAAAATCAGCTAAAATAGTTTTTATTTTCGGTAAAGCCCAGCCATACGATTAAGAGGCTGCTTTGAAATAAGATATGATTTAAATATCATTTCTCTATGACCCAGAAACAAAACATCAAATAGAGCAGGAGCTGGATTGAAACAAACCCAAGTAAACTTACACAACATACATGCTATATTGTTTGATTTTACTTATTTCTCTAGCTTTCAACAAAAGTTCAGGTAAATTATTTTACGTCAATATTCAAAGAATTTTCTTCATAAAAAACAATCAATTTCTGCTACTACAAGTTAAAGAATGTAAATTTGATCAAATGGTTGGACTTGATGTAAAGTCAGTAACTGGATAAATCATAGGCAGGTAATTCATTCACTTGGCCGACTACTACAAATGCCGGTTTGCATGTTGATGAAATTTATGAAATTACTTCTAATTTGGGAGAAATTATTCCTCCTACTGGGTTTATGTTATGTGAAACGTCACCGAAAAAATTCCACGCATATTGGAAATCATTTTGAAATCTGAATGTTCCTTGTTTGTGCAAACACCAACTACTGTAATTCGTTAAAAAATATACTTTTAATAATACATAATCGGAAACAATCTATTTTTAGTGCATCTTTCAATTTCATCAACACAGATAACACAGGAGTGAAAAATAATAATTTAAATAAATAATAAAAACAGAAAAGTTGCATATTTATAAAATCTACTTAAATCATTTGTTGGTTATATTTTCGTCAATATATGAATTAACCCACAGTGAAAAAAAGAAACAAATAGAATCAAAGACAAATGCAGGTAGTTGTGTTATCATTTTGTTTTGAAAGGTATTTTGAGGATGTAAAAGCAAACAAAACATATTTGAATGAAGAACAAAAATATATTTCAAAAAGAAAAAACAATAAAAAAAAACATTGTCCTCCGGAATTCATTTTTTCCCGTTTTACGTCCTTCGTGGATTTGATTAATTCTCAATCATAATTATACACACTATGAACTGATAGATAAAACCTTTTCAATTCAAATAGAATGATTTGGTAATATTCTGTAAGTTTGCTTCCATTGAATAAAATGTGAAGGGTTTTGTGATAAAAATCCAAATTTCGCAAATTGAGAATGGGAAAATTTTGCTACGAAATCCCCAAGAAATCAAACTAAATTTCAACGTATGCAAGTTATAACAGACACATAGGGCAACTAACTAGCAAGTTTACAGAAATCTACACTCATAGATTTTTTAATAAAACCAGTTTCAAATTTCATTTTTTTTTTTTTTTTTTTTGACAATCAAAATATTATTTAGGAGTCTGTTCAAAGATGAATTACGAAATTATTTCTATGTGATATTTTATACATATTTATTAAGTTTAATTGCAAATTTTGCTAATAAAATATAAATACAAACTTGCGCGACTGATTTCTTTAATTTTCGAATTTATCCAAAATATATCAATTATGTTGCTAATAAAAGTATCACTCAGTAAATAAGATTTAGAGTTTATATGTGTAAATTAATGATTTTCAAATTTAATCATGAATTTCACCAGAAAAAGATGTATGAGTATGAATTTTCGAATTTTTTCATGAGAAATGATAATGGATTAAACTATTTTCTAATTAAAATGTCAATATGTGTGTCATTATATGTATTTAGGATTCCAACGGATTAACCAAAACACAACAACCGAACTGCTTCTACCTCGAAACATCTTTGTATATCCCGCGCACCGGGTTTCCCTGAAGGGCAATAACTCTAAACGTTGAAAACCCTGGTTCAGTTCCTCATGCAACAATATGAACTTCTAACAAAAGTTTATGGTTTACCACGTATTTAAATGAACTGTGAATTTCACTGGAAAAAGAAAAATTGTGACACATTTTTGCGAATTTTTGATTTTTTTAGCTATCAAAATATTGACTGTTTAGTTAACGTATTAAAAATGATTGAATGATTCGAAATCACTTTCATCACTGCCGTCCGGAATTGTCTTGCTTGCTCATAATTTTTTCATAGTAACACACAACATGTGTGTGTGTGGGGGGGGGGGCACCGAGTCCATTTGAAAGTTTTAATACGTCAGCTTTTTTTTAGGGATACGAGGTGCATATGATAAGTTTCCAGACTTTTTTCGTATGGGCACTTTTATTGATAGTACACTCATGAAACTCTAGTCCCCTTCGAAGTAATCTCCTCCAGCTGCAATGCATTTGTACCGTTCCAACAACCTCTGAAAGGCCCCATCGAAGTCCTGTTGTGTGAGCGTGTCAATGACTTTCGTCACAACCTCTTTCATCTCTTTAATTGTCTCATAACGACAGCTTCTGTGCTTATGGAATAACCAAAAGTCACAGGGAGCAAGGTCTGGACTATAGGGAGCCTGAGCAACTGTCTTGATGCCCATCCTGGTCAAATAGTCTGTGACAAGGATGGAATTGTGGACTGGTGCATTGTCCTGGTGGAAATGTCACTGATCCGATTTGAAGAGTGCTGGTCTCTTCCGACGGAATCTCTACCTGAACTCCCTTAAAACCTCAACATAGTAACCCTAACCCTAACCCTAAGCCTTTGGCCAATCAACTCTGGTGTATTGACTTCCTTACTCCTCCCACACCTCTCATCTTCCCTCACAGACTCCCTGCCTCCCTTGAATCTCTTATGCCACTCAAAAACTGATGTTCGATTCATGCAAGATGGTCAAAAAGCAGTCTAAAGCATTCCATACGTTTCTGTAGCATTTTTTCCAAGTTTAAAACAAAATTTTATTGCATATAGTTCTTCTAAAGTGTCAGATTGCATTTTTGAAATTCACCAGCTGTGACAATCAAGCTTTAGTAGGGTGTATTCCAATTGCTGCTGTAGCTGTTTATTTGAGCCTGAAATCATAAAAATTAGTCAGTCATTTCATAAGATGTATAGCAATAACATAGTGAATTTTCAAGAGTCTACGACAATTTTAAATGCCGATACAAAAAAGTCTGGAAACTTATCTTATGCACCTCATATAAATGGGTAATAAATCTCCGGATTAGTTTACTTTTGTTTGTGGTCAAATAATTTGAAAATTTTTGTACCCAAATGAATTATATCCAAATGATCCACGAGTCAAAGTCATAAAAAGAGCTTTTTTTTTATCTTCATGAGAACACAAAACTGTCCAATTAAGCTAACCCAGGAAGTTTGAGAAACGCGAGGATTGATTCTTTTACTTTCCTTTTCACAAACCATTCAACTGCCTCTACAGTAGTAGTAGTACTTTTTTTGTTAAAACAATGATTTTTTTTGTTTTAATGAAAAAAAAAATGTTGAAAATACATAGTAATAATCTTTGAAAAATAAGCAGTCTTTTAATAGCAATTTTGATAGTATCAATTGATTTTGAACATATAAACTCATAGCAGCAATTATTTGTAAACTTTTTACTTCACATTAACAACTCGCCAGATTCTATTTTTTTTTTTTTTTTGTCCTGATTTTTAAAAAGGGTCACTTGAACATCTTTATCGTAGTCAACCGACTAAAACAAAAACAAAACAAACTAACTCCATTCCTAAAAATGATGAGTCACTGATGTCGTCAGCCAATAGTATTTAGGAACGATTCGTTAAGAGACTAAATCGCTCCGCACAGAACGTTTTTTTTTAAATATTAAATTCAGCCTGTCTTTCTAATGAACAAAATAGGTAGTATTTAAAAACAGGGTCGGATTAGAATGAAGTTTCTCACTATAATATAGTAATAATAAGCAAGGTCATCCAACACAGACCATATAGCGTAGTGGCACAGGGTAGCTATAAAAGCAGCGACTTCAAACTGGGTCAAGTCAGTTGGGCTTGGACGCCAGCCGAAGGTGTGGGAGAAGCCAGATTCTTCCCTGGTCGGTCTACGACAGAAGCCTAATCAGCAGCAGCTGCCCATGAGGACTGCTCAAGGTTTCCCCTAAAGCAGACGTCCTGATTCCAGCCGCAGACGACGCAGGAAGATTGCCAAGCCTCTCAGCTTAAAAGCCCTTTTTAGGTCAACTCAAAAAGTCTATCCAAACACTTCCTGAGACGGCTCAACGCAGCAGACACAACTACCAGCCTCTCAATCTAACAGCCCTTATCAGGACAAATTCAGAAAGTCTAATACTCTTTGAGACGGCACTAGCAGCTACCTTCTTGCACCGGTGACCACTCCACTGCAGCGGCAACTATCACTCCTGCACTGGCGGCCACTTCCCTGCAGAAGCAGCTACCAGTCCTGCACCAGCGATCACCTTCCTGCACTAGCAGATACCAGCAGCTACCACTCCTGCACTGGTGACCATCTTCCTGCACCAACAGCTACCAGTTCTGCACCAGCAGCAACTAGCTCTGCACTGGCGACCTTCCTGCAGCAGCGTTTACCAGTTCTGCACCAGCAGCTGCCAGTCCGGCACCAGCGACCGCCTTCCTTCACCAGCGATCACCTTCCTGCACCAGCAGACACCAGCGGACACTTTCCTGCATTAGCATATACCAGCAGCTACCAGTCCTGCACCAGCGACCGCCTTCCTTCACCAGCAATCACCTTCCTGCACCAGCGGACACTTTCCTGCATTAGCATATACCAGCAGCTACCAGTTCTGCACCAGCGACTACCAGTCCTGCACCAGCGATCAGCTTCCTGTACCAGCAGACACCAGCGTCCACTTTCCTGCACCAGCAGATACCAGCAGCCACCAGTTCTGCACTAGCGACTACCAATCCTGAACCAGCGACCACTTTCCTGCACCAGCGACTACCAGTCCTACCTGAACCAGTCCTGCCTGCACCAGCGACCACCTATCTAACGAATGCCAGTCTTGTACCAGCTATCCAGACCTGCTCCAACGATCACCATCCGGCCGCGGTGATTGTTCGCCGTGGGTTTTTTTCGATTTACGATTCGCCATAATAAAATTTTGGCCTTTCGAAGAAACATCCTTATTTTGTCATTCTTGCCTAGTTGGCGTGTCATGTGACTTGTCTAAAGACGCCACATATTTTGGCGCCCAATTTGTATTCCCCTTCCCTTTACCATTTTGTTCATCCCCTTTACCAGTTAATAAAGCTTGTGTTCACACGTACAAATCGTCCTCTCCTCAGATACTCGTCTATCCTTATTTTATACTAACACTATGAGTCGTCCAGTATGAGTCGTCCAGGTTATGGGTCCAGATACGCAGATGAGAATAGTGGACAATTTAATGTGTCTCAGAGGTTAATATCTCAAGGAGACGAAAGAAAATACTTCTGGGAAGTGAGATTCCTTGGTTATCTCAGAATACATAAGCTGTATGACACCATCATAGCCAAGATGGATGAACCAGTGAACTCAAACATAAACGCTGAGGCATATGGAGAGATGGTCCAATTTTTAGACGATAGAAGACTTTCACTAATCATCCAAGATGCAAAGAATAACGGCAGAAAAGTTCTGAATATTTTACGAGAGCACTACCTACCACATGGGAATCCAAAAGTCACAGAGTGACTTCATTGCGAAAACAACCCGAAGAGAACATCATAGGCTACATGATGCGTGCGGAGAATGCTGCTACATTTTTAAAAAAACGTCGGAGAAACTATAAGTGACGGACTGCTTATAGCAATGATTCTGTAAGGGCTACTAAATGAATACAACACTATTCCAAAATTTTAAAACGACCCTGAGAAATTTTGAAGAAGCGGAGAAAACTGAAGGTAACGAAGTGATGAACGTGAAAGAAAAGAAATTCAGCGGTCGACCAACAGCACCTTTACCAAGAGAAAACAAAACCAGATTTGACGGAGCATGTTTTTCGGCCACAAATCTCAAAATTGTAGAAAACCATTACGTTGGTGCAGAAACTGCAACAACTAAAGTCATGACACGAAGTTTTGTAGAAAAGCGAAAACCAACCACACACGTGCTAAAGAGGACGGCGTAAAGCACATAAAAGATAAGCACACTATTATTTTTTCTGTGAATAATACCGATGAGTCATATTGTGATTTGTTAGTGGACTGTGGGGCTACAACACATTTTAAGTGATGATTCGAAGTTTATTAGTTTTCATAAAGATTTTGACCCTTCACGTCATGTAGAAGTGTTATATAGTCATCTACAGCATCACAACGACACAATAATTAAACAGACGCAAGGACAAAGACGTAAGAAGAAAGGACGCAGGAATGAAGGACGCAGGAAGACTTCTTTATAAAATATTTTACCTCTCACTTTATTTGTAAGGTTTCGAAAAGGGTTACTCAAAGTTTGCGTGTGAGAGGTAGCTGGGGACCGAACATTACTGAAATATTTTGACCCCGAAGTTATGGCCGTCAGCGTTGTGTCTTTTTCGTTCTTCATGGCTGCTCAACCGGACACTGGAGTAAACTCTTCTGTGTGCTGGCTTTCCTTACTATATCGTATATCGCGTCTACTTCCGTCTTCCACTGTACTGCTTGCCCTCCTTCTCGCCTATCTCCCACTGTCCTCAATTCGTCGGCCTTATATTACCTTCAAACTCCCACGCAGTAATATAGACACGCCTCAATGCCGACGCAACCTCTTCCGATTTCCAGCGACCGGGATGTGTCACTTCCTTCCGGTGCACTACCCTGAATGGCATTTTTGGCCGGGTCAAAAGGTCAAAACATAACAGAAGTAGCTGACGGAAGCAAATATAATAATTTGGCTTTAAATGCTTGTGTCAAAATTACTGACACAAATGGAAAAGTATGTAGCGTAAATTTTATTTACATACTCATAGAATTCGCGCTCACATATTTTTAAACCAATCAGCAAAAGAAACAACTGAGAACATTCTAGAAAAAAAGGATCAAAATCTCATACACAAAATTCGCGCTCACCAATCAAGTATTTCCCCCACCAAAAATATTCATACCCGTTTTGATCTACTTACGGGTTATAAAAGAAAGTGATAAATCAATTCTCGACAGTCATCGCCGTTGCTGACGCCACGCCACGCAACTTAACTGCCTCCTCACTTCGCAGACTCCAAGAGGCGCCACTGCTGCTAAACACAGCCTTTATGACACCGATCCGTCCAGAACACTAACCAGCCCGTGTCAAAGAGAGTTCAACCACGACATTTCACCAGACCTTATACAGAAATTCCTACGACGAGTACAACAACAACAACAACAATTACACTGACCGAACTTTCTTCAACATTGTAAGTTTCATTGTTATATTGTTCAATCAGAATAATAAATCTTTATTTTAAAGTTATTCAGGTTTTGTTTTTCCAAGTTTATTATTTGTTAGGGAAATTATTTGTGAGGAACACGCGTTGCGGAGCCGATAAGCATGTCGACCCCGCAATTGATTTAAGTTTAATGCGAACGAGTAGTGACAGTCAAAGACAATGAAGGGAACAAAGGCGACATAACAAATACAACAAAAGTGACGGTTTATTGTCGGAATTACAAACGTGAATGCAAAGTCCGTGGCGGTTGTATGTAGTCTTCAGCTAGGTGGTTAATGCCGATAGCTGGTATGGTCGAGTCGTAGATGTGCGCAGCTAGATGTTCGATGCGGGTAGCTGGCGTAGGTCAAGTCGTGGAGATACAGCCGGATGTTTGATGCGGGTAAGCTGAGGTCGAGTCGTAGAATACAGCTGGACGATCGTTGCGGGAAGCTGAAGTTGGTCGAGTCGTTAAATGCAGCTGGACAATCGTTGCGGGAAGCTGAGGTCGGTCGAGTCATTGAATGCAGCTGGACGATCGTTGCGGGCAGCTGAGGTCGGTCGAGTCGTTGAATACAGCTGGACAATCGTTGCGAGAAGCTGAGGTCGGTCGAGTCGTAGGATACATCTGGACGATCGCTGCGTGTAGCAAGGTCGGTCGAGTCGTTGATAAATCGATGTCCTGGTTTTGACAGTACGTTGGGTTAACCGGGGGCGAATCGATTTGGTTGCTAGCCCGTACTGTGAGTCGTACGTGGGCCAGATGTTGCAATGCTAGGGCAGTTCGTAACAGCGAGTCGTTACGTGGACTGCAGGCTGCATTGCTGGAGCGTCGTGGTCAGTAGATCGATATCCCGATTTTGACAGTATGTTGGGTTAACCGAGGGGGGTGTCGATCTGGTTGCTAGCCCGTACTGCGAGTCGTACGTGTTGCAATGCTAGGGCAGTCCGTAACAGCGAGTCGTTACGTGGACTGGATGCTGCATTGCTGGAGCGTCGAGGTTGAGATCGGTGTTTGGCAGTTTGGTCGTGTAGAGTCGAGCGAGTTGCTGACTAAGACAGA
The DNA here is from genome assembly GCA_963585895.1 of Sepioteuthis lessoniana. Taxonomy (NCBI): domain Eukaryota; kingdom Metazoa; phylum Mollusca; class Cephalopoda; order Myopsida; family Loliginidae; genus Sepioteuthis; species Sepioteuthis lessoniana. Next base: position 31,898 of record CAUZXS010001182.1, on the reverse strand, counting down.
GCTGTGTCTTAGTACCAAGTGAACGGACGGGGATATGGCGGCTAAGGCCTTAAAACATACGAAGTCGAGCGGGCGGATCGGTGAAGCTAGGGCTTTGTCGTGCTCTTAGCTGTGCGGGCGTATCGTTTACGGTAGCAATGGCTTTGCCGTGCCAAAGCTGTGCGGGCGTATCGTTGACGGTAACTATGGCTATGTTGTGCCCCATAGCTGTGTAGGCGTATCGTTGACGGTAGCTATGGCTTTGTCGTGCCAAATAGCTGTGCGCACGAGTCGGGACGGTAGCTAAGGCTGTGTCGCGCCAAAGCTGTGCGGACGTATCGGACGGTAGCTAAGGCTTGCGCACCAAAGCTGTGCGTGCGTATCGGACGGTAGCTAAGGCTTAGCACACCAAAGTTCTGCACTGTCGAGCGAACAGGCCAGGAGGCCGCAGCTAAGATTGGCGTTATCTTAGCGCTGCGTAGATAGCGAAGCAGTAGCTAAAGGCTAACCCGTGCCTTTAGCGCTGCGCAGCCAAATGGACGAGCGGTGCCAATGCGATAAAAAAAGGAGAGTGAATCTACCACTTGTAGCAAGGCAATTTGTAGAAAAAAAAAGAGGGGTGAATCTACCACTAGAAGTGGCGGTGAGGTGAATGCAACCACTATAACGTAGGATTCGACCTCGTGTGGAGCCGAATGGCTTCCGAGAGCATCCGTTTAAGGTGGGTCCTGTCGCAGGGCCAGAGCCGATACGCGTCAGGCAGTTCCAAAAATGCCTCGGATCCCGTCGGCATTCCCCTTTTGGGGGCGCCTCAGTCGCCGGACGATAAACCCAACCCCTTCGAAGAGGGTTGAAGCCTGGAGGGTGGCCCCCTGAGGCCAGAGGATATCTCCAGTGCCGAGGCACACCCAACAAAACCGTCCAGAGGTATAACGGCCTACCGAATGAGACCCAACAACTGGAGAGGAAAGATCATACACGACCTCTAAAGAGTCCGCGTAGACCTTGGAATTTTTCGCCGCCGAAGCCTTTTTCATATGAAAGAAAGGGAACACCACCTCCGCCGCGCCACATGAATAGAAAGTGCTTCTACAAAATATGGACGTTGAAAATAAGTACTTCTTTAGCCTGGTATAGGCTAGCGAAGAGTATTACTGAGGGCTTTGAGCAACCCCAGCCATCATTTCTTGATTTTTTTCATACAGTCATCATTTCTTCATTTTTACTAGTTCTGAACACGACAACACAATACTAGTTTCTTGCTTACTTCCAAAGATGAGCCAAAACATCCTGGGGGCTCTTTCCTAAGCTACCTCCCCAGAGTCTTTTTCAATAGTTAACGGCGTACTTTATTTATTCATTCAGTCTGCCGCTGGCCCTCACTTCGGCATCTTGTCTCCACCTGACTCGAACCGTCTGTGCACCTGGTTATATTATTGTTTATCGACCACCTGCTTCCGCTGTTCATCCGCTTATTTACACATGTGCATCTCTTGATTGACCGCTCGGTTGAGGGTCAATCATCCCATTCTTATAATTCAAAATTCCACATGTGGACATTTTCTTCGCATCCGCCTCTAACCCCCTCACACACACATTTTACAAATAATGCTCAAGGACAACGACAACAAAAATACAAAAAGAAATTACTTGAACAACAGCAAAACACAAAAATCTTAATTAGAAAGCGACTTTTTCACTATGTAACACTTGCCCAGCTAATTATTTTCTAAATCAATTTCATACAATTCTTTGTGCGTTTGGCTATCCTGACATGCAGACATCAAAGTTCAATACAGATGCATCTTTCATCCTCCCAAACACAATAGGGCCCTCTGCAATTCCTTGAAGAATCTCAAAACCATAAAAGGACCATACTCTGGTCCCAGATCCTGGTCACAAACCTAATGACCCTGGTCATTCCAGCAATACATTTCGCTTGGATTCCTAATGACCACGCTCCAGTCCTTCGCACAACAGGTTTAACATGGAGTAACTGGAGAATTCCTCAACTAAAAAAAACAATATCTTCAAGGCCCAAAACATTTCTCATAAATATACAAAAATCATGGCCCCAAACAATGCCTCACAATTCTAAAAAAATAACAATACTTCCAAATGTATCACAATCTGACACGCATGCAGTAAACCACCAAAAATAGACCATGCAAAATTTTTATTAGCAAAAAATTTTTTTTTCATTATTAAGTTTCTGTTACCGTGCCTATTGGTCTGTAAACCCTTGAGGAACATGCTTTACCTAATCACACCCTCGCCGGGTTGCTTTTCAATTTAATCAGGAACCCTCGTGGCTACTAAGATATAGGCACCTCGCCTTTTCTAGATTCATTTCACTTCGCCAAACTACGCACGAATCCAAAACATCATCGGAACTGAAAGATTCAGACATCATCCACAAAATATTGGAGCAGGCCACACCTTTCTTTCCTTTATTCCATCAACTTGGAACTCCAATCAGAAAACACTGGCTACCACAAGCCTTCAACAAATCCATGGGACGACGAATTCCTCTCTAGAATTACTTCTTACCGTATGCCCAAAACAATCTGTAACACAACTTGGATGAATCTCTGTCCTAATCTCGAGTCAGCCCACGATTCGCTCAAAAACAGAAACCTAAAAAAAAGTATTTCCTATTCCACGAAAACCCAAAATTCAAAAAAGAAATTTAGAATCAACATAATTTTAAAATCTTCATAAACCTAATATTAAATCCCCTGTTAATGGTTTTCGTCAAATTTCATAATATGAAACAGAAAAAAAAATTTCTAATGTCGCCTTTAAACTCAAACTCTTTTTTCTTTTTTGACAAATTTTTCAACCATTCAGAACAAGTGAAAGCAATATTAATATGTCTACAATTAAAGTTCACAAAGTTTAAACAAATGTTCGTTTTTCTTTTTTTTTTTTTTTCAATTTATGCACAGTCTATTTTCCCCCAAAATGTTCTTTTTTCTTCTTTTTTTATGTTGTGTTCAACAGTGCTCAAGTTTCTTATCTTCTTTTCTTTTTTTTCTTTTCTTTTTCCATTGTCCTGTCGTCCTCTTTTTTATTAATAAATTGCTCATTCACTATTTTTTTAAAACCTCATATCTGCTTCTCTCTGTCTTTACCTTAATATAATAACTATGGGTTGATGCATCCACATTTATTCAATTACTAACAAGTATTTTCATAAAACAAGCATGGTTCGTTAATCAAATTTTTTCAGTAATATTCTTTCTTCTTTCAGCAAGTATCTCTACAAAAGCATGGCTCGTATCCAGCCATCATTTCTTCATTTTTACTAGTTCTGAACACGACAACATAACACTAGTTTCTTGCTTACTTCCAAAGATGAGTCAAAACATCCCTAGAGGGTCTTTCCCAAGCTATCCCCCACACACTGTCTTTTTCAATAGTTAATCATATTGGTCAACTATATTTCTCCCTCAAGAACTATCCAAAACCGAGTCCATAAATCTTCCGGCACATCAACGAGATCGTCAAGATTCCACACATATACTTAATTCTCTAATATCCCATCCGGTTTCAAATATACTCTTCAATAAAAATTTCAAAAACAAAAGTCAAACACCATTCCAGCGGAACCTTCACAACTCAGTCTGGCCACTAACCAGTCAGTATTTCAATAAAATACCACAAGATTCTCAACCCCTCTCTAGGGAGGGGCCTTCACAAAATCTGGTATGCTTCTACCAGGACCCAAGATATCGATCCCATTCTAGGGAGACTTGACAGAACACTTCCAATTTCCACAACTTTTCCAAACTCGAACATGTCCCACAGCCTTAACAACGGATCCAAAGGTATATGAGCATTCTCCAGACAACATCATTGATGTCCCGAAATACTCCCAGATCTCGAATTAAAATCCAAATTTCAAATTACTATGCGTTAGGACAGCATTCACAAGTTACTACAAAATTTCATTCATAAAAATTTTGTTTACTATCAAATTCATTCATAAAAATTAAAACTCAAAACCCGAGGGGAAATTTACATTATGTCAATCATTTTAACACAGGGACAGTTTATCTGTCCAAAGGGGCCACCTTTCTTTCTTTTCTTTTCACAGCAACCTGCTTGTATGTTTTCCCTTTTTCTTTCTTTCTTTCTCTCTCCCCCTACTACGATTCAGAATTACATATAGTAGTGATTGTATTGACTCATATTTCAATGCTTTATATGTAGGGCTCAATCAGTTTTTTTTTTTTTTTTTTAAAATTATTTTCAATGTATCATTTAGAAAGGCCAAATCACATTAATATATAAGCCAACAAGACTCATTTTACTTCCCACTTGTCATTATTACTTTTTTTTAATCATTTTAAATTCTTTCTGCACAAAACCCTTATATGAACGACAGAGGGACGAATTACAATATTCGAATGAGCAATTTACTTACAATCTTTAAAGAATTTCTCTCTTTTTTTTTCTTTTTTTAAAAAAATCTTTTCTGTTTTTCGTTGTTGGTCTCTCCTGGTTTTCTTCTTTCTCCCAGTCTGTTGCATTTTTTCTTTGTTCTTTTCCTCTATCTCTCCATTTTTCTTCTTTCTTTTCGTGTCTCATTCGTTCTGTTTCGTTCTTGCTTCTTTTTTTCTTTCTTCTATCAAATTCATTCCAGCTTTTCATTTCTAATTTTCTTGATGTGTTGATATCGGCCGCTTCCATGATCGTCTAGATTTAAACTCAGGTTCGAAACCACGCCGTGCGGGCGTGAACTGGCCATAGGCACCAGATCGTATTATGTTGTATACATATACAACTATAAATATAAGCAGAAACATTATCAAACATAACATACGAACTTCAATGAACGAACGAACGAATACACTTCTTTATAAAAATATATCTCTCACACTTTATTCTCGAAAGAATGTTTGTTGTGATGTTTGTTGTGTGTGAGAGATGAGTTGGAGACGGGGACAGACTGCTATATTGACCATAGCAGTACTTCTTCCTCATCTTGGCTGGGGTTGCTCAACCGTGGGTCACTGAGAGCCCAAAGCCCTCTGTCTGCCGCTGGCTCTCACTTCGGCATCTTGTCTCCAACTGACTCGAACCGTCTGTGCACCTGGTTATATTATTGTTTAACACGCACCTGCTTCCGTTGTTCTTCCGCTTATTTATACGGCTCGGTCGAGGGTCAATATATAACAATCATCCCATTCTTATAATTTTTCAAAATTCCACATGTTGACATTTTCTTCAATTTTTAAAAATTTTATATGCCTGTACAAAAAAAGTCTGGAAACTTATTGAATACACTACGTAATATTTTGCTGGGGGGTTTCTTGTTCTCACGGGCCGGTTTCTTGGTGTTGGTGGTTGCTCTTGTATTTTGTCGGGTTGTGTCTGCTGTTGTATGGGCTGGGAGTGTTGTGTTATTGTATTGGTGTTATCTATTTCTGTGGGGTCATTGCTCTGTTGGGATGGTGATGTTGGCTCATCCCGACTAGTCCTCTGGGCTGGTAGATTGAAGGTTACTCTTCTTAGTGGACTACATATCTCTTGTAAGCGTCTTCTGTTGCGTCTGAAGAGTTTTCCATCGCTGTGTATTTTGATGATGTAGCTACGCGGTTCAGTACATTTGTCTACCACCGTCGCTGTCTGCCACGTGTCGTTTTCCTGAAGGACAGACACTTTGCTACCTATCACCAATTCGGGAAGGTCTTTTGCATTTCTGTTGAAATATTGTTGTTGCTTCCTACTTTTGGTGCTCATCCGTTCACGGATTTGGTTGTCTCTTACTGTGTTTTTATCCAACAAGGTTGGGATCATTGTTCTTATTTTCCTGTTGTACAGGATCTCGGCTGGTGATGGCAAGTGATTATCAAGCGGAGTTGTTCTTAGGCATAGGAGAGCTATTTGGTAATCCATTTTTGACTGTTTCGCCTTTTTAAATGTATTTTTTATTGTTTGGACCATTCGTTCAATGAATCCATTTGACTGTGGGTACCTCGGGCTTGATGTGATATGTGTGAATTCCCATTCTATCGCGAAATTATGGAACTCGTTTGATACGAAGTACTTGGCATTATCTGCATATAGACGCTCTGGTATACCATGTATAGCGAAGATTGCTTTCAAGTATTCGATACAGCTTGCACTCGTGACACTCTTCATTGTCTTTACGAACGGCATTTTGCTGTATTGATCAGCAACGAGTAAAATTTGTTGGCCATTATATTCAAAGATGTCGGCTGCAATATTCTGAAATGGCCTGGTTGAGTGTTCTTTAATGATCATAGTCTCTTTAGTATTCTTTCTTTGGTGTTCCCTGCATATTTCACATGACCTTACCATCATTTCTATGTCTTTGTTTATTCCTCTCCAATAAACGCTATTTCTTGCTTTTAGCTGACATTTTTCTATCCCTTGGTGGGCATCATGAATTCTTTTAAGGACTGTGTTTTGCATACATTTTGGTATGACTATACATTCACCTTTAGTCACTAATCCATTTTGTACAGATAAACAATCTTTCATTGACCAGTAATTTCTTATAAGTTTAGGTGTATCCTTTACATCCTCTGGCCATCCATTTACTATTACTTGTTATAGTATTTTTCAATTCTTAATCTTCTTCTGTAGCTTCTTGTAGTTCTATTTGTTTCTGTACTGTTGTGTCAACAGTATGTATTGTTAGGTCAAGTTCAATTTCTTCACCTTGTGTTGGCTGTGTTCTCGACAAATAATCTGGTATTCTCATCTCTTTACCAGGTTTGTATAAGATCTGAGCATCATATGGTTGTAGTCTTAATAGCATTCTTTGCAGTTTTGGGGGTGCTTGTGCAATGTTTTCATTTTGTATGTTTTCTAGTGGTTTGTGATCTGATTCTATTTGGAATTCTTTTCCGTATACATATGTATGAAATCTTTCACAACCAAATACCACTGCGAGTAGCTCTCTTTCAATATTTGCATATCGGGATTCAGTGTCAGTCAATCTTTTACTGGCGAACGCAACAATTTTGTTATCATTGATTAACGTTGCACCTAGTCCTGACATGCTTGCATCTACCTGAATCGTTGTTTTTGCATTTGGCTTGAAGTAGGTTAGACATATATTTTCATGGATATAGTCTTTCAAATTTTGGAAAGCTATATTTACGGTTTCGTTCCATTGGTATCCAGTGTCCTTCTTGAGTAATGACCTCAGTGGGGCTGTTTTGGAACTGAGTTTTGGTATGAAAGGGCTTAGGTATTGGATCATACCTAAGAACTGTTGTAGTTCTTCTCGGTTGGCGGGTATCGGCTTTGATTTAATTTTGTCACATTTTTCTGGGTCTGGGTGTGAACCATTTTCATCCCAAATAAGACCATAGAATTTTATCTGTTTTTGTCTTATTTTGCATTTTTCTTTATTAAAAACAAGTCCATACTTTTGGACTGTATCCATTGTCTTTCTCAATCTTCTATCATGCTCTTCAATTGTTTTGCCGTATATGCAGACATCATTTGATATTCCGATGGCTCCGTCACAATCTTCCAGGATTTGATCCATTTTTTGTTGGTATATGTTCTGTGACATCTTTAGACCAAACGGACATCTTAAATATCTATATCTACCAAACGGAGTATTAAAACATGTGAGCAGACTCGATTCTTCATCTACATGTATAGCCCATTATCCATGTTTTGCATCTAGTTTTGTGAAGTGTTTAGCACCTGCCAGTTTATGGGAAATTTCTTCCAGAGTTGGGGTTTTGTGGTGTGTTCTTTTGATGCATTTGTTCAGTGGTTTAGGGTCTAAGCATATTCGTAATGCACCATTTTCTTCCTGCTACATGCAATTGCATTCACCCAGTCTGTTGGTTCATTTACCTTCTTTATCACACCTCTGTCTTCCATTTTTTCAAGTTCTCTCTTTAATTCTTCTCTTACGTGAACAGGGTATTTTCTTGGAGGTTGGATGAGTGGTGTTTCATCATCAATAATGTGTATTTTTTGTTTCCCTAGGAAGCTTCCAATACCTTGAAATCTATCCGGGTATTCATTTGCCAGGTCTTCTATATTTTTTATTTCTCTTTTTGTATCAACTGTTGTTATACTACAATTGATCTGCACCAATCCCAGCTGTATGGATGGTCTTAAACCCAATATTGCTGTTTCATTTTCACATATAAAGAATTTTGTCTTTATAGTAGGTGAATTTTTATGTTTAATTTTCAGTATTATGGAAACATATTGTTCTATTTTGGTACCGTTTACTGCCCATAGAGTAGTTATCTCCCTTTTTACGTTGGTCGGTATTTCTATGCTGCCATAGTTGTTTTGGGGGTACATTTTTTTATACATCCTGTACGGTATTATATTTCCGTTTGCCCCAGTGTCCACTTTCATTTTTATTTTATATTCTCTTTTTTCTACATCTTCGCAGTCTATATTGGCGAATATCTCTTCTCTGTTGTCACCATTCTCTTTATTTATGATGTATAGACATAAATCATCCTCCTTGTATTCATTTTCTACTTTATAAGTGGCGTCCACATTTCTCCTAGCAATATTCTGCTTTCTGTGTCTGTTGTGTGGGCTTTGACTTCTGTTTCTATGTCTCATTTTATTTGGACTGTATTTGCTATTTTGTTGCGTATACATTTTTGTGAGGCAGTAGTTTTCAAAATGATGTAGTCCACGGCATCTTTTACATTCTTTGTTGAAGGCAGAGCAGTCTTCTCTTCTTTTTCCGTGATTTCTTCCACATCTTGTGCACGGTTTGGTCCTTTTCATTTCAATCTCGTGGTATACTCCCGCTTTCATTTCGCTTGCGTCCTTATAGCGCGTGTTATTTTTGGTTGTAGCTTCGTATGCTCTTATGTTTTCGATAGCTATCTCTAGTGTGAGGTTAGGTTTGCTTATTAAATTTCTCCTTTCGTCTGAACATTTTAGTCCTTTTATAATTTGTTCAAGGAGTCTTTCGTCCTTGTTGGTACCGAACTCACATCTATCTGCTTTCGTTTGCAGTCTGACTAAGTATTCGTCAATTGTTTCGTCATTCTGTTCGAATGAAGTGAACTCCAAACGTTCAACCCATTTATTTGGTTTTTGAATCATCTGTTTTTCAAAAACTTTGAATACGTTTTTGAATTTTCTTTTTGCTCGGTCGTGAGTTGAGCATTTTTAATAACTTCGCGACCCTTTGGTCCCATGCTTATTAATATATAGTTATGTTTCAATTTTTCCTCCACGTTATGAATTACGAAGTAGGATGACATAAAGTCAACCCATTCGCTGAAGGCTTCATGTTTGTTTTCATTCGTCCAGTCTAACACTGGTAATGAAATATTTGAAGTCGCCATTTTATTTTCTTTTTTCAATAAAAATTTATCGTGGTGCACTCACTTTTTTTTTTTTTTTTTTAGATTTATATCCAATATTCCTTCTTCTTGAGGTTGTTGTCTTGTGTTTTTTTTTTCTATTTCTTTTTTTTACCGCTGCCACCATGTGATATTAAGTATGTGTTTGTAGAAACGCGGGACGCACGAGATAGGTTCTTACTTGTATATTTATTAAGTAACCAATGATATGATACAGGATTAATGCAAGGGAGACAACTCTTATACGTTAGAGAGCTCTACCTTGTCACACATTATATTGTGACAGCCAAAGTTAACGAAAAATCCCATACACCACCAAAGATCGAAACACATAGATATTAAATTCCATTTCATAAGGAACGAATTAGAGAAAGGAACTCTTAGATTATTTTACATAGCTAGGGAAGAAAATATAGTAGATATAATCACAAAACCAGTGAACAGATCAAAAAATAAAAAATTTAGATACCTATTGATGGGACTTTGAAATGAACTTTTGTTAATTATAGTGATAAAAAAATGGCGAAAAGAAAAATCATGTGACAACAAGTCAATACCCAAAGAGGAAGAAAACGTTAACTGGAAAAGAAAACGAGGATCATGTGACAACAAACCCAATACTAAAAATTGGAAGAAAACGGGATCTTGTGACAAAAAGCCCAATACCTTAAAATGATAATAATTATAATAATAATAAAATATAACTTTTGAAAATTATTGATGCTATGTTATAAGAATGTAACAAAATTTATGTAGTGAAACTATGAACTAAAAAGTGAAAAGTGTAAAATATTTTTACATATTCAAAATCGATCATCAGATTTGTCTGACGGTGAAAAGGGAGCAAACCCAGTTGCAACAAATGATAATTTTTGATTTGAAAGAAATTTCAGCTGAAATAGTCCCTTATGTTCGGCGAGACATAATCACCGAACTACTTCCTCGATTTCTACGTGACGGCATGTCACGTGACTTATCTAAAGACGTCACATATTTTGGCGTCCAATTTTTATTCCCCCTCCCTTTACCATGCCCGTCCTCTCCCCAGATACTCGTCTATCATTATTTTATACTCACACTATGTTGTCCGACTATGCAAACTTTAACAAAGCTGAACATCGATCGTAAGCTTGCACCCAAGAGATGCGATTTTTTTCAAATTTGGCGTAAAACACGATTTGTCGCGGAACACATGAAGTTGTGGAGGTGGTAAGTATTTAGTTATTTCAGTAGATATGCATCCGTATTTTACGGGTATTGCTCTCTATATTATTTCCTCCACAGATACAACACAAAACTTTACAATCGCGTGAAAGAAATGGAATAGAACACAACGAACATTAAACAACAAAGAATTTAATATACATAAAACAAAATGTGAAAACAAATAAAATACATGATGTGTAAATGGCCTTTTGGAAAATAAAGTTTGGCAATAAGAAAATAAATTTGTTTACACGTGTATGTATGTTTAGCTGTTAACGGAGTCCGTAAATAAGTCGTTCATATCTTGTTTTATGATTGTGGCGACAAAGAGTCGCGTTGATGAAAGAAAGTTTGTCGGTTTTTTCTTTTGAACGTGATTCGTGGCCATCTGTAGCTAGGTCATGAACTCTAGCTGTGGAAGAAAAGGGATTTGCCGGACAGAGTATCAGCTACTGCTTTACTGACTTCGTGGCTTAGTGGCGCGTAGACATTTATTGACCAATCAGATCTGTATTTTACTATTTTATTTTAGAGCTTAAATATTTTCTGTTGGTTGACTTCCGATCCTATTTTTCTAGAATGTTCTATTCTATGTTTTTAGCTGATTGGTTGAAAAATATAAATATGTAACTTAAATGCTAATGCAGTTTTGATCCTAAATTTCTAGAATGTTTTTAGTATGTTTTTATTGCTTATTTTAAGACTAGAAAAAAATATGTATCCCATAAAGTTTTATTTTGAACAAATTGATTGATTTCAAATATTGTGGTCACCCACTACTGGTCACGTGATCACGTGGTCACCCACTTCATTAGTCACGTGTTTTATCAAAAAGTACGTTGAAGTTAAGAATAAGTACATTATGTACCGGAAGGAAATTTCGTATTTTGGTTTGACGCGCAACTTAATTCGACGTATAATTTCACCCAATCAGAATGACTTATCCTATTCATCCCGGATCTCCTTTCCGAGCAGCAGTAATTTGGTACGCTGCCAAACACACTCTCTTTGCCTGAACAACTCCGTCCAGTGCAGATGTTTCACTGGCGGTTCTTCAATAGCAGCAGCAGCAGGAACACATGAGGGAACCGGTCTAATTTATGGATTCCTTGCGTCTATTTTCTCTTAGACCAAGGAATCCCAGTTGAATATGAATTAGATACATTCAATACGCCACACACAGGAACAACTTTATGTCACCCCCAAAATTGGCTATGTCGATGCGATGCCTAATCTCGCTTCCGGCACCTAGCTCTCATTTCACCTCTGGGCAACATTAATGGAGATACGCACGCCTCTCCCCAAAACCACCAGACACACAAAACTCACGGTGACTCCAAAGTTTATTTCCTCCAGCGGCAAACAAGACTTTCGCTAAACTACGGCGAACACAATCCCTCGCACGTCCAACGATATGCGCTGCTTTCTCAACTCTATCATATCTCCATTTCGTTTCTTTACATCTTTCCTTTTCCACGAGGCTTGCAGCACAAACAACACAAACTATATTTTCCATGCTGCAAATAAAAACTATTCCTAAAAATATTTCGACTTCGTACATCTTGGAAATTCTCTCCATTATATTTCTCACAAAACTTAGTGAGGAAACAACTCAACGTAAACACACACACGCACGTTACAACTTTTCCTCGCTAAAAATAACAATTCTTCATCGCTAAAAATAATAACAATTTTACTGCCGCTAAAATTACATTATTGACCTAGAGTTATTTACAAAATTTTGAAAAAAACATTGAATGGAGCTTTCATGAACTATTTTAGAACTTTTCACAGCCAGATTGTCAAATATACAAAAAAACACCATAAAATAATCGGCTCGATTTAGCATATAAAATTTAAATTATTACTCTCGAAAAGATTAATGAAGCAAAATTCTTTTAACGTTTCAAGTTTCTTAAATCTAATCATGTTACTATTTTTTAAAGAAAGAATGTTTTATGAAAATGCGTTTTATGTGACTTCCCAAAAGTTTTGCAAGCAACGCTAATAAAGATTTGGTACTTATTGTTTTTAAGGGAATGTAATTATGTGGCACATGATCCAGAAAAATTAATGCTGCTTGATTCTACGATTATATTCGTCAACAAAACATTCCAAATCTATTCTTTCAGCTCGCGAACTTTCAATCGATAGCAGTGCAAGGTCATTTAATCGGTCATTATTCATTGAATTTCTCAAAAATGTTTTGACGAATTTCATTTTTTAAAAGGTTCTTTCACATGAAGTATACGTAACCGGGAGGTGTCACTGATATCAACAATAAATTATATAAACATTCAAATACTGAAAATTCCTTTCTTTTTGTGCAGTTTTATAGCTGCACAAAAAAGAAAGGAATTTTACAAGAGATTTTGGTGGGTAAGTTTTTTTCAATAGTAACATTTTAACAAGAGGCATTTCATGTTGCAAATCATTTGCATTGAGTGAGTAAGCGTTCGCATAATCTTTCAAATCTATAAATAAAAATGTTTGTCCCTCCGGTACAAAGAGCTGAATTTCCACGAAAAATGACCGAAAACTCATTAGTGAAACGGTAGCCAAATTCATTTGCATGAAATTGCGAGTGAAATGTTTCATTTTTTTGCAGAGTTCAGTACTCGAATCGGAATAACGTTCTGTCAAGTTCGAATTCCGAATAATTAGTAAATTTTCACGGAGCGAAGAAATCAGTTGTGCAGCTTTTCCTAAATCTGTTTGCTTGTCTTGTAGCTGTAGTAATGCTTTATTGGCTATCCCAAGAATATCCGGAAAAAATGCAGGAGATGAACAAATTCTACATCTATCTGTAAAAGTAATCCTCTTGCTGATATTGCACGGGTGTTGCGGGGGCCAATAAGAACGTCGACCCCGCAATTTTTTTTGGTTAAGCGTGCGAGTAAATTGACAGCCAGAATGTGACAATATTGGTCTATGGCGTTTGGTACATGAAGGGCTAAAAGCAAAAAATTGCGTTGGTACATGAAGGGTTAAAAGCAAAAAAGTTGAGCGACTAAAGATATTTGCCAAGAAGTGTAGAATTGAAAATTCTGCGAAAAAAGAACTTTTGATAAAAATCTGAAACGGGAAATGGACGATGTTGAAAGGTTGAGAAGATTAAGTTGTTGACAGGTACAGGCGGAAATTTAAGGAAGAAAAAATATTACTTGAAAATGAGTAATATTGTTAAAATGATTTTCCCAAACTAGGGAAAAGTGAAAATAAGAAAACGGATAATGAGATAAGAGGAGTCGTTTGGTACGAATATTGGTTGCGTTGGCGCCCATTTAGAAAACGAAAAACAAAGGGGCCTTTGTTGACTGATTGCAAACACGCCTTAGTGTGAAGAAATTATCCGGAAATGACTATCGGAGCTGATTGATGATTGTTAAATTGTCTGGGACGAACGGCCGCCTCTCGCCCACTGGGTTTTGGAATCAGCCCAATCAAATTGATAGTCCAGCATATTTGGAGAGAAGTCTCCGGTCTGACGTCATAAGTGGGAATATGAGAAAGACTGTGCTGGTAGGAGGAAAGCTATCTTCCCATTGTCCTCGTCACGAGTGGTAATAATAGGAAGGAAAACTCTGAATTCAAACCTGTTAAACTCCGCTTAAAAATTGACCTTGTGTCATATCCTGCCCGAGCGAAGGGGTTGGTAAATATGGAAGGACTTTGTGAAAGTAGAGTAAAAAGGGTTGGATCCTTTGTGATGACGAAAATTGGAACAAAGACATAACGGATGTCTGATGAGTTGAAAATGACGTGGGATCATCCCTGCCACAGTCAGAACCTACCCCAGAATCTTGGCAAATATTATATAAACGAGCTGATTTTTGAGCTCATTGCAGTAGCAGCAGTGGCAATCATGCAGATTGGGCAATTGCAAATTGTGCAATCGTGCCATTGCCAAAACACTGCTATCCTGCCACCAGGACGCACCTGCGAAGTTGCCGCTAAGAAGAACTTAACCCTCGCCAATCTGACGTCCTTAGACCATTCTTGAAGTCACACCCGCAGATTTATTATCATCTGTAGAACTCAAGAATTTATAAAACTTTTTGTTATATTTACAAAAAGCAGTGTGTTATATTTTTTCTTCAATATACCCCTCCGGTTTCCAGTCGTTGGCTACCAGCAACCCTCTTCTTTTCAGATATGAATCTTCACTGCCTTTGCCACTTAAAAAGGAATCACAACGAGGGGTGGAACAGTGTATGGTCTCTTTACCTGAGGAGAACTTTCCGTCTGTTTTTGTCCCCACGCTGTAGCAGAGGGAGTTAGACGAGGCTGGGGAAGCCGTGAGGCCGATTGTAAGAAGACAATGAAGAGAACAGAGGTGAGATAACAGTATTACAAATGATAATTGATTTTTTCACAGGTTACAGAATTATGGTCTTATAGAAAAAGTTGGCGACCTTAGTCGAGGGTGACCCAAAGGCTCCCTTTTCAATAGCTACTACACAGAGGTGTAGGTAAGAGTGCTACTCCATTCCCTGGATTGGTTCACTTTACCCTTGATGCTGAGTGTTAAGTAAGGTAGCATCAAGAACCATTTTTTGAGTCTTTGGTATGACTCGACCAAGGATTGAGCCCCGGTCTCTCGGAGCGACGACTGGTGATTGTCGTTGTTGGTAGAGTCAGCTGGTGAGCGTCGTTGTAGGTTGATGCAGCTGGATGATCGATTTCCCGGTCGTACAATACTTTGGTTTAACCAAGGGGTGTCGATGTGTCTCAAGTGTTGATGCTAGTTCGAGCAGTGAGTCATTCGTGGACTAGAAGCTGCAATGCTGGAGCTTGTCTGTGGTTGGTGCTGATAGATTGCTCGCGCAGGATCGAACGAGTGGGCTAAGACTGCCGTGTCTTAGCTCAATGTAGGTGAGGAACGAACGGACGTGTGACTAAGACTATCATGTCTTAGCTTTGCGGTGCCGAAGAACGAACGAACGAAAGAGGGATATGACTAAAACTACTGTGCCTTAGCATTGCAGAGTCCGGGGAATGAGCCAAACGAGTGTCGTGGCTCAGACTGTTGAGTCTTGGCACTGTGGGGACGAGAAACGGGCAAGTGAGTGTCGTGGCTAATACTATCGTGTCTGAGCACTGCGAAACCGAGCGAACGGACGGGGAAACTGTGGCTAAACTACCGTACCTTAGCGCTACGATGCCTAGAAAACGAGCCAACGAGTGTTGTGGCTAAGACTGCCGTGCCTTAGCGCTATGCAAGCGGGAACCGACCGAAATAGATAAGACCATATGGTCTTATTATCCTCTTCGTGTTTGCCTCCAGGCCGTCTGCTTCGACAAGTTTATGGGAACTGTCAGAAATATTCCAACACTAGGGATGGAGACATCTAATGATCCTTAAAAGGACCTTTTTGCATATCTATGTAGGTGTTAGGCAGATGCGACCACTAGATGTAGGATCACGCCTTGAGAGCTTCACTTACGCGTCAGGATTCTAAAGAATCATACCAATGAGCAAGCGATATTTCACGAACGACCCATAATAATAATATATATGTGGGTATTACCTTAACTACCCAATCAAGGAGACTTACAATGCACCTTTCTGATACAAGTTCCATAGCACAGCATTAAAAATAAACATTCATGCCCAACAACAGAATTACGAAAAATTCTCACCGACAACACAACAATATTAGAACATCAAAATAATAAACAAAAACTACAGATTCTCGAAGCACTACACATTAGAAACATGCAACCCACCCTTAACTGAATTAATTTTCAAACCATTGCTGAACAAGGTCAGCTTGAGAATTATAGGGCATTATGTAGCAGATTCACTCCCTACACACGCACAGACACATATATAATTATATATGTATATACTTATTTATATACATATATACATATATATATATACATACATATATACGTATATATGTATATATATATATACTTATATATATTCATGCATATATATGTATACATATATATATATGTATATATATACATATTTATAAATATATATATATACATATATATATATACATGTATATGTATGCATATATATGAATAAACACACATATATATATATACTCAAATTTAGACACGTCAAAACATATACATATATACACATACTCATACATGTATATATACACATAATTATATATACATTTATATATACATATAATTATGTATATACCTTGAATACACGGGCTTAAACCAGTGCCAGTAGGTGTCGTCAGTGATGTTTTAATCTTCTGGGTCATTGGGGAGTTTCGGGTCTTTCAACATCATACTCCCCTCACCAGAACGACCCCCTCAGAGATGATCAATTTCTAAGTCACCTACCGTATACAACGCTAGACCGTTGTATACATATATGTATGTATATATATGTGTATACATGTATATATATGCTTATATGTATATATATATATATATAAATATATAAATATATGTAAATGTATATATATGTATATTCATATGTATATATATATGTATACATATATATGTGTATGTATATATATATCCTTGGAATAAATGGCAGTTGGGTCCCAAGTTTAGAAAATCATTTTGTTGTTGAGTTAAATTACAGTCCGAGAGCTTGATATATTTTTCAATATTATTTGGACTAAGTAAATGGTCTTTGTAGAGATTGTTGAGCTTCTTTGAAGAGTAAGTTTGTGTTTGTAATCACTTTTGTAAATGATTACAGAAAGTTTGTTGTGGAGTTGTGGAGGTGTAATACAGCCTTCAAGTTTGTCTCGAATTTTTTGTGATTCAAGATTGAGTGTATTGATGTTATTCTTACAGAGTGTAATTTGTCTCTTCACGAGATCACGTCTGTATTCCAAATTGCTGTTAAATTTATGAACTGTAGGATCATGGAATATATATATATATATATTTATATATATATATATATATATATATTTGTGTATATATGGATACATATATATATATACATATACATACATATTCATATAAAAATACATATGTATATGCATATATATAAGCACATATATATCTACACATTCATGTATATATGTGTACATACATATAAACTTGTACATATATACATATACATATGTAGATATATATGGACACACACGCATATATATATATATATATATATATATATACATTATATACCTATATATACAGGAAAACTCTGAATTCAAATCTGTTAAACTCCGCTTAAAAATGGACCTTGTGTCATATCCTGCCCGAGCGGAGGGGTTGGTAAATAGGATACCCATATATACATATATGGGAATATATATATATATATATATATATATGGACATATATATATACATTTTATACCTATATATATATATACAAAATCTGTGGCATGAATAGCAGTTTTGCTTCCAATAAGGTCTTCATCAGATGATGACCCTGGGTTCAGGGATGGTTTCGGGGCACCATTACCACTAACCCAGGGTGCATCAGCAGTATCTCACAATGCTACCAGACTTTATTGGGTGCTATTTAATCTCGTACAAATGCCATATTCACTCAGATGCAGTTACAGTCTTGTTTGGGATCTTTTTTATATATTACCTCTTCTCTGCTGGTGAAAGTCCAAGTTTGTTTAAAAATGTAGAGATTGATTTCGAAATAAAAAATCAACTTCCAATCTCAAGAGGAAATATATCTGTTGACCAGCCATTCTTAACACACTTCTCCCACATTTTTTCGCACTTTTCCAATTTCCGCTGATGCGCCAAGGTGATGTTAACCTCGAAAAGGATCGTTAATTCAGCAATGATAACTTTCTTTGAATTAACTGACCAAAATGACGAGATCTGGACGCTGGCGAGTTGATGTTATTTCCGTTGGAAAAGTAAGTTGCTGATCTACATCAGCAATAACGTGCCAGTCCGTGCAGCCATTAAGCAATGTTAGTTTGTGCCTATTTCTCTGTGGAGTCTTCGAAACGTTTCCTTAGCCTACACAACACATCAAATAGAAACGGACAACATCGAACAGATTTCATGATAGAAAATAGATTAACTTGCCCCAATACAAAGTATCAAAAAACAGAGGGAAAATTATGGACCTACACATACGCGAACAACAGTAAAGCGCAGATAGACTACGTCTTTATAAATAAGAAATGGAAAAATAGCGCGATGAATTGCGAGGCATACTCCTCTTTCGAGGGCGTGTCATCCAATCACCGAATAGTCACGGCAAAAATACGACTAACCCTACACCTCGTGGTGTAATGGTTAAAGCGATGAACTGCGGAATCGTAGTACGCGAGTTCGTACTCCAGTCGCGCTATTAAGTTCACTTTCGGGCAAATACCCTTGGGAAAGGTATGAACCCCCTTATTCTCCCTCCAGCTATGGGTAAATAGTAGGACGGACTAGGTTCTTCAGCCTTGGTGAGGCAACTAGTCTAGGAGAAGGAAAACTCTGAATTCAAAACCTGTTAAACTCCGCTTAAAAATTGACCTTGTGTCATATCCTGCCCGAGCGGAGGGGTTGGGTAAATAGTACCCTACGAAAAAACGACACACGAACAGCGACAACTAAGCACTATGACTGGGTCCTCCTTAACGACAGAGATATTAGAGATAAATATGTAGTAGAACTAAGAAACAGATTCGAGACACTACAAGAGAAGGAAGAAAAAAATACCCCAAACAACGAATATGAGAACTTCGTTAACGCACACCTCGAGACAGCATTGAAGTGTATTACAACAAAACTTAGAACAAAATATAGAACCCCATGGGAAACGGAAGAGGTTAGAGAAAAACGTGCACTAGTGAAAACTGCCCCCAAAAGCTACCGGAAGAACCCAACAATTGCAAATGCCCGAATACTAAAGAAGGCACAATATCAATTAGCAGGCATATATCTAAAAGAACAAACGGAATTTATACTAAATAAGATAGAAAAGATTAGAGACTCGGTGGGGGATATGCAATCTAGGATAACCTGGCAAACAATAAACGAAGTGAGTGGAAGGAAAAGCACAGCCAAAGCAAAACTGAAAGCGGCAAACCAACAAGAAAGAATTAAACTGTGGAAACAACATTTTGAAAATCTACTAGCTAACCCTCCGAACATTACGCAGGAACCGATCACCAGAATTATCAGTAAGCAATTAGACATTAAACTAGGGCCGTTCACATAAGAAGAACTCGACTCGGTTCTTAGAAAAATTAAAAATAGAAAAGCTGCAGGGCTTGACGAGATTTCCCCAGAAGTGTGGAAGACGAGACAATTCGACGACATACTGCTCCGACACTGCAACGCAGTTTATAACCAAAATCCGATAGACAGATGGACGAAGGGATGCATCCTCCCCTTCCCTAAAAAGGGTGACCTCGGATTAGCCAAGAACTACAGAGGTATAACACTTACATCCATAACAGCCAAAATCTACAATGCCCAACTACGAAAAAATAAAATGACTATCCGTTTTTGTAGTAGGGCATTGTAGATTTTGGCTACTATGGATGTGAGTGTTATACCTCTGTAGTTCTTGGCTAATCCGAGGTCACTCTTTTTAGTTTCTTCCAGGCTGCGGTCGTGTCGATACTGCTGTATGGATGCACTACTTGGACGCTGACTAAACGGCTGGAGAAGAAGCTCGACGGCAATTATACAAGAATGTTGCGAGCAATATTGAACAGGTCCTGGCAGCAACACCCCACACGACGCCAACTGTATGGCCACCTACCACCTATCACGAAAGCTATACAAGCTAGACGAACCAGACATGCCGGGCACTGCTGGAGAAGCAAAGACGAGATCGTAAGTGATGTGCTCCTGTGGACCCCCGCATATGGCCAATCAAAAGCAGGACGACCAGCTCGAACATTCATACAGCAGCTATGTGTATGTGATACGGGATGTAACCCCGAAGACCTGCCGAAGGTGATGAATGATAGGGAGACGTGGAGAGAGATGGTCTGGGATATCCGTGCTAGCCGCACGTCATGATGATGATATATTATATGCACATATGTACACACATATATATATATACATTACATATATATTTATATACATATATATATATATATATGTACATACATATATACACACACACACATATATATATATATATATATATACACACACACACACACACATATATATATACAGAGGTATATGTTATTTCAAGAAAAAAAAACAATATTTGATCACATTAGGATAAATTTATTTCCATCCTGTTAAGAGTATTGATATGAATCAAAGACACTAGAATAATTTTTAACAGGACTTCATTAGATCCAATAGGAAAATAAAATATATTACAACCAGATAGGAGGGATAGTCAAAGGAAGGAAAAAGACGGAGGGATAGTCTAAAGAAGGAAGGAGAGGGAGATACGAAATCCATTTCAGCTATTGTAGCCTTTACCCATGTAAGGCTTGTTCCGGTCCCTTCTCGTTACTTGTTCAAACAACTAAAAAATCAATAAAAGTAACACTTTAGCAATTACAGTGATGTATTTCCATATTTCAACCATTTCTAACAAAAATTATCAATTTCAATTCTAGTATATCATCAGTTTTTATTTCTTTGAAAGGTACCAAAACCCCTGCAGTTAATAATAAGATTTCTTTTACCATGTTGAAATATTCATACCAATTTAATGAATTATAATTAAATGTTCCCTTTGACTATCTATTCAAAATTTCTACAATAGTTTAAGGTTATTTCTATGCCTACATCTAGCTATTAAATCTCATCTCTGAATTAATAGGTTACCGGGATCAGGATACAACATAATTTGTATCTTTTCTTCAAGACACAAATTACGTCTAACATCAAAGCAGTTCGGAGTATTAGACCTTTTTAATATACTCCATTGAATTTCAGCGGTTAAACCCTTATTTTTCTATTTCCAAAAAATGTTTGGATAAAGCTGCTTGATTTCGCATTCTTCTTTCCTATTGGATCTGATGAAGTCCTATTAAAATTATTTTAGAGTCTTTGATTTATATCAATACTCTTAACAGGATGGAAATAAATTTATTATCCTAATGTGACCGAATATTGTTTTTTCTTGTCATAATATTATTTGCTCCGTGAATTTATTTACATTGAGCTCTCTACCTGGAATATTTAGATATTCGAAATTTGAATAATTTATTTGTCCTGATGCAATTGTTCCCTTGTCTGGATTTACTGGTTTGAAGAATACCTATATACACATATATATATATTTATATATACATATATATGAATATATGTACATATACATATATACACATACATACATATATATATATATATATATATGCATATTTCAGTAAATAGCAAAGACAAATTTTGTCTGTATAATCTATTTTCAACCTGAAACTAAGACACTTATCAGGAAACTCCATAGGATCTTAAATAGATTATACAGACAAAATTTGTCTTTAC
>CAUZXS010001181.1:0-44412 GCA_963585895.1 Sepioteuthis lessoniana | reverse complement strand
GCAAGCAATCCTAGATGATACTGAAGGCAAGTTAGAGCAAAAATTTTAAATTCTCAGTAGTGAATATAGTGCTGCCTTTAGAAGTTCTCAAACTTCGGGATTTTTTAGTAGCAGTTTCCAAAGTGGAACATGATATGACCATGATGACAAAAATATCGGCTATTGAATGTCTGAGATAGATTTATCAATGGCAAGTTCAAGAAACAGTGTCAAATATTGTTATTGCTTTATGGCTGGTTTTGATGCTCACAGTTTCTATTGCAACTGCAGAGAGAAGCATCTCAAAACTGAAGCTCATTAAAAGTTATTTGAGATTGAGTATGTCACAAGATCGCTTATTGAATTTGTTTCTCATTTCAATGAAACATGAAACTGTGGAGAAGAGAGATTTTGACCAAATTATTAGTAACTTTACTCCTGCAAAAGCTTGAAAGGCTAAAATATAATGTTCATTCAGTTAATTTTTGACTTTGTTGCTTTTTTAAGTAGCTAATCAATGCCATTAAGGGTATTTCATTTATAAAAAAAAAAAAAAAAAAAAAAAAATTATGAATACAGGCCCTAGGTGCCACTTTGTCTCAGACTACCCCTGCTGTGAAAAATCCCCAATGACCTCTGCAATCATAAGTAATAAAGAACATATTTTATGTTTTCTTATAAACTTATGAGCATACCCTATAGAAAGTATGAGTCAGAAGTATTTGTATCAGTTTTCTTTTAGGATTCATAAAATTTGATCATCCATAGTAAGATTTTTAAACTTGTCAAAGAAACAACTCACCTGGTGCATATGGAAAGTTATCCATCATCTGAAGACCACCCAAAACAAGTAAAGATGGCTGAAAAGATTCAAGGTGTTCCTGGAAAACTTCCAGGGCTTCCAGTTGTGGATTGCTATTGTCACTATGCAAAATTAATCTTAAAAAGAGAAAAGTTTTATTTATTTGATTAAAAAACAACACCTTTTTAAAGCTTGAGAAGGTTAACAAAGAAAAAATAAAAAAAATAAAATGGTATTTAAGATTTACCTCCTTTTAGAATTGATTTTTAAGATACCATCACTTCTAAATCTGTTCTGATTTACATTGAACAAGAGAAAAGTTATAAATTGAAATTTCAAAAGGAAACAGCAATTTTTTTTTAATGTATATAAAAACAAATCCAGACTGAAGGAATGTCTAACTGTGATCTGCTAACTGTCCAGATTCCTTTGACATTTGCCATCCATCCATCCATCCATCCATTCCTAATGGCTATCACATTCGGCAAGTCTTCTAGACGGCACCTAATGTCTGCACAGAGCTGATAAATATAGTTAGTTGGTTAGGTTTTATGGCATATCAACCTTTGTAGGTTATTTAACGCCACATTCATTTTTATGTAAGTAATCAGTTCTATTTAAAACAATTCAGTTTAGCATGAATACATAGTTTAATTGTCAAAAACATTTCAATTTCAAACAATTCAGTTTATTCAAACAGTTATATATAACAATTCAGTTTAGTGTAAATACAGTTTCAATGTCAAAAACAGTTCTATTTCAAATAATTCAGTTTAGCATAAGCATGCAGTTTAAATGTAAGTACGGTTTAACTGTCAAAAACATTTCTATTTCAAGCTATTCAGTTTAATCAAATAATTCAGTTTAGCAAAAGTATGCCATTAGTTCTATTTAACCCATAGATAGGACCCTATCAGGTGCTACCACGCTAGGCCAGAGTGAATCTGGGAGCAATAGCGATGAAAGGGTGCTCCGTATTCCCCAAAGCCCCAGCATTACTGGGACCTCACCATCAGCCTGTTTAGTGTGATATCCAGGACACTCATTTGGCGGCGGGGGGGGGTCTTACCCCTCTGCAGAGGTGCAGTCAGTGTATTCTACAGCCCCAGCCAACTGGGCAAAGCTGATAAATATAATTTTTGCTAATTAGCCAAAGTTTGAATGTGTTTAATTGCGTTTTGGATTTTCTGAACTCAGGTACAGGGTATCAGCAAGTCCAGGAGCTAAGGATTCAAAATCTTAATATATAACAAACCTTATTTTGGTTGTTAAATTAGAATGTATTCAAGAGTTTTGTCCATGAGCAAAATTTATATATATTTACTTAAGTACAATGCAATCTCAAATATAATTCAACCACCATTTTTTTTTTATAGATAAAAAGACCAAAAAAAATACAATATCTGTTTTTCCTCTTATTTAAAGTACATATGTAATCAGTGGCCTAGGTTCGTTGTCCCTCTTCATCACATTGAACTACCGCTGTGGCACCCTTGTCAGTCGGTTGTCTCTATTCAGGGTCGCTAGAACCAACGTCACATCTACGGTTAGCTCATAATCCTTCACAAGCTCCTTCAAAGCATTTAGCTGTGTTATATAACATGACATAGATTTTCAGTTTGTTCCTAGTGACCCTGTGTGCTTTGACAAGCTGTCACATTATGATCAGGCGTCAGGGCAGTTGGGTCCAACAGGTGTGTAACCACGCGGGGAGATTTAGACAGAGTGCAGAGAATCGGGAGTCAAGCCAGGAACATGCAGCTGATCAGAGGCGTCTCAGAGGCCTCTCTGATGAGAGTGCAAGTGTTGGCACCCCCTGGCTCCCAGAAGAAGATATAGGACAAGAAGAAGTCCCCTCTCTGAGTATATGTCTCTCCATCTATCTCTCAACTAACAACAAATGATGGGCCCTTTTCGACAATAAAGTGTGAGATATATTTTTATAAAGTGTTTTTTTCGTTCATTGAATTTCGTATTATCATTATAGCTATACAATAGCTGCCTCCTGATGAGCATTTCATTTGTTGCCTAGGTATGTACAAGTGCTCTCCCAGTCAAAGTGTCTGATACCCAATGATACATGCACACAGAGTCTGTTTTCCCATGTAGTACCTTGCTCTGCCATTGGCAGGCCAAATTAATGCCTTTCCAACTTAGCTCCATCAATCCAACCAATTGCCTGATCTTGTCTGTGAAAACGTCCACACATTCACCAGGCCACCTAACCATGGTCAGCTTTCTATATGCTGTGAATGCATCATTAGTAAATGCCTCCTTTAGCTGGGCTTCAATTCGATCAATGTCCTTTTGATCATTCCCTTCCATCTCCATATACAGAGCTACTGCATCCCACACGAGATACAATGGTAACAGGCTTGTTACAGCGTCCACCTGCTGAACTCTCGCCACCAGCCTGACCTTTTTCAGCCATGCCACCACATCACCCTCGCTGGAAAATGGCTTTATGAAGTTACTATGTATGCAAACTTTCACCATAGTGCCGAAATAGCTTGTATCTGTTAAAGATTTTCTAGTTAGTAGATTAAAAAGGAAGGGAATGGATTCAGGTGCTTGGTTTCCCAACTGTCACAGTAAACAACCACAGAAACCAGGTCTGTCCTCTTCACTCGCTGCGTCAATTTGTTCATTCACTGACTGTCAGACTAGCAGTGTGAAAAATCACTTTATTTGAATAAGGATGAAATATACATAACAGTATTTGGGATATAAAATCTGCGTTTATAAGGGGAATAGGAAAGGAGTGGTCTTTGGTTGTCTAAGGGGCCCTAGCAAGCCACACTCACTGACCCATTCACTTTTTACAATACTTCTTACATGCTTCATCATACACGCCGTATTCATCAAAATACCAAAATCTCTGTGAAAACCAATGATGAAAAATTTTTGAAGGATCTTACGGCACTTGATGAGAAACAGTACTTCACCCTTTGGCCAATGACAACTTTCAGTCTTGGGTTAGATGCAAGCCTGGGAAAAGCTACCTCAACTTTGCGCTTCCACACTGCATGTCCCATCAAAGATTGACCCAGGAAAGCTAATCTTTCAGTGAACCAATGGTTCTTCAGATCAGGCATTCCCAAGCTACCATTGTGGGGACATTGACAGCAAACCTGTCTGTAGACCATCAGCTTTTGGCCTTGCCATAGTAACATAGCAAGAGATTGTTGCAATGCCTGCTGAGAGCCTTCAGGCAGAGGAAATACAGATAACTGGTAAAGGATCAAAGGGAATATGTACACAGCACACACTTCCACCCTGCCTTTTAAGGACAACCCCCTTTGAAGCCAGGTAGCCACCTGTGCTTTTAGCTTTGCCAATATTTCTGACCAATTTTGGTTCAGTTGGAAGCCAGACCCAAACCATACTCCAAAGATGCAGATGACTCAGTCACTTCAGTGGAAAGGACCAGGTAGGAGAATGCCACCTCTCCAGGCACCTAACCACAGCCCTTTGCTCTCATCAAAGTTTATCTTGGTTCCAGCTATCTGTTTGTACCCCATAATCGCCTTCTTCACAGCCTCTATATCCGAAAGGTAGGTTACAAAGACTGTGATATCATCAACATATGCAGATACCTTCACTCTATGACAGCCAAAGAAGGGAACTCCATGCAGGACCAGATTTGACCTTTCATCCCTAAGCCTATAAAAAAAGGGCTCAAAAGTGAGGATATAGAGAAGAGGAGATGGGGGAAATCCTGCTGGACTGACTGTTAGATAGTGAAAAACTCCAAGCATTTCCCATTCATTTGCACCACTGCCTGAGGGCTGTGGTACAGAATGCTAATCCATTTGTGGAACTCCAGTTCAAATTTGGTGGTCTCCAAAAGTGCTGCCAAAAACTGATGGTCCACCCTGTCAAAGGCCTTGCACTGATCCAAATTGATCAGCGCAGCATTAGTGTCATCTTCTATTCCTTCTATGATCTCACATACCAGGGGTAGATAGTTCTGGATTGATCTTCCCTTCACAGCGTAGTTCTAATCTGGTCTGATCAACAATCTGCAAATTGTTTGCCAAGATCTTTGCCAAAATCTTTAACTGTGTTTAGCAGAGTTATGAACCTGTAATCATCTAATTTCTCCCAAATTTGTTTGCCTCCTTTCTTCAGCAATGTGATCACTCCCAAGGTAATACTGGAAGGAATAAGTACAAACATGCACAACATCCTCAAGTACACTTCATAGAGTAAACTATCCAACCATCCTAGCAACTTGTTGAAGCTGACCAGCTTCAATACATCACAGACTTTGCATTCTGTGACAAACCCCTTGAAGGTGGGAGAACTCAGCAAAGTAGCAGCAAAACTCCTGAAGCAGGAGATCAGGCAAGTAGGCAAAACGATTATGAAAATGCACCCAAAGGCCTTACACATCTTGTGGTTAGACTGGAGCGTGTGCCTATCCATGGACTTGATGTACCGGTGAGGAAATCTTCATGTTTCCACCTCACAAACCAATGAGTTGCATTTCATGACTTTGTTGGAATTCTTTTTAGCCTAGATCAAACTACAAAACCCTTGTAGCACTTACTAGCCTAATGCTTAAGGTCCTTCTTAGCTAAATTTACTGCTAGGGAATCCCCCCTTCGACTGCCCAGGAAAGCTTATCATTTAAGGACTTTGCCTTCTTGGCCCTATCTACTTTGAGCTTTCGGTCATATTTGATGGTGAAGTCCCTAATCCTATATTTTAAGGAACTCCACCACCCATTCCCTGCTAGTGCCTGCTGAATAAAGGATTTCAGCCAATTATGGAAGTCCAGTGTCTCCAGTAAGGATGTATTGAATTTTCAGTATCTTGCCAGACTCTGCCTATTTTCTACTTGCAAACTGACACTAACCAATCTATGGTCGGTCTGCCCTACCCAGTAGAACATGGGACAAGAAACAAAATCAGAGTTAGCTCTGCTAACTAAGCCTCTGTCCAAGTAATACCTAGGACAAACAGAGGGTGAACTATCAATCCACGTCCACATCTCCTTGATGTAATCCAGATGAAACCAGTTGACTAATTCATGACGGGCCAGTTGATCAGGCAGCTTTCACATTGATAGGGTGTATAAATCGTAACCACCCAGAAAGCAAAACTTGAAACAACATCAGCCACAACCAGCTGGCCCCTGTCATATGCAAAGACAAGACTGAAATCAGTGTTAAAACTGTGTCAGATTAGCAGAGAGACCCCAGCACTACAACATCCACACAGAGGTTTGAGAGTTCACCAAGCAATTGTGCATACTTATTTAGATCCCTCAGTCCCTCACATTTAAACAAGCAAGATCTTGAAGTCTTCAGAGATGACCTGTGCCAGGGATCCAGTGCTGAGATAAGGAGCAACTCAGCTGTCCTTTGACAGTCCTCCAACATCCAGTAGGATCTTATCTTTCTAGCTCTGTAGAGGGAAGGATGAACATAAACAGAGACCCTTCTGGCACAAAAATTGCACATTTTTTTTGAGTAAGAGGTGCTCCATTTCTGCTAACCTTATGTCGAGATCAGGATTGCTGGCCCTATCCAGCCACTGCCACACACCTTGAGTGCACCTGGTAGCATATCTGAAGATGGTCACTATGGGTGCACCCCAAAGTTATTTGGTTGATGATATGCTTGTCATCAGTTTTTTGCAGGTTAAAGAGTGGCTTTAATGCCTTCCTAAGTTGATAGTCGTGTTTATGGTTGACACTGCCAGAAGAGCAAAAAGCTACTTCCAAAACGTCTTTAGAAGCTTCTGTTTGTGGTTCCAGTCTTGCTAGAGGTGTATGAGATAAGTTTGTCGGACGAAGCCAACCTTGCCTGTTGACAGGAATGGTTTTTTGGATCTGTCCCTGTTTTTAGACAGGGAGCAGGGCAGCTTTAAGAGAGAAATATAGAAAGAGGATGGTGAAGGTGGGATAGATGGCTGGGTAGGTGAGTCTGGGAATTGGGTAAATGAGTTTTTTGGTAGTTGCGGCGTCTGCAGTGTTTTCTTGTGGGGCATGGGATGGGATTCAGTTTCTTAGCACAGTTTTTTAACTGACCCATATCCACTGTCACTCCTTCTCTTTAGGCACTGACATTGGTCACTTCAGTTTCAATGGGTTCTTCTGGATAACCTTTGAGTCTTTCTTTTTTTTCCTTTATTCTTTAAAGGGAAGGAGGGAACAATTGGTTTTCTGCTCTTTTAGTGTTGCTGGAGGATTTTCCTCAATGTATTTTTTGGGGCAGGGGTAGAGCTGGGACAGCCTTTGAAGTTGAGGCTTCCAGCTCTTTGTCCTTGGAACTAGTCTTTTTAGCTGGAGTCTTAGGGAATTGCCTCTGGAGGCTTTTGACTTCTGGCCCTTCTTTTGTAATTTCCTCTTTTTTGAGAGGAGGCTTGTCACCCTGTCAATCACTTGATCAATAATCCCAGAGATTGAATCTCAGTTGAATCAGCCACCTGCTCACATTGTGTAATCTTTTTTTTTTAATCCAGGCAATTGATATCTACCAGTTCGTCAGAAGTCGAGATGACAAGCCAGATGACAGTTCATTAATAAAACAAAAATAAATCGAAGTCAAAATCCAGAGACGACAGAATACAAGGTTGAAATGAACAATAAAGTTTTAATAAAAAAAATCATTATAACAGTTGAGAAAAAAAAAAGAAGCTATTTCAATGTTCTATCTCTCATAAATATTGCAGCAGTATTTTTTTGAAGCCACCCCGAGTTATGCGACAATTCACAGTCCACTTTTTTTTTTCACTTCGAACCTTGTGAATTCTTCTCAAGCGTCATGTTATTAATTTCCTTCAGCTTGTTGGAAAATTAGAGTAAAGAGATAATCTGGTACAAGGCTTTTTCTTGAAGTTGTTTTTTTTCTGTCTACAGCTAGCTAGAACCTGTCTTTTAATCCGTCAACTTTTGTTTTTTTTAAATTTTTCTTTCTTCCTCAAGTGGGCATGTCATACCTGACCATTTCTTTTTGTAACTCATTATGATTTGTCACTGCCAAATGATTCTTCTCTCACTCTGTTTCTTCACCTCCTATGGCTGTCACCAGGGGGAAGATGGTGACCCTTCATTCTGATTGGTCCTAACAGATGCTTCTGTGTTTACCACTAGGAGGGGTTCTGTAGTATCTGTTCACCAGCGTCTCCCTCTCACCACACCACTCCAGTCACATTGTAAATTTTTTTAAAAAATTCTTTATCTTTAATTTTGCGAGACCTGTTAAATGTCTTAGATTATTTTGGTTTTTAACAACCTTTTCTCACCTTTCTACAACTTTTTGGTCGTGTCAACCGGACACAATATACTCCTTTATCACAGGTATTTAATGTGTGAATAATATCTTCCCAAATTTGTCAGAGATTATTTGGATTCTGTCATTTTTCCATTGTTCTGGGAAGATAAAATAACATTTCATTCTCGGCTGTCAACTTGACCCCTTCTCAAACCTTGCGATAACTTTCTTTAAATCATAAACATGACAATGGTTATAGCCTTTTTTGTTTTGATAATCTTTTTCTGGGTCTTCCATTTCTTTCTTTCTTCATTCATAAGAAAGAAAAAAATAACTTTTCTCAATTTGTCAATGTACTGTCTCAATCTTCTAAAAATCCAGGTATTAACAGAATTCTTCTAAAACCCATATTGCATGGGGGAAACTCCACTAGCCAGAAATAGAGTTTCCAGAGAATTATCTCTGGAAGGAGTCTCCTGAGGGTTATCTCTGGAGGGGAAGACTTCTGGCTCCCAGTCCTTTTTCTTTTCCAGATTGTTTGGAGGAGGAACCTGAGGCTGTTTTGGTGGCTTCAGCAGCAGTAGTTTTCTTTTTCTTGCAGGCCTCTTCAGTCCACACTCCTCCTCCTCTAGTGCTCTTTCTCAACTCTCTTTCTGGGGCTTTAGCTGGTTCTGTCACATTCTTGGTGCCTTCTGCAGTCTTCTGAGGGCAATTTTTTACAAGATGGTCCTGCTGCTTGCAAAGCCAGTTGTGAGGTCATCTGCCCTCAATGATGACTATCACCTGCCAGTTTGCATAAGATTGCCGCAAACCCCTCCCTCTTGAGACAGATGAGGAAGGAGTAATCCCCATTACTGGTGCCAGAGCTTCCCCAGATTGGGGTAATTTCCTCAATGTGGCCATACGTACTGAGGAAAGAGGCAAAGATGTGACCCACAGGAACATTACACACCATCACCTTAATTCTTCAGGTGCCCATGTACTTTGGTTTCAACTGGAAGAATTTGGTGATTATGTTCTGGGCTAATTTTTTGGCCTGTTCTGTTGGTAACAAAATGTCCTAGGTCTCAATCTTTTGCGACAGAAGTAGTGACATGGGATGCCGGCTGTCTTCAGTAGCTCTTCAAAGTTGACTCTTGAGCCTGGCCAATCTCCTCGTCCTGAGATAACGGATCACAAATGACAGTGAGCACGACTAACGCCTGAGTGTATTTCGAGATAGGCAAGATTTTATTCTTAAGTGTATTTACCAAGCATATTCTGTTTGTAATCCTTTTGTTCAGGGGTCCAGTGTATCCTCAGCCAAAGTCCTAGCCTGACTTTCCAGGGTCAAGGTGATTGGGAAGGACGGCCTGTCTACCCGAATCATGCTTTGGTCACTGTGATTGCTTGTCCTGTTGCATTGCTGACCACAATCATGGAGGTCCTCAAAAAGGTCTGGAGAGCCTCTACTTAGTGGAGGGCTTTGACTTATCAGCTGATGAAGTGGTCTTACTAAACTAGGTTACATGTAAGGATGTCTTAGCCTTCCCGGCCTCAGTTGTTATAGCCAGAGTGACTTGCAAAAGGGATCTGCCCAGGGTGGTTTGTGAGGTGGTTTTGGCCTAGTTAACTTTTTGGTTCTTCTGACTGATGACCAACAAAGTGTTCCTGCTTTGTGATCTGGGCTTGGCCAAGATGGCCTGTGCAGCAATTTTGACTGGAAAGGCTCTCCGGACTCAGTTGTTTTGGCTAGGGTGGCCTGCAAAGTCAGAGTTGCCTGGAGTAGGTGGGGTGGTTGTCAGGATACTTATCAGAGCAGCCAGAGTGGTTTTCAGAGCAGTTGGCAAAGTTGTCTGGGTACCCATTAGAGCAACCAGCAGATCGATTTGCATGTATTCAGAGCCCCCCTCCATGTATAAAAACCCCGAGTGATAGAGGAGGTGTGAATAGTGACTACAAAAAGGTTACAATCCCTAACTGAGGAAGGTAAGGGAGTGTGTGTGTGTGTGTGTGTGTGTGAGTGTGTGTGCAACAAGGAAGGAGATGGCTAAGAGAGAGGAAGAGTCAGAAAGAAGAGTCTCAAAGTTTTCTTTATCAACCCAGGATCAAGCAATAAACTCAGGCCCTAGGAGACAAAAGGTGACCAAAAGGAGTTGCAAAGAAGAAAAACAATCACTTACAAAATACTAAACGGCGTGGTGTTCACTTATGAATGCAGTCTACAAAACTGCAATATTCTCTGCTACTGACATCCCTCCTTTTATGCAAAGAAATTTGCTTATGTTACAAATCTCATCTGTGCTGAGATGAGACAGGTGTCCTATAAATCACAACTCCATGTTTTTTCCTGCCAGCGCCCTGCACGCAAGATGTGTTCACATTGAACTCTGCAGTAAGTCATTCCTCTCGCTACATTAATCTAATCTTCAATCACCCTGTCAGAAGTGCCTAGAATACATTGAGTGTATCCTTTGAAGAGGGCTTAAACCACCCCCAAAGTTTGAGTATAACTCTAAACTGCATGAAGAACTGATGTGGGAGCTTCGGAGAGTGTAGAATCATCCCTTCATTATCATAATTTCCAATAGTGGCAGTAACTGTTAGGGTCCAAACTAAGAGTCAAATAGATCTGTTTGAAAATTATAAGTATTAGATAGGAATACTTGATACCATATAACTGTGCAAATAAACTGTTATGTAGAAGAATGTGCCAATAACAACCCATGTGATTTGAACATGGATCTCTAGGAAACAAACATGAGTGTTGAAATGAAATGTACGACTGGAGTTCCCATGACTAAAAATAGTTCCAAATTGCAAATCCAACATTGGTAAGATATCTTTTTCCCTGCAGAAGACATGGTTTTAAAATGGCTTATATGAGTTAAGTTTTTATCATAATTAGATTTTTTTTTTTTTTTTAATTTTTTTTTTTACAGAATGCAACACTAGTTATTTATTTTAAACAGGAAGTTTTTAATGGCTTATACCAAATAATCCAACAGAAACAATCTAAAAAAATATTACTTTAAAAATGTTTGACAACAATTTTAGATATTGTGAAAAAGACACCCTCAACATAAGAAAAAAAAAAGAAAAGAAAACCCAACTCTGCAGTGATCAAAAGTTATAAATTTTTATTTTATTTGTTTTTTAAATAGAGGAATTATATTAGAAATTGAATTACCATGACCAGAAAATCTGGCAAGTACCGTGCATGACATATGTATGTCTTGGAAAGACAGAGCCCTGGAAGTGACCATGTCCTTTGTAAAAGTACAGATGTAACTACCAGATACATCAGGTTAATTGGCCATGTATTTACTATGACTTGTTAATTTGGCATAGCTTGTGTGCAATGTGGACCAGTAGCTCCATGGTAGAGTTTCAGCTCTGCATTCTGTGGTTGCTGGTTCAATCTCCAAGGGGTGAGATCATAGTATACATTGCTGATGAGACCTAATAAGGTCGAAACAGCTGTCCAGTGGTTCTGTATGTCATGTGCAGTGCTTGCTGGATTTTCTGGTCATGGTAATTCAATTTCTGATCAAAAGCTGTAAATTCTTTTTAGATTTTCTTTACACATTGAACTCTTACTGCTCTAATATCATGTACCCAAGTTGATTAAAAGAAAAAAACAACAAAAAACAAAACAAAACAACAACAACCATAAACCACATCTAAACTTTGTCTAAGGACAGTGATTTTCAGACTGTAGGCCAAGAACCAGAAGAGCCCACAGACACTGTAAGAGTTTCTTGAAAATTCATATCATACAATTAACAATAAAACTACAAATTTGTATTTTTATCTATATGGGGGTCCATGAGATACAAAGGGGCCCCAACTCCAAAAAGTTTGAAAACCACAACTGTGAGACATCTTAGTTTCAAGCTATCTAATCATTTCCTTAATAGAAAGGCTGTGAATGGTCACTATGTTAAACCTTTTATCATTAGTACTTAATCCGATCTCCTGGAATTTCAAATATTAGGTTTACAAGATAGAGCAATATTATGCTACCAGTAGCAGACCAGATATTGTAGCTTATACTTGTAAAATCAAAATTTTTTTTTGCTTAATTTATGACTTAACTTATTTAGAAATTTACAAAAAAAATAAGGTGAAAACATCTCAGTATGATGCCTGGGGGGGGGGGGTCATTTAAAAAAGGACCTTTTTTAAGAATAAGGTTTGTTTTGAGTGTAGCTATGTCGGTCACAAAAGCTCCCACTGTCGGTACAAACAGAAAAGAAAGAAACAAAAATTTAAAACCAAAGTAAATGTTGTTTTGTCCAATAGCAAAACTAAAAATGATGAAAAAAGGAAATACATGAATACAAAAATAAATTGACATACAGCAAAGGTACTGTAAGATACTGGAAGTGACATTTCTATTGTGAATGAACAAACATGGAAGAAAATAGGTTACCCACCATTGAGTACAAAAAAAAAAGCTAGAAGTGTATCTGGGAAAAAACTAAATTTCAGGGACAAATTTAGCTGCAATGTATCATTTATGGAGAGAACTTTCAAATCAAAAGTTTATGTTCTTCCAGGTATATCGAATTTATTTGGTACAGATTGGATTCATTTTGCAAAAAAGTGGACATGGCAGTAAAGGAAGAATCTGAAAAAAAAAAAAAAAAAAAAGAAATAATTTCTGACTTGAAAAATGAATTTCCACATTTCTGAAGGTCTTGGACAATATATGAAAACCAAGGTCAGGTTTGAACTTAAGACAATATAAGACCAGTATTCAAAGCAAAAAAGAATGGGGATAATCTCTAAGGTTGACTACTCAAATTGGGTGGCACCTATAATGTATGTGAACAAAAAGATCTGAGTATGTGTAGATTTTTCAACTGGATTGAATGACTGTCTTAAAGACCACACATACTAGTTACCTTCACCAGAAGATATTTTCTCTAAGCTAAATGATGGCAAGGTGTTTTCAAAGATCTATCTGAAGCATACCTACAAGTGAAAGTAGACAACGAGTGCTCAAAGTTATTAGCAATTAACACACACACACAGCTTTTCAAGCTAAATTGTGTTCCTTTTGGATTAAAGGTTGCCCCCAGCTTGTTCCAACAAGTAATGGATACTGTTAGCTGGACTAGAATTTGCCGCAGCATATCTAGATGACATTCTGTTAAGGAGTGAAAACAACAAACAGCACAAAAAACATATCCAAGCAGTGTTCCAGAATATTGACAAATATGGCTTCAAGCTAGGTTCTGAGAAATGCGAGTTCATCATGAAGCTGAAAAAATATTCAGGGTAAATAATTGAAGAGAGCGGTAGAAGACCAAACCTGGAAAGGGCCGAAGCTATTAAAAATATGACACCACCAAACAACGTCACTAACCTTCAGACATTTTTAGGTTCGGCTAACTATTATAGAATCTGAATTCCCAAAATGCATGATCTTATAGCTCTTTTGAATGACATATTGAAAGGGGGTGCAATATGGATTTGGTCTAAAGAATACAAAGACACTTTCCAGAAGATAAAAAGTTATCTGTTATTAGATTTATTGTTAGCTCATTTTGAGCCTAAAAAAAGAGATAATATAGCATCTGACACTAACATTTATGGGATTGGAGTGGTAATTCTCCACAAGTTTAAAGATAGGACTACAAAGCTCATAAACCATGCATCCAGAACCCTACTTCCTGCAGGAAGAAATTAGAGAAAAGAAAGCCTAACAATAATCTATGCCATTAAGAAATTTCACAGGTTCATCCATGGGAGGAAATTTACATCATAGACAGATCAGAGACCATTGCTAATTCTTGGATAAAAAAAAAAAAGAAAAAAAAAGGGGTATACCCACACACACCACCAACAGGTTGCAGAGCTGGGGAATAATCTAGCTGAACTACAACTTTAAGATGGAATTCCTATCATTGAAAAAAGTGGGACACACTGATGGTTTGTCAAGATTGATCCCAAAATTTTCATAACCATTAGAAGACATAGTGATAGCAGCCTCAAGGGCTGAAAAGGAATTATCCATATTACTATGCAATACAATTCAGGAGTTACCTGTAACTCTAGAAGATATATGAAAAAAAAAAGAAAAAAAAAAAAAAAAAAAAAAAGAAAACAGTCAGCTAAGAAAGAATTCACAAAAAAAAAAAAAAAAAAAAAAGAGAAAAAGAAAAAACCAGGTATGGCTGATTGAAAGAAAAACGATCATGAGTATTACCTTATTCAATCTGTAATCAAGTACTATTATATGCAGATAGAGTGGTAATGCTTTATACACTGGAAAAGAAAATCTTTAGAGAATTTCATATAGGACATCCAGGCATGACAAGAATGACGTCATTAATGCGTAGCTATATGTACTGGCCTCGGACAGACCAGGATAATGAAAAAAAAATATGGTAAAAGAGTGTAGAGGTTGTCAACTTGTGGCAAAAGCACCACCAATAAAAATTCAGCCATGGCCTAAAATGGATGTTCCGCAGACAAGGTTACACATCAACTATGCTAGACCTCTAAATGGTCACCATTACCTTATAATTGTGGACAGTAAGTGGCTGGAAATATTCAATATCAGTTTCTCCAAGTGGCTGGAAATATTCAATATCTGACATCCACTAATATTGTCAATGTATTAAATGAGCTATTCAGTTGTTTTGGTGTGCCAAATTCTTTGGTTAATGACAACAGGACGCAATTTACCAGCAGAATATCTAAGAATTTCTGCACATCTTTGTCCATAGACCACATTAGGACCGCTGTTTACCATCCTAGATCAAATGGGCAAGTGGAAAGATTCATGGACACTTTCAAAAGAGCTCTAAGAAAGAATTGAAGTATAGATACTGATGAGAAGCGTATACAAAAGTTTTTAGCGGTTTACAGAATTACCCCAAATTTGAACACAGATTCAGGCTTTTCACCAGCCAAACTGATGTTTGCAAAAAAATTCAGTCACTTTCCAACAGGCCTAGTCCAACAAAAAAAGTTGTAAAAGAAAACTTTGCAACAAAGTTTTGCAAACCAAGAGAAAGAGTTTTCTTCAGAAATTATAGGTGGAAAAAGCTTTTGAGAAGACTGATTTATAACGAAAAGATTTGGCGAGTGTTATACATGCTCAAAAAGGAGAAAATTCGAATGTAAGAGACATTTAAATCAGTTAAAGCCAAGACATATTAAAGATGTCACACAAAAAGACTGAAGAACTGTCAATGGAAATAATATGATGCATTTGAAATACCAGTTCCCACATCTCCACCAGAACTGATGGAAGTATCTCCAGCCTTTGTGCCAGAAGTACTAGCTTCCCAAAAACTGATACCACAAATCCCACCAGCACAAAAAATGGTCAGACAGGAAAGTATAAAAAAGAAAAAAGTCAAATGATTATGTCTCAAACCCCAAAAGAGGAGGTATTGAGCAAAACTTTCATGAGAAAATTAGCTCAGGGGGAGGTGTTGTAATGGAATATCCCACACTCCCTCTCAGTCGTGTAGACTGGTTATATATATATATATATATATATATATATATATATATAGTGAGCATGGCATTATACCTTTCCTTGCTTTGGGGATTTGTAGCATACCTCACTATTCCTTGTTTGTCTTAGCGTATTTCTCTTGCAATAATACCCTCTTTCTTTTATCTATGAACGTGTTGATTGTTCCTTTCCACTCAAGTACCACCTAGTCTGATTGTATCCCTTTAAGGACAACACTTTTGGTAGCTGAATCTAAGTCTGTAACATATAATTAATCCTTTGAGTTGTTTAATTTTTCAGGTAAGTTTTCTTCTTTTGCTGAAATGTCAAAAGCCTCTGGTAGGTATGCAAAAAAGTAAATTAGGCCTATGGAAGCTGAATGACATAATAGCTTTCTTTGAACCATTATACAGTTCTAGACTACTAGGTTCTCACCGTAATAAGCAGTTAATGATGATATTGAGGTTTTTATTTAGGAAGGAGTAAAGAGTTCTAACTAGTTATCTCTATAACAAGAATTTGGATGATTAATAAGTTGTATTCATTGCAAATAAACTCTACAAAATTAGCTTTCAATTGTAAAATTGACTGGAAGTTTCTTTATTCATGAAGAGCATTTTAAGTGTATTGCATTCTAATTAACATTTTATAGTTAACAGCTGTTCATGATGATATTGAGGCTTCTATTTAAGGAGTGAAGGATTCTAATTAGCATTAGTTATCCACATTGAGAATGTGAATGATTAGAAATATGACATTCAGTGCAAATAGTGACTGCACAAAATTATCCTTCATTTGCAAATTGGACTAGAAATTGCTTTATTCCCTTAGTTAAATCGATTTATTTAATAGCATGCAAAGCCATCTAGGGTCATTTTATGCTAAGATGTTAGGGAATCACATTCCTATTTACATTTTTGGGTAATTGTTTAAGAATGTTTTTGGCATACATTTATCTGATATCAAGTATTCCTATCTAATGCAAACAATTTGCACACAGTTATATAGTTTCAGTTTCAAATAACTAATAATAATAATCCTTAGTAAACAATTATAGTTTCAAGTATATATTTTAATACAAATAACTCAGTTATATGTATCAAGTATTAAAAAAAATAAATTTCAAACAGATCTATTTGACCCATAGATGGGACCATAACATACTATTACTTTGAGTCAAAGTGAGCCTGGGAGTAATGGCACTGAAAGAGTATTTCACTACCAGATTTCCAGAACTATCAGATATAGTTTAGTGTTATACCTAGGACACCCTTTTTTGTAGGAAGGGCTTCCCCTTTGCAGAGGATGCAGCCAGTGTGTTCTAAGCTCTGTTGACTGGGTGGTCTAATTTCAGACATAAGTGTATTGCAGTAATAAAAATCATGGTATGATGCACTGTTTTTTTGTCATATATAATGAGAAATTTAGTAATATCTAAGAAAGCAACTAAATTTGCTATAAGCAGAACTAGATTTAAGAATATGACTACATTTTAGTAATTTACTAATGTCAACTTGTAAAAGTGTTAAAAGAATAAGCTTACCTATTGGCTCGGGGTGATGTGAAACTTCCCCAGTTATCTCCCTTCTTGTATTCGAGTATTAAATGAATATCATCAGTTAGAAGATTGGGGCCAGCCACTAGAAAATAAAATAAATAAAACATAAATAGGGATGTTTACAGTCCCTATTAATATCAATACATTAGCTCTAAAACAGAAAATACTAACAATGGACAATTTAATACAGGGTAACACTAGATCCAATTTTAAAATTTAGAGAATTTAAAATAGAGTGAAGACCTTTATTTTTGGTTTTAACTACTAATAAAAGATTTATATAAAACTTATTTTAAAAATAAATTTTTCAACTTCAATGAATTTTTTGGAGAATCTTCATAATTTTTCTTCATATTTCTGCTTGTACATTTTCAAGCCAAAGTTTGTTAAATGTCTATGGTTGGATTACAGAGATGTCATCGAGAAATTGGGTAGATTTTTTTATTATTTCCCTTGCTTTGGTTTTCCATGCAACTTTTATGACTAATTACTGTTTAGCATATGGTATTAATTCCAATGCTTGGTTTACAGATGAGATTTTCGATGTTAGACTATAACAGATTGAATATATGAAAAAAAATTCAAGCTGAACAGTTGTGATAGAGAGGGGAAAAAAAGCAATCCAAAATTACATTTAATATGAACAACTTATTTTAAAAAGTTTCAGTAAACGGTGTTTCAGAAAAATTGATATAATTTTGTAATCTGATAACTTGACCGATTCTCATTCAAATGATCTTAAATTCTAAGAGCATGAATAGAAACAACTAAAACTTCTATGTTTTAATGCCTTTTCATTTCTACACACAGAAATTCAGTGTGTGTGTGTGTGTGTGGGGGTATAGAATATCAATCTTTGTGGGTTATTCAATGCCGAATCCTGTTCATACATATTAAATATATGTGATTTGTAAACAAATAGTTTGTAAGCAACATTTTTAAATGAACCAGAACTCATTTGTTTGCACACATTTAAATGATTGCAAATATTTCTATCTAACAAGAATAATTCTATTCAATATCAATCATGCATTTACACACAGTTAAATGGTTTCAAGTATTGCTATCTAACATTAATAATTCTCTTCAATATTATTTGTTGAAATCCTGTTTCATATATTAAATGTATAATTTGTAAATGCATAGTTTGTAGATAACATTTTTAAATGAACCAGAGATCACTTGTTTGCACACAGTTGAATGGTTTCAAGTATTGCTATTTAACACTAACAATTTAACATCAGTGATTTGTTTGCACACAGTTAAATGATTTCAAGTATTGTTATCTAACACTAATAATTTTATTCAACATAATTCATTCTTTTGCACACAGTCAAATGGCTCCAAGTATTGCTATGTAATATCAATAATTCAATTTTACACAGTTAAAGGGTTTTGGGTATTGCTATTTAATACTAACAATTCAGCATCAGTCATGTTTGCACACAGTTGAATCATCAAACTTCAGAGCATTTTTTCACAATTTGTGTGTTATATACGGTCAATGGTATTAAGAATAAAATTTGCATGCGTGTAGGGAGGTCAATTTGCAAGGAGCTTGTGTCCCTAACCAGCACTTTTTGACATATGACCTGCAACCAATGAGGTTAATATTTGGATTTAACAAAGAAAAAATATGAGTGCTTAAAGAAATAATGATCTTGGAGCCTTTAATAGGTGAAGGATTTTTACCTTTAACTTCTAGGGGAAGAAGAGCTCGCAGTTTTTCTGAATAGGACATTCCTAAAAGGACTTCAGCACCTTCTTGGACCAAACGCTGTGCCATTGATAAAGCATTGCCTCCAAGATACCATTGCCGCCCTTTTATAGAATTGGCACCTTTCCATAATTCCTCAAAAAATGTATCATTGTCAACATAACGTCTGGAGAGAAAAAAAAAGGAGAAAAGAAAAAAACAATAAAAACACTTCATATTTTTCAATATATATCATAATTTCATTGAAAACCTTAAATGCATTATTCTTTTTTACAAGTATTATTTTTCTACATCTTCCAAATTAGTTTTTTTTTTTTTTTTGCAATCCACTCGGGTTATCACTTCTACATCAAGAAAGAAATACATTAAATACAAACCAGACTCAATAGAGTGACCTGATTAGAAAATTGAAAAGTGTTTTTATGTAGTGCAATAAACTCCTTTGCAACTATTTTATATGCACACAGACATGTTGAAAGTAAAGCATTGCTGTGTGGCAAGAGAAAACAAGACAGTGTCGTACAAGAAACTGTGCAGTGTTGAGTGAACTGTAACAACAATTCTTTTTTGACACACTATATATATATATATATATATATATATATATACACACACATACACACACAATTCAACTTAATGAAGTTAATATTTAGATTGAAATTGCACTTAAAGAAATCATGATTTTGGAGCTTTAAATGGGTGAATGAACAAAATGTTTTTCTTAAAATCAAAAAGTACTCAAATGCTTTCATTACGTTTTATCAGCCGATTGTTTTTTTTTTTTAGGCTCTATCCAACTCTACTGACCAGTATTTGAGCACTTTTCTGATTTAAGAAAAACATTCTTAAACCATTTTGTTGTGTGTGTGTAAAAGTTGCCAACATTTTTTTTAGTTTTATACAGTCTATTCAATCTCAAGTTCTTGGAGAGAGAAAAAAAAAAAAAAAAAAGGTGTAGGGAACTTTTGCCAAAAAGGACCTTGAATATACTAAGAAATGTAAAAGGTTTTCCATGGAGATAAATTAGGATTCCACCAATTCAAGTAAAGATTACAGCAACTCTTTAAACAAGAAACAGAACACATGGTGTAACAGTTATAGGTGTTGGTTCCCTAAGCTTCTTAGGAGATGATCATCTGGAGGTTGCAGGTTCAATCCTGACTGCAGCCAAGTAACAATACAGGAATACTTAACACTTGTACCCGGTTATGGCTAACGGAATCAGAACAGGCAACCCCCGTGGATTCAATAAAGGATGTAGTTCGAAGTTCTGTGAAGGTTCCCGAGTTCAACAAACAACTGAAGGAGGCCGGAGGACATATCGGCCGAAACGTTGTGGAAATAACAATAAAGATGAAGACAATAGTCCGAAAACCCTTAATGATAAAGCATGGGTAACCAAAATAGACAAAGCATAATATTTAATTTAAACGAATGTGTCACACCTCTTGCTTCCTTTTCTCCTGATTTCTACGTGCTGGCAGCAGAGAAAGCACACCTGTTTCTTTGAGGTAAGATTATTCGTGGCATTACTACTACACTCCTCCCTGATCCTATGATCACACATGAAACATTGGTCTTTGAGGTGGT
The DNA here is from genome assembly GCA_963585895.1 of Sepioteuthis lessoniana. NCBI lineage: Eukaryota > Metazoa > Mollusca > Cephalopoda > Myopsida > Loliginidae > Sepioteuthis > Sepioteuthis lessoniana. Next base: position 24,084 of record CAUZXS010001181.1, on the reverse strand, counting down.
CTTTTGCCCTGTGCTTCTTCGCGGCAGTATTGTCACTAGGTCTTCATTAGAAGTGTTATTGGAAGAGGCATCACCTGCATTTGTGCTGGGTGCCTGTTCACACGGTCTATCTCTAATGGTTACGAATCTTTCGCTCACATTCTCTGAAACCATGTCAGAACAGACCGTCAGCTGGTCTGGTCCCACAATGGGTCGCAGATCTTTCACGTGGCGTGGCATTCTGTCGACCGTTATGTTCTGTGCACTGGTAATTCCAGTCACACGTCCCACTTTATATTTTGTAGTACATCGTCCATGTGGAGACTTTACCCACACTCAGTTACCTGGTTTGAAGACAGCCTGCTGTTGATTGCATGTCGGCACCGATGTTCCATTGATTTCTTTCAGCTGTATGCGGTACTGATAGACCATATTGGCTGGTGCTGTAGCAGAGGATACATCATCCTTTGGCGTGACGTTGTACCAGTATACTGCTTCTGGTATGTACACCGCTTTCTGGCGGCAATCCTTTTTAGGGTTCTGTGACATCGCTTGACAATGCTGTTACCAGAAGGAACGTATGCACAGCGGAATCGAAGTCAGACTCTCCACTCATCTAGGAAGGTTTTAAGCAGGCTGCTCTGAAAGGCAGTGTTATCTGTCAGAATCTCTGCCGGTGGACCATGCTCATAGAAGAGCACCTTCAGCTGGTTGATTACACTCATCGCATCTTGTTGAGGAAGACATCGCCAGACGGCAAATCGAGCGGGGCCGCAGTCGATCACCGTCAAAAAATGGGCGTCGTTACAATGAGTAATATCCATCGCTACCCGGTACCATGTTTGTTTAACATTCAAATCCCCCTTTGACCAGTGCATGGGTGCCGGATCGATTGACTGACACTCTTCATTTATGTATATTCGGTTCATGAATATTGTAATAATTTATAAGTTCTAGAAATGGTTGCAAAGTAGATATGTTAGTCGCCGGAGCAAATCTTTTAATGCAAAACATCTCTCGTTATCCAGTCTTTACCCGTTCGTGTCTATAATCTGCCCAAGATATTTTATGCTTGTTATGAAAAATTCAGTCTTGGTATCACTCACTTTGAAAAGAAAATCTTTAATTCTTTCGAAAACCTTTTCTTTGTGCTCTGCGTGTTCTTTAATATTTTTACTTTTTATTAAATATCATCCAAATAGGCAACTGAAAAACCAAGTCCTGCCAGCATGCATCCATTATCTGCTGGAAAATATTAGGTGCGACTAACTCCAAAAGAAAGTCTATCAAACTTGAAAAGCCCTTTATGAGTTTTTATTGTAAGTAATTTTTTACAACTTTCGTCCACCCCAGTCTGAAGATATGCGTCTGACAAATCTATTTTCAAATTAGCGAATATATTTTCCAGGAATGGTAGAGGATAATTAAGAGTTTTTAACTGTCGATTAACCCCATGGAGTAATCAGCAGAAACTCTAATCTTATTATTTTTCTTTTTCACGTAGACCGTCAGTGCAACTCCTCTTGCTGTAATCCACAGGTGAAATCACCCCTAAATTTTCAAGTCTGTCCAGTTCCTTATTTCCAGAACAGCAAAAGAAACACCATGTTTTGGTTTGAAAACAGGGATGTAGTTGGTTTCAAAAGTCTCGTCAAAGAAGAATCAACCTATTGTACGCTAGTCAACTCGCTTAACTTGCAAAAATGAACTGACGGACGTGCACCAGTCAGACATCAGCAAAATGCTGCGGTTTTCCACTTCAAACTTAGTCTCTTATCTTCATCAAATCTTGCCACTTCATATAGGCTTATCTCGTTCTCCTCCATAAAACAAGTCACACCTCTTGCTTCCTTTTCTTCTGATTTCCACGTGCCAGCAGCAGAGAGAGCACACCTTCTGTTTCTTTGAGGTAAGATTGTTTGTGGCATTACTAGTACAATGAAAAAAAAAAAAAAAAAAAAAAAAAAAAAATTCTGTGTATTCAGTCTAGTTTGCAAGAGAGATGACTAGGAACTTTTACACACACCTAATATACAGGGTGGGGCAGAAGTATATAATATTACAGAGTATCATCACCATCAAGACATGTCCCTTGATTCTCTTGCCATCCAACCTTATTGGCTATCACTCTTGGTAAGTCAAATTCAATGTCTACACAGCTGATGAACAAAAGTTTTTGCTGGTCAGCCAACACTGTGTCTATATGCAGGAGTCCATAAGAGAATATAATTTATGAGTTCATCCTCGCTTCTCTAGCAGTTCCCAGCATATCTTCCTTGTCTAACTTGGATGGTTTGTAAGATGGAAGATAAGTGGCCATATAATTGCTGTTTTCTAAGGTACTGCTTCCAGGATTTGTTCAAAACAGCATGCAGCAGTTGCCACGTAGTTTTATGGACCCCTGTATCCCCCCACCCAGCTGTGGTTAAAAAAAATTTTTTAAAAAAGTACTATTATTGTTGTTTGACAAAGATGCCTTTAGCATTAAATAACCCACAAGATTTGATATGCCATTAAACAAAAAAACTAAATTAGCAATAGTAGACCTGTCATACCTGTGGTTGAGAGTGATGTCTGTGTGGAATTAAAAAAGAAAAAAATAGCAATAGATTCCCTTGATAGGGAGTTATTGTTGATGATTAATCATTTTTTGTTCAAAATGTAGAGATTCTAAAATTTGTTCCTCTCTTTTGTGTTGGGGGAAAAAAAAATTTTAATCAATTTGAAGTATCTTTCATGAAGCCAGCAAGTTTGGTCATTAAATAAAGTAGGTTTTGTCCCAGATTTGTGATTAATTTATTTTTCATGGATTAAAAAATAATGGAAGAAACATTTTCATTATGGTGAGTCTTTATTTTTTGCCAGATGTTGTTCATACATTTTAAAAATGGACACAGCTCCATTATATATCACAGATACATACAGATATGTATACATACACTTATATATTAACTTTTAAAGCAATGTGGCTACAGTCAATTATAGGCTGATTTCTATAGAAAAACTTAAAATTTATTTCAATAATAAACACAATGATTATTTTTCTTTCTTTTAAATACAAAATATTTTGTAACAAAAAAATTTCTATAGTGAGTAAAATATCCAAGGTTACAATGTTATGTTACAGAATGAAGAAATTCAAAATAGAACAATTTCAAGCTAAACACTGACCTAGGAGTGGGAATGTTCACACACACACACACAATAAAAATACATCCCCCAATGACAAAAGCCTGGTTGCTAAGACAAAATTTAAATACAACATTTCGAATATCTTTTACATTCTGAAGTTTGTTAAATGAAATTTAAATAAAACAAGAAAAATAACCCTTTCTTCAGAGTAGCATTTTAATAAAAAAACAAACAAAAAAAACAAAACAAAACAAAACAAAAAAAACTAAAAACTTTTCATTTAAGCTGAAGGTTTCACTAAGATGTGTTTATAATTAAATTTAGTTATTTTGCCTTTTGTTGATAGAAACTAGTTAATTCTCATTGTAGCATCAGTCCATGATGATACTGATGCTCCTATCTAGAAAGAAATGAAGGATTCTAATTAGCATTCCTAAATTATTTCCATCACTTTGAGAATTTGTATGATTAAAAAAATAAAAATAACATTCAGCTGCAAATTGGACTGGAAATTGCTTTATTCTATCAGAGTATAGTGAGTACATTACTCCTGGTGTAACAGTTATCTTAGGAAATGGATATTGTGATCCGAGTTCAAATGCTGGATGAGACTGTATTTCACATAGCACTAATACCCTTTGGAAAGATCAGCATCAAACTATTCTCCTTCCACTTATGGAGAAATAGTAGGGCAGACTGAGCACTTTAAGTTTGTTATGGCAACTGGTGTTTGAGAAGGAAAGCACTGAATTCAAAACTCTGCTAAAAAAAAAAAAAAAAAAAAAAAAAAAAAAAAAAAAAAAAAAAACACTGACCTTGTGTTGAATCCTGCTTGTTTTGGGTAACTACTTACATTGCTGCAATAAAAACATTGCTACGTTGTACCATTTTGTTGGGTTATGCCTACATATCAGGAGAACCCAGTATTTCTGGGGATAAAAATAATATACTAAAGTATATTTTGTTTAAGAAAAAACAAAAAACGTTTTCTGTACAAATAAGTCCTGTCTGACTAATTTTCTTCCAAAAAGTCTTAGACCCCCCCCCACACACACACCTCAAGTATGGAGAGGGAGTGGTGTTCCTGTAAATGTTTTCTGGATGACTTCCAGATCAATTTTGAGCTAAAATATTGCAGCTATCTCCTCCAAATATAAATAAAACATTCCTTGAGATGAAGAGAGTTCACATACCAAGTTTCATCAAGATTGGTCCATTAGCCAAGGATTCCACAGGTAACAAGCAAGCGATGAGATGAATAATGAGAATTTAAATAATATGGAGAATTACCAAGTCATACCAACAGCATGGATTCTTTTGACACTCACCATCCATCCCTACTGGTTATCATTGTTAGCAAATCCTCTAAATAGCATCCAGTGTCCACACAGAACTAATGAATTTAAGTTTTTGCTGGTTGGCTAACACTGGTGTTTTCATATGCAGGAGTCCATAGAGACTGTTTTTTGAGTTTGTCCTTACTCTTCTCACAGTACCCAGCATGTCTTGCTCATCTTTCTTGGATGGTCAGGGAGATGGGAGGTAAGTGGCTGTACAGCTGCTGTTTTGTTTCCAAGATTTCTTCAAAACCACAAATAGTATCCTTGTTAAGTCCCCATCTAGCTCCCCCGCCCAAGTATTTTGTTAAAGTCTTAGTGGTGCAGCCATACACTAGTACTGACATGGCAACAGCTTAGAAAAACTCCAGTTTTATTTCATCAGAGATCAGAAGTCGTCAATATATATCAAGCAATTGCCTTAGCTGGAAGCATTTTTGTAAAGCACTTTAACTTCTTGGGCCTTATGATTAAGCAAGTTTGTTGCGAGCGAGTTAATAAATTTAGTCTGCTACAGAGTAAAGATTAACAAATCAATCATGCAAAAGCTTCAGAGCATTGAGACATTCTCAATGAGTGTCTTACTTTTTCAAGTTCTGTGCCAGACCAAGATAAACTTGAAAAATATCTTAAGTAAATACCTAGAGTGCATGCTATGGTTAATGAGCAAGAATAATAGAAATTTTGTTACTTTAGTAATTTCAACTTCAATAAAATTTTATTATTTGTATCCCATTGTCATACTAAGCAAAGTTTATTAATTTATTGATTAACTAATTTTAATGACATGTCAACTTGTTTAGGGTTATTTTATGCTTAGAGATTGGGAAATTGCCTTCATTTTACATTGAAATTTAAACTTTTATGTAATGGTTTCTTGTTTTTTTTTGCAGTTATATGATATAAAGTATTCCAATTGAACTACAATAATTATATGGTTTCAAGTAATTATTAAAGTTTAATAGTTTGTACATGATTATATGGTTTCAAGTATGTAATAATAATCCTAAGTAAACAATTAGATCTTAAAATATCTATTCTTAATACAAATAATTTAGTTATATATGTGACAGAGAGAGAGCCCCCCCTCCACTGGGTGGATTTATTAATTCCCTGCTCTAAGGGATAGGAATGAATTTACTAACTAAATGGATAGAAGGGTAATTCCAGAAATAAGCTTTTTTTTTAATATAGAGAAAGAGGAAAAAAAAAAAAAAATTCCCATTTTTTTTCCTTTTGGAGTTTGTTAGTTAAGTGAGGTGATGGTTCGGGGTGGTTGATGGATGGGTTCGTTAATTAAAGCTTATGATAAATGGTGAATGGGATTTGGGGTGGTCTGAGGACGAAATCCAGACCCAAGGTCTCAGACAAGATAAATAGGTTTTGTCTAACTCAAGTAATTGCTGGCTGCGGAAAACTCAGCAGGGAATCCAAGTTCATTTTTAGTACCACTTGAAAAACAGTCATCTGCAGAGTTTCAGAGATTATATGAAAATGCTTGGTGGTCCAAGCGGTTTACATATAATTCATGGGCAGGGCCAAAAATTGTCAATACTCTGCCTTACACCATATAAGCAGTCAGCAGAGGAGAACTTGAGAGTCCAGAGGGAAGACAGACATTTGAGTGGTCAGACAGAGACATTGAATGCTGCAAAAACAACTTGTTGAATCTTGCTGGTCTGATCAGAACCAAGAGATGGAAATAGAATCTTTGTGAATTCAGATAATTTTGTCAACAAAGCCAAGAAAACAAACCGCCAAGTCAATGTGTCTGTAACAAAGATCTATAGTTGTCTCCCTTATACCATCTGAATAGATCAAACTCATTTCGTCTTATCCCTCTGTCACTTCTGACCGAATGAGTGAATCTTGTGTAACCTTTTTTGTATTCTACGCATTTGTAATTTCTTTTGTGGCGAGATAAAGACAATAGCCATAAAAAGGTTTTATGATACAGGAATTGAAAGTGTTGGTTGTCTCTTTTGTGTCCTTGTGGTTGCAACAAGAACTATTTTCTTTGTAAGTAGTGATTCCTTTTGGCGTGGAGCCCAGCCTGATCAACTCCCACAATAGGACCGTTCTGGGGGAGGAGGCAGAACGCCGCTGTTCGGATCAAGAATTTGCAATGTGGCGAATAGTGGTGGTTCCTCCATGGTCAAAACCACCAGAGAAGATGAGATACAGCAGCCAACGGCTGAGTTCTACGTCAGATATAGCTTCACGTATTCCTATCTAATACAAATGATTTTCAAACATATCTATATAGATGAGATTCTAATAGATACTACCACCCTGGATTAGTTGACCTGAGAGTAATGGTAATGAAGGAGTACTCACCATCAGATGCAGTTTAATGTCATACCCAAGATACCCTTTCTGTGGGGAAGACCTTATTGCTCCTCAATCAGTGCATTCTAAATCCTGCTGAAAGGGCAGTAAGTTTAGGTCTCAGCTAGTCTCATAGACCACTGCAGGGATAGGGAGTTCAATCCTAATTGGTTGCCTCATTATTGAGATCTTGTGTCAAAACTAAGCTTGATGAAATACAGATACTCCTCTATGGTTTGGAATTATTGTTTAATTACATATCAACCTTCATGGTTTATTTAATACCAAAGCCATCCTTGTAAAAGAACAGCAGTGATACTATTTAACCCATAGCTGGGGGAGATAAAAGGGTTCATACCTTTTCTAAGAGTATTAGTCTGAAAGTGAAGATAATAGTGCAATTGGAGTTTGTAATTGCTTACTAAAATTTTGTAGTCTGCCATATCAACCATGGGGAAATAAATGTCAGTTTTGACATGGCTTCTACCAGATTTCACCCTACTTGGCAGATATTTTACATGAGAATAATATTGAAATTGAAAATGGATAGAAAAAAAATATTACAAAAACTAAGACATTTATTTCCTCACCACTCTTCAATACTTCAGGATGATTTTTTTCATTTTGATATTCCATTTCTGTTGGTCAAGTCTTTGATGAAATTTAATATGCTTGACAGCCTCCCCCTGTCTACTTAGCCATTTGTTAAAAAAGAAAAAAACCTCTGCTGCCATCACTCTGATATATATCTATCTTTCCCTTTCTTTTCTAGCTCTCCTTACAACCCCTCCCTCATTTTATTTATCTATTTCCTCAGATGCTGAACTTTAGAAAAAGACCCACATTCTGATGAAGTCTTTGAAATAAAGACAAAATATCATTTTTAAATCTGTTGTCTGTTTTAATCTATCAACTTTATACACACATTATATGAGAGAGAGAGAGAGAGAGAGAGAGCATAATGATTACATTCACGATTCAGATAAGAATAAGTTTCAATCATTTGCTTCATTTTTTTTTTACTGTACAGTTACATTTTAATCCCAAATATTGGTAATCAGTTGTCACCATCTTCTTAGTGGTTGAGGGAAAGAAAGACTAAAAATATAGCAGGTGGGTAAATTGTAGCAAATTTAAGAGGTAGTTTTAAATGTTAATGTTTAGTAAAAAATGAAGATAATGATAAACTTGGGCGCCTTGGGTGGTGTAATGGTTAGCAAGTTAGACTAGCAAACCTTCACAAGCAAATTAGAGACTCATTTGGTACCCTCCTCATACAGCTGTTATATGACCGAAAGAGATCTCTTAATTTATTGAACACACAAAATAATGACTGCAACTAGCGCCCATGAGTGCATTCACTGGATGATATCAGTGCTGAGACTTTCTTCAAAATGGTAAAAGGGGTTTCTACGCATAGGATCAGCGTATAGCGAAATGTTGATGAAATTTGTCAAAAAAAAAAAAAAAAAAAAAAAATTAAAAGTAATTTTTCGGCCAATTCGTGACCGTCACAGTAAAAAAAAAATTAAAGAAAACCTAATCTGATCAGAAGAGAAAAACGATATAAAAGATAAATTTCTCGACAGCGGGGTCAGGCAACCCCGCAGACTAGAACCCTAACTCTAGGAGAGAGAGAGAGAGAGAGAGAGAGAGAGAGAGAGAGAGAGAGAGAGAGAGAGGCAAAACCCGAAACCACACATCACCTGCATTGACTTTCCTCTTCTCCGCCTTAAAGGAAGCTACTAAGCCGTAAATCATCAAACACCCCTCTCCTCTCCATACTCGTAACATCTAATTGACGGCATAGGACATTTTTCTACCCTTTTATTCCATATCAACACGTTTATACAAACCCTGTTATTTTGAATTTTTTACGTGCCTTCGTGTTCTTTGTTTTTGCAACTGTGTTTGTGTTCTTTCCTTGCAACTATACGCTGATATAAGAGCCTTGTGCCAAATCTAAGCAAAAAGCTATATAGATATCATTTATAACTTATTATGTACATTATGTCATTTATAATTTTTATGTACATTACTGCAGACGTTTCCTCAGCGGGATATTCTAGACAAGTACCAGATGTAGATGCAGAGGATTAAGTATTTGGATTTTGTAGAGGCCACTCAAAAAAAAATAAAATAAATAAATAAATAAAATAAAATTAAATTAAAATATAAATAAACAAAGCAAAAATAGTAAAATAAAACAATGTGGTAAGTAATAGAATAATAATGAAAAGATGGGTGTCCCCAAACAATCAACAAGCTGAAGTATTTCAATAAAGTTAGCTAAGTTGAAATAATTCAAAATAGGTCATATTTTTCTTTTTTCACTCAATAAGATTATTAATCAGAAGATTTAAGCCGTCATCTCAATATAATGCAAAATTAATCCCGGATTATTTTTACTAACTAATGATAGCGAGTCCTTACTTCACAGGCTAAAGTCCTTTTCTCATTAAAAAAAAAAAAAAAAAAAAAAAAAGAAAAAAAAAAAAAAGTCCTATTTTCAATTACTGAAAATTCAAAGAAAATAACTTACTCGTGACTTGCTTTTTCAATAGTAACAAATAAAATAACATTTTTGAAAATGGATTGTATTTAAATATTTTATTTTTCTGATTTCAATTTTGTAGATAGTACTGATTCAGTATAACGATTTTTATAATTTTTAAGGATTAAAAAACTTTAGTTATTGACAACTTTGAAGTTAAATGTAACAGGGGCATGTTCGACCCATTGCTCTTTTTTGTACAATGTAATTACAAAGTAATTCCGAATGGAATGTAGCTGAATTGAGTGTAAAATAAATACATAAATACCTAGTTATTGTTTTGAATTTTCAAAAGTCAAATTATTTTTTGGGAGGAGGGAGAGTTGCTGCGCTCCTTAAGTTTTCGTGTAGTAAAAAAATTCTAAAAAAATTGAATTGAAAAAATTTTAAATAATCTTAACCAAGTCAACTTCATTCTATAAGGGACCATCATCCGTGTATTGCCATCACCTCTTATTTAATAAGTTTATGAAACCATCAATAAGTATTAATCTAATATGTTTAAAAACACTAAGTTTCAGGAGGGAGGAGTGTTTGATCCATTCATTGTTTTATGCACTATGTGCAGACAGTAGTCCCGAATGAAATGTAGCAGATTTAAATAACTGTAAAATACATAACTAAAATTGTCGTTTTGAATTTAATCAAGTTCAATTTTATTTTTGCTTCACGCTTTAAACTTTTGTGTAGTAAAATAGATAAATAAAAATCGTATTGAAAAAGAAAAGAATCGAAACTAAGTCAAGAGTATTTTATTCAGGACCACCATTCATATATGACCACCACTTTATATAAAAGTGAGGAGAGAATTTCTTTGTCAACTTCTGAAAGATGCGAATAAATACATAGACGGTTACTTGACTGTTGATCGTTTTAATGGATTTGAAAAAAAAAAAAAAATCTGGGTACCAAGATCCCTGACACTAAGATAGAAAAGAAATCATGATCCGTGAAGCAGGTGTGAATAACAATTGAAAATGTCAGTGTAAAAGGTTTTAATAAAATAAAGACTGATAAATAAGTTGCATAAATTCAACGCTTTTTCGACTAAACTTTCGCTCAAAGTTTTGAGTATCTTTTTAAATAAAGGATTAAGTGTAAGGCAAAATATTCTTAGAATAATAAACAGCTGGGAATATTTACAAATGGTATTAAAAGAAGTTTTCTTGGGACATATCTCGTGTTAGGTTGATTTAAAGATTTGGAGTGTAATTTAAATTTGCCATCTGGTTTACTTTTTTGGCGGGGGGGGGAGGGTACCATCAATTGAGTTTAGTATTAATATACGAATTTGCTCATGAATTTGAAATTACTTCACTGAGAGAAAAGAAACAAACTTAGAATTAGCAAATAGATACTTTAAAAAATTATTTGTTTCTTTTTCAAAATTATAAATAATTAAGACTAAAATAAGAAATAAAAAACGCCACAAAAAACTTTTATGCGTCTGGGAAGTTACAGTAAGTAATTTACTAAACTTTTTGCTTAGATGCGGCACAATGCCGTATGAAAGGGGCACCCAATGAGACTCAGTCTAGTCTTTATTTCTACTGCAAATAATTCTAATTACTATTAATCATTTGTTTGCACACAGTTAAATGTTTTAAAGTATTGCTATGTTTCACTAACAATTCTATAAAAACATCATTCATTTGCTTACATAGTTAAATGATCAGTTTTATTTCAAACTATTCAGTTAAGCACGTCAACTAAGTTAAATGATTCCAAGTTTTTCATTGTATCACAAACCATTCAATTAAACATCAGTCATTTGTTTACACAAAGTTAAATGATTAAACAGTTCAATTTCACGCAATTCAGTTTAGCGTAAATTTTGCACTAAGTTTAAATATCAAAGTACACAGTTTAAATGTCAGACAGTTCTATTTGACCCATTGATATAACCCTATCAGGTGCTACCACTCCGAGCCAGAGCGGACATAGGGGCAATGGCAATAAAGGGGTACTCCGAATTCCGCAAAGCTCCAATATTACTGGAGCTTCACCATCAGATTGTTCAGTGTTATATCCAGGATACTCGTTGGGGAGGGGGTCTTACTCCTCTGTTTAGATGCAGTCGATATATTCTAAAACCCCAGCCGACTGGGTAAGATGGTTAGGTAAATATCTATTAAAGTTTGTATTTTTTTGTGGAGGAGGTTCCAGTGTCATTTTTGACACACTTAATACTAACATTGCAATTAACGCAACCCAAATGAATAAATTTAAAAAAAAAAATAGTCTTAGGTGAACTTTGAAGTGACAAGTGTTATTGCACTTTTTAAAAAAATACTGAAATGTGAGAGTTTGGCACAAGGCCACGTATCATTAAAAAATATCGAAAAATTAAAAATACTTCTATAAAACATTTAATGACAGTTACTTACTCGGCCGCAGCACCAAACCGAAAGAAATACCCAAACAATTCCTGTAACTGCTCAGGGGTCTGTAGTGAAGAATAGTGCTGAACATTAGTAGGTGGGCTGTACCCAAGTTTTTCAAACAACTTTATAGCATTTACCATAATATCCAAACATCCTCCAAGGCCAAGCGCCACCCGCGGTCTGGTATGGTCGACTTTCTGTTCGGCTCGCAGCAAACCAGAAAGTATCTGATCCAGAAGTTCTTTACTGTGTTCTTGAGGTTCCAAGCTTTTCTGGTAGTTGTAGCAGTAATAGACGGCTACAAAGACAATGAACAGCGATACTATAGTGCTGCTTAATGTACTCCATTTCCAGTGAACCTTTGGGGTCATGTCGAAAAATTTTTTTCTATGATTAGTTATTTCTGCACGTTTTTTAATACAGTGTCTGGGTAAAAAGTAACTTTTATATAGTGTTTATATATCTACCCAGTACGAATGCTGTTATTTTGTAAACTTGTTTCGTTAATTGTCATGATTCTGTTGTCAATGGATGGAAAAAGGGAAAACACGTACGTCAGCTGGTTGTTCTTAAAATCCGAATCATGCAAAAGTGAAACGAAATTCATCGCGGTGTGCTTTTTCCGTTTTATAAACAACCAATTAGTAACAGCAGTTATTGAACTTATATTTATTGCGTACTGGTGGTAAATAGTTTAGTTTTTTTTCTAGAAATTTTATTTCAAAAGTAAAATAAAATATTCAGTCTTTAGAATAAATATTGTACGACTTTTTTTTATGACTCTTTTTCTGTTATCGATTTAAAAAAAATTGTTTTTAAAGTCTAAAGGTGGGTGAACGATGCTAAAAAAAGAAAAAAAAAGAAGCCAAATGACGAAAATAAAAAGAAAAATCAACACTTTGAATTATCAGTGTTCAGATCTTCGGGAAAAAGCACATATGTTAACAGCCATATGTGTCACGATCAATAAAAATCAGAGTACCACATTATTAATTTCAAATTTGACCAGACATGAAAACATCAATTTTATTCATATTGATTTGGGCCATTTTCTAACATTCAAATGAATATCGAAGAAAAAAAAGTTGGACATAAACACTTTTATTTTATGCAAACACAGAAAATTAACATTTTTTAATAATTTTTTTTACATAGGATTTAGTATCCGACAAATAGTGTCGTATAGTAACGGTTATTATCTTCAGACAAAGAGAACCGTGTTCAAAATCTAGACAAGGCTGTTTATGTTTTATTTCATGCTAATGTCCTTACAGAAACCATTAATCCATCTGTTTTGCCCCAAACTATGAGTATTAAGGCAAACTGTATTCTTTAACCTTGGTATGGCAACTGGCATAGGAAAAAAAAATAAATAAATAAAGCAAAAAACAGTGCTACTACGCTGAAAAAATAACCTTGTGGCGTATCCTGCACGTCGGGGAGAAGTTGGGTGAATACGTACAAAGTTGTCGCTCGGCAAGCAGTTTTCAATACATCAAAAAGCCATCACCGTTAAAAACCAGAAGTCAACGCTAAGAACGGAATTTACATTACAAACATTTCACAAAAGTCAGCGAGAAAACTTTCCTTTTTTGGCATAAATTCCAGCCTTTTTCGACCACCTTTAACACGGATATTTTGCCGTGCCTCTCCAATGTTTGGATCACATTTCGGCCGGCTGTGTTGCATGTTGTACGGTTCGGTCAGGTGTGTCTCATCACTGGATATACCTCTTGTAATATATTGTTGTTGTGATGAGAGCCGTGATCCCAGAACGGGCGAACTCACTCGCAGTAGTAGAAGGCGTGCTCAGCTGTTTCTTCCAACCCACTGCCGCAGCGAGCGCAATCGGGCATGTCTGCCAGGCCCGCTCTGTAGTTCAAGCCGAGAAGGGGTTGTGGGGTTTAATAAGGGTTTTGAAGGTCAGGGGCTAAGGGCAAGGCTGTGTTGCCGTAAGATGTCTGACTCCATATTTTGGTTACACTGTTTCACCCCACGTTGACTGGCCGTCGCAATGCCTTGCCCAAAGAAAGTCCCAAAAGAAATATACAAAAAGAAAAGATAGAAACAGATAAGAGACGAAAACATTTCTTCCATACTTTCCTTTATTTACTTGGTGAATGGACTAACCAACGCTACTTCCCAAGACGTAGCGTGGTGCCCAAAATACCAGACAGCAAAATGATGTTGTTGGTTCGACGGGCACTCCCTGACAAGACCTGGTTCACAGAAAACCTGAGTATTTATCCCTCTCCACCGGCTCCAAATTCGCCACTCCAAAATCCTTCTAATTTTGGCGCGACCGCTTCCCATTGGCTACTTTACTTTTTATTATTTTTCTTTTTTTCTAATTTTTAACCGGATGGATGCGTGGAACCTTATGCGTGGCGACGTGTTTATACATTTTGTATGTGGCAGCTGACGTGTCAACATCCAGTTGGGAGTTTTATTGTTAATTCCTAAATCCCCACAGGGTAACGCATTCCGTACAAGTCGCCAGGTGAGCGAGAACTCAGAGTTGTTCAAGAAGCTCGATCCTGGCGCCCAATTCCAGTGAGAGCGGACCTCCTCCACCGTCCAGCCACGCCGCTCGCTAAGAGGGTCCGAAGCGGAACCCACCACTAGCTCCCGATATAGTTCTTTTCGAGGCTGTGAAAGGTCACTGAACCCAAGAAGGTTACGAAGGGCCGTTCGGCACTCGTGGACAAACAGTGTTTCGCCCATTGGCTTACGTCGACCTTCAGCCTTTGGGTCTGACTGGAGGTGAGGAAAAGTCCGACTCGCCTTTCGTCTCCACACTGCGTCCCCCGTCAAGGATCAACCCCGGTATGCAAGTCTTTCAGCCAGCCAGTGGCTCTCCAGATCAGGCATACCCAGACCCCCGTTGCGCGTACGTTGGATACAGACCTGTCTACGGATCATCGGCCTGGCACCTCCCCAGAGCAATCTGGAGAGGGGTCGTTGCAGTGCCAGCCGACGTGCCTTAGGCAGAGGAAGTACAGCCAATCGGTAAAGGATCAAGGGGAAGACGTACACGGCGCACGCCTCCACCCTGCCCTTTAAGGACAACCTCCTTGAAAGCCAGATTCCCACCTGAGCATTCACCTTAGCTTGTACCTCCGACCAATTTCGCTCCAGTTGGAGGTCGGGCCCGAACCACACCCCGAGGATACGGACGGGTCCGTCACTCCAGCAGAAGAGCCCTGGAAGAGTATTGCTACCCCTCCAAGCACCGAGCCGCAAAACTTCGCTTTTGTCAAAATTGACCTTGGCTCCTGTAATCCGCTCGTACTCGCCAACCACCTTTTTCACAGCCATTATGTCCAGGCGGCGAGACACAAAGACTGTGATATCATCAGCGAACGCGGAAACCCTTGCCGTAAAAGTGCCACCAAAAGGGACACCGCGCAGGGCCGGATTTGTCTTCATATCCCTAAGCCTACGGAGCAGGGGCTCCAAAGCGAGGACATAAAGAAGAGGAGATAGGGGGCAGCCCTGCCGGACCGATCGCTCGATCGTGAACACCCTCGAACGCCTTCCGTTCACCTGCACCACTGCCTTAGGGTTGTGGTACATCATGCTAATCCATCTGCAGAACTCCGGTTGGAATCCGGCAGTCTCCAAAACAGTCGCCAAAAACCGATGGTCAACCCTATCGAAGGCCTTGGACTGATCTAAACTGATCAGCGCGGCTTCTGTGTCGTCTTTTACCCCCTCTAGGACCTCGTGAATCAAGTGCAGGTTGTCTTGGATCGATCTTCCCTTCACAGCAAAGGTCTGCTCGGCGCTGATCAGATCGCTAATGACAAGCTGTAAACGATTCGCTAAGACCCAGGCCAAAATCTTTAACTCTGTGTTAAGCAGAGTTATAGGCCTGTAATCGTCTAAGCCCTCCCAAACATGCCTGCCACCTTTCTTCAGCAATGTGATCACGCCCTTGGTAATGCTACCAGGGATAGCTCCCTGGGCTAACCAATGGTTGAACATATCCGTCAGAATAGGCACAAACATGTGCGACATCCTCAAGTACACTTCGTAGGGCAAACCATCTAGTCCCGGCGACTTGTTGAGGCCAACCTGCTTCAACGCATCACGGACTTCGCATTCAGTAACCACACCCTCGCAACTAGCCGCTTCAGCCGGGGAAAGTCGGCAAGATAGCTGCGAAACTCCCGGAGCGGGAGATCAGTGCAGCGGGCAAAGCGATCCCGAAAGTGAGCCCGAAAGGTATCACGCATCTCGCGACTCGATCACAGCAGTCGCCCATCCGGGGTCTTGACAGAATCGATATACCGATCGGGAAACCTTCGCACTTCTTCTTCACGCGCAATCGCGTTCGATTTCACAGCTTCGTTGAGAACTCTCTTTAACCTAGATCTAACTACGTATCCCTTGTAGCGCTCGCTACTCTCACGCTCAAGGTCTCCCCTTGCTAGCTCTACGATTAGGGAGTCCCCCCCCAGCCACCGCCCGGGAAAAGTCTATCATCTATAGACTTCGCCTCCTTGGTCCTATCTAAACTGAGCTGTCGACCGTACTTGGTGGCGAAGTCTCTAATCCTATGTTTAAGAGAAACCCACCACCTATTCCCGGTAACCGCCTGTGACAAGGTAGAGCTCTCTAACGTATAAGAGTTGCCTCCTTTGCATTAATCCTGTATCATATCATTCGTCGCTCAATAAAGATTCAAGTAAGAACTTATCTCGTGCGTTCAACGTTCTACCCAACACATACTTAATATCACATGGTGGCAGCGGTAAAAAAAGAAAAAAAAACAATAAAAGACAACAACCTCAAGAAGAAGGAATAGTGGATATAAATCTATAAAAAAAAAGTGAGTACACCACGATAAATTTTTATTTTAAAAAAAATGGCGACTTCAAATATTTCATTACCAATGTTAGACTGGACGAATGAAAACAAACATGAAGCCTTCAGCGAATGGGTTGACTTTATGTCATCCTACTTCGTAATTCATAACGTGCAGGAAAAATTGAAACATAACTACATATTGATAAGCACGGGACCAAAGGGTCGCGAAGTTATTAAAAATGCTCAACTCACGACCGAGCAAAAAGAAAATTCAAAAAATGTATTCAAATTTTTTGAAACACAAATGATTCAAAAACCAAATAAATGGGTTGAACGTTTGGAGTTCACTTCATTCGAACAGAATGACGAAACAATTGACGAATATTTAGTCAGACTCCAAACGAAAGCAGATAGATGTGAGTTCGGTACTAATAAGGACGAAAGACTCCTAGAACAAATTATGAAAGGACTAAAATGTTCAGACGAAAGGAGAAATTTAATAAGCAAACCTAACCTCACACTAGAGATAGCTGTCGAAAACATAAGAGCATATGAAGCTACAACCAAAAATAATACGCGCTATAAGGACGCAAGCGAAATGAAAGCGGGAGTATACCACGAGATAGAAATGAGAAGGACCAAACCGTGTACAAGATGTGGAAGAAATCACGGAAAAAGAAAAGAAGACTGCTATGCGTTCAACAAAGAATGTAAAAGATGCCGTGGACTACATCATTTTGAAAACTACTGCCTCACAAAAATGTATATGCGACAAAATAGCAAATACAGTCCAAATAAAATGAGACATAGAAACAGAAGTCAAAGCCCACACAGCAGACACAGAAAGCAAAATATTGTTAGGAGAAATGTGGATGCCACTTATAAAGTAGAAAATGAATACAAAGAGGATATTTTATGCCTATACACCATAAATAAAGAGAATGGTGACAACAGAGAAGATATATTCGCCAATATAGACTGTGAAGATGCAGAAAAAAGAGAATATAAAATAAAAATGAAAGTGGACACTGGGGCAAACGGAAATATAATACCGTACAGGATTTATAAAAAAAAATGTACCCCTAAAACAACTATGGCAGCATAGAAATACCGAGCAACGTAAAAAAGGAGATAACCACTCTATGGGCAGTAAACGGTACCAAAATAGAACAATATGGTTCCATAATACTGAAAATTAAACACAAAAATTCACCTACTATAAAGGCAAAATTCTTTATATGTGAAAATGACACAGCAATATTGGGTTTAAGACCATCCATACAGCTGGGATTGGTGCAGATCAATTGTAGTATAACAACAGTTGATGCAAAAAGAGAAATAAAAAATATAGAAGACCTGGCAAATGAATACCCGGACAGATTTCAAAGTATTGGAAGCTTCCCAGGGAAACAAAAAATACACATTATTGATAATGCAACACCAGTCATCCAACCTCTAAGAAAATACCCTGTTCACATAAGAGAAGAATTAAAGAGAGAACTTGAAAAAATGGAATACATAAGTGTGATAAAGAAGGTAAATGAATCAACAGACTGGGTGAATGCAATTGCATGTAGCAGGAAGAAAAATGGTGCATTACGAATATGCTTAGATCCAAAACCACTGAACAAATGCATCAAAAGAACACACCACAAAACCCTAACTCTGGAAGAAATTTCCCATAAACTGGCAGGTGCTAAACATTTCACAAAACTAGATGCAAAACATGGATACTGGGCTATACATCTAGATGAAGAATCGAGTCTGCTCACATGTTTTAATACTCCGTTTGGTAGATACAGATATTTAAGATGTCCGTTTGGTCTAAAGATGTCACAGGACATATACCAACAAAAAATGGATCAAATCCTGGAAGATTGTGACGGAGCCATCGGAATATCTGATGATGTCTGCATATACGGCAAAACAATTGAAGAGCATGATAGAAGATTGAGAAAGACACTGGATACAGCCCGAAAGTATGGACTTGTTTTTAATTTTAAAAAAATGCAAAATAAGACTAAAACAGAAAAAATTCTATGGTCTTATTTGGGATGAAAATGGTTCACACCCAGACCCAGGAAAATGTGACAAAATTAAATCAAAGCCGATACCCGCCAAACGAGAAGAACTACAACAGTTCTTAGGTATGATCCGATACCTAAGCCCTTTCAAACCAAAACTCAGTTCCAAAACAGCCCCACTGAGGTCATTACTCAAGAAGGACACTGAATACCAATTGAACGAAACCGTAAATATAGCTTTCCAAAATTTGAAAGACCATATCCATGAAAATATATGTCTAGCCTACTTCAAGCCAAATGCAAAAATAACGATTCAGGTAGATGCAAGCATGTCAGGACTAGGTGCAACGTTAATCAACGATAACAAAATTGTTGCGTTCGCCAGTAAAAGATTGACTGACACCGAATCACGATATGCAAATATTGAAAAAAAGCTACTAGCAGTGGTATTTGGTTGTGAAAGATTTCATACATATGTATACGGAAAAGAATTCCAAATAGAATCAGATCACAAACCACTAGAAAACATACAAAATAAAAACATTGCACAAGCACCCCCAAGACTGTAAAGAATGCTATTAAGACTACAACCATATGATGCTCAGATCTTATATAAACCAGGTAAAAAGATGAGAATACCAGATTATTTGTCGAGAACACTGCCAACACAAGGTTAAGAAATTGAACTTGACCTAACAATACATACTGTTGACATAACAGTACAGAAACAAATAGAACTACAAGAAGCTACAGAAGAAGTTGAAGAATTGAAAATACTAAAACAAGTAATAGTAAATGGATGGTGTGACGCGAATTGACTAAAATCCCAAAACGGGACTTTATTTTTGCACGTGTGAAGACGGGGCGGGTTGGCACTTGATCCCTTATAGAATAAGTCCTCGTTCAGAGTTTTTCTCTCAGGCATATAAGAACTGGCATATTATGTGAGGGGTTAATTTAGGGCTAGACTGACCACCGCTGGCAAGGGGTTCCAAATTTCACACTATCCACACACCCACCAGGCCGCTTTCCTTCCTTCCACTAGACAACAGAAGATATGGACCTATAGGTTTTAGTCGTAATAATATTATATTGTAGTAGTCGGCAACTCCGCTTTCCCGTGTGATATTTTTAAGGAATTAATAGGACAATTCTAAGCAAGATAACATAAGGCGAATAGAAGCTGAAAAGGAAGTATGAGGTAACAAATTCGTAGAAGACACGGTAAAGAACAACTTCGACCACGTGGTAACATTAAAATGCATGGATCCTTTACTGTACAAAGAGATACACTTTCAACGTGTCAAATATGTATAATGAATGGACAGTCCACGAATATAAATGTCTTTTCTTGACTTTTGTTTTTCTTCAAATTGAGAGAGAGAGTGGTATATAAAATTTGGGTATAAAGGAGAAATAGCCCCAAAGTTACTTATCTTATTTTTCGACGGGGTTCCACTGGAGTATCTTTCTTCTTTCACGGGCTAATAGACTTTATGCTATTTTTAATACTGGCTTGAAGAACTTGGGTCCCTCGTGTCTCAGATATTCTTTTGTCTTCTACCCGGAGTAAAATGGCTATGGGTCTGTCTGCCACGAGCCCTGCCAAACAACTAACATTTCTTCTCGTTTTTTTCGCTGACGGGAAGAAGGGTGCCACTTCTGTTTTAGGGCCCCAGCCAATCATTTGGCTTCTACCTTCTTCTCCCTTCCGGTGTCCGGCGACCTGAGGTTACTAAGTACCAACACCTGTTGATATCCCCTCTGTGACCTACATTCTTTCTTACCGGTCACTTTTTTTACGGGTTGCCACTGTTCATTCCAACGTGAGGATAGTATTAATCTTATTTCCATTGTCTCCGTGGGATATCACGTGACAATGGCCAGAGGATGTAAAGGATACACCTAAACTTATAAGAAACTACTGGTCAATGAAAGATTGTTTATCAGTACAAAATGGATTAGTGACTAAAAGTGAATGTATAGTCATACCAAAAAGTATGCAATACACAGTCCTTAAACGAATTCATGATACACACCAAGGAATAGAAAAATGTCAACTCAAAGCAAGAAATAGCGTTTATTGGAGAGGAATAAACAAAGACATAGAAATGATGGTAAGGTCATGTGAAATATGCTGGGAACACCAAAGAATGAATACTAAAGAAACTATGATTATTAAAGAACACTCAACCAGGCCATTTCAGAATATTGCAACCGACATCTTTGAATTTAATGGCCAACAAATTGTACTCGTTGCTGATCAATACAGCAAAATGCCGTTCGTAAAGACAATGAAGAGTGTCACGAGTACAAGCTGTATCGAATACTTGAAAGCAATCTTCGCTGTACATGGTATACCAGAGCGTCTATATACAGATAATGCCAAGTACTTCGTATTAAACGAGTTCCATAATTTCGCGATAGAATGGGAATTCACGCATATCACATCAAGCCCGAGGTACCCACAGTCAAATGGATTCATTGAACGAATGGTCCAAACAATAAAAAATACATTAAAAAGGGCGAAACAGTCAAAAATGGATTACCAAATGGCTCTCCTATGCCTAAGAACAACTCCGCTTGATAATCACTTGCCATCACCAGCCGAGGTCCTGTACAACAAGAAAATAAGAAGAATGATCCCAACCTTGTTGGATAAAAACACCGTAAGAGACTGTAGAGAAGAGGAAAATCTCGTATTTTTGTTTGGCGCGCAATTTAATTCAACACTGAATTTCACCCAATCAGGATGACTTATCCTATTCAGCCCGGACCTTCATTTCCGGCTAGCAAAACGGGTGAGCGGCCAAACCCAGTCTCTTCGGCGTGAGACGACGACCAGCACAGACGTTCCTCTGACCGTCCCTACTTAGCGATGCTTTTTAGCTAGACAAGCCACCCAGTGTGGACATCTCACTGTAGCTTTAACACTAGCAGCAGCAACATGGACACTCAACGAGGGAACCATCTAATTTATGGATTTCTTACAAGGAATCCCAGTTGAATATGAATTGGATGCATTCAGCATGCCTTTCACAGGCACCACTTCATGTCACCCCAAAAATTGGCTATGTCGATCCGAGCGTAACTCCGCTCTCGACACACTAGCTACCATTTCACCTCTGGCCCACATTAATGGAGATAACGCATACTCTCCTCCAAATACCAGATACAAAACTACACGGTGACTATAAACACAAGCCCTCACACGTCCAGCAACACGCTGCCATCTCAACATCCCGCTAAGCCATTTCGTCTCCAACACTAACAAGCCCAAACTCCACGAGTTCTTGCAGTACCAAAAGCAAACCATATTCCATGCTGCAAATAAAAACTTTCTTTGTTGTGGTTAAAGAAAAGTTTTGTAATTCATTTGTGTTGTCTAAAAAAATATAGTGTTAGGGAAATTAACAATTTCCCGAAACGCTATAAGACAACCAAATCCATGAACGGATGAGCACCAAAAGTAGGAAGCAACAACAATATTTCAACAGAAATGCAAAAGACCTTCCCGAATTGATGATAGGTAGCAAAGTGTCTGTCCTTCAGGAAAACGACACGTGGCAGACAGCGACGGTGGTAGACAAATGTACTGAACCGCGTAGCTACATCGTCAAAATGCACAGCGATGGAAAACTCTTAAGACGCAACAGAGGACACTTACAAGAGATATTTAGTCCACTAAGAAGAGTAACCTTCAATCTACCAGCCAAGAGGACTAGTCGGGATGAGCCAACATTACCATCCCAACAGAGCAATGACCCCACAGAAATAGATAACACCAATACAATAACACAACACTCCCAGCCCATACAACAACAGACACAACCCGACAAAATACAAGAGCAACCACCAACACCAACAAACCGGCCTGTGAGAACAAGAACCCCCCAGCAAAATATAAGGACTTCATTATATATAAATAAATAAAGATAAAATTAACAAAAAAGAACAAGCTTTATTTGACAAGAGAGATGTGACTAGGTAGAGCTCTCTAACGTATAAGAGTTGCCTCCCTTGCATTAATCCTGTATCATATCATTCGTCGCTCAATAAAGATTCAAGTAAGAACTTATCTCGTGCGTTCAACGTTCTACCCAACACATACTTAATATCACACCGCCCCCACTAACACCCGCTTGATTAGGGATTCCAGCCGCTCCCGGAAGTCCCGTATCTCCAGTAAGGAGGTATTGAACTTCCAGTAACCGGCTAGTCTAGGCCTATTAGCTAACCGCAGACTGACCCTAACAAGTTTACGGTCAGTCCACGCTATCAAGTGGAACGTGGGACAACTAACGAAATCAATGTCAGCTCTTCTCACTAACACTCTGTCCAAGTAGGATCCTACTTTGGCAGAGGACGAGCTATCTAGCCACGTCCACATATCCTGCTCTGGGTGATCCAGACGAAACCTATCGACCAAGTTATGACAAGTCATAAGGCCGACAAGGCTGCTATCATACCTTCCCATCCTTCTAGCTCCCCGTCCGACCTTATCTACCTTGGGATCAAGGATCGCATTCCAATCACCCTTTAAGACTAGCCGCTTCGTATCGTCCAGGAACGGCGCCAACCGACGAAAAAAGGAAACCCTCTCCGCAATGATATTGGGCGCATAAACCGCAACCAGACGGAACTTGAAACTTTTAATGGCAACATCGGCCACAACCAGTCGGTCCTCGTCACCTGCAAAAACAACGTCAACATCAGCATCAAGGCTGCGTCCAACTAGCAAGGAGACCCCAGCGCTGGCGCGGCTGCTGTATGCTGAGAAAACGTTAAAATCGCTTTTCCAACACCCGACAGTCGGCACCTCAAGTGAAGTGGGTCTCTTGCACCGCAGCGACTTCTACACCGAGGTTCTTGAGTTCACCAAGCAAGCGTGTACACTTGCTTGAATCCCTCATTCCCCTCATATTCAAAGTGGCAAGGTTTAGAGCCATCAATCCCACTTACTTTACTCACTGTCGACTACGGGCCGGAAATCCTTCGGGGTAAGGATGCCGACGGCCTGACGCCGGGAACCGGTGCCGAGCTCAGTGCTAACTTAGTCATCCCTGGTAATTCCGCCAACATCCATGGATACCTCAGTTTTAGGGACCTATAGAATGATGGGTGAACTAAAATCGGGACCCTGCCCGAACCAAAAGGGAGCATTTTTTTTCACATGACATTTTTGGTGTTGGCCAACATTACGTCCGCCGACTGGCTTCGTCAATAAAGTGCCACAGCTCTTTAGTTCGGTTGCCAGCGAACGGACGAATGTGGTCAACATTGGTACATTGGAGAAAATATACGGGTTTGTGATATATTTTTCATTAATTTTCTTGAAGGATGATAATGGTTTTAGTGATTTTTTTATACAGTGGTCTAAATTTGGATTGTCTAATACATCTTCACAGAAGTAGAAAGCGTTTATTGCACTTCTGACTTCTGTAGAAGCCGAACGTGATCTTGTTTTATGTGCTATTGCTTGAGGGGAAGGTGAGAGTCTTGTCACCGAGTGTGACCGTGCGAGTATTTTGGGG
>CAUZXS010001180.1:15000-25000 GCA_963585895.1 Sepioteuthis lessoniana | reverse complement strand
AAACAATTCAGTTTAGCATAAATATGCTGTTCGTTCTACCACACCGGACCATAGGGGACCTTACATAATTGAATGATCCTACATATATATATATATATATATATATATATATATATATATATATATATATATGCGTGTGTGTGTGTGTGTGTGTGACATCTTTATTTTCTCAGATTTATGCTAGGTTATATGTGCCATTCCTGTGTGTATCAATTTGATTTTTTTAATGCTTATTATTTTTTGATGATTTTTACTATGAAATTATTACATTAGTTTAATCACTATCTGTGACAAATGCTGAAAGATTGCAAATAGGTGTTCACTCAAAAATATCACATCATTTTATCATTTTTCTTCATCTTCATATAATATAATATGATATATATATATATATATATATGTGTGTGTGTGTGTGTGTGTGTATGTGTGTGTGTGTGTGTGTGTGTGTGTGTGTGTGTCGTGTGTGTGTGTGTGTGTGTGTGTGTGTGTGTGAAAGTGAACAAATATTAACTTACTGCAATATTTACATGCATGTATAAGCTTAGTAATTGATTATCGACATATTATTGATTAGCTTTCCTTATGTACATGCCAAAACGCTCCCTGTACACCTGGTAATAACTTTTGTTGTTACAACACCAAGGCGTGTTTAAGGATTATTTCAACATCAAAAGTTACGAAGCTTTCTTAGTGACCGAAATTGCTGTGAAAATATTTAAGCAACCGAACTTATCGTTCAGGTGCACGCGTTTGCTTATATATATATATATATATACATATATATATATATATATATATATATATATATATGTATATGTATATATTAACCGTTTTTCAAGTAAATATATACATATATATGTATATATATATATATATATATATATATATATATAAAGATATATATATATATATACATATATTAACCGTTTTTCAAGTATATATATATATATATATATATATATATATATATATATATATATATATATATATGTATGTATATATATATATATATATATATATATATATATATATATATGCTCACACATATACACTCACTGCCTCTTGCAATCACACACACACACACACACACGTATATATATATGTGTGTATATATATATATATATATATATACATGTGTGTGTGTGTTTGTTTACATGTAGAAAGAAAGTTATATAGATTCATAGATATATATATATATATATATATATATATATATATATTGCTTGCAGTTATTATTCTTATACATGCCTGTACATATATGTCTAATTCCTATATCTATATGTTGTTTTTCTAGATATATACATATAATCCTTAATAAATACACACACACACACACACACACACACACACACACACACATATATATATATATATATATATATATATATATATATATGCACAAAGATCCACATATATATGTGTGTGTTTGTGTGTGTGCGTGCGTATGTTCATATATCATTTACTAATATTATGTTTTATGTATGCACCCTAGCATGTGCCCAAGCAAAACTGCTCGCAAAAGTCAAATCTATTTTAAAGAAATAGATTTTCGTTTCTGAAAAAGAAAGTATGAGGCAACTGGGCGTCGAAGTTGTTCATAAATGCGGTTCCATGTTCAGCTATTAATGCGCAGTTCATTTTTTGATTCTCGAAATTCTTGTTTCATAAGAAATAAGTATGAAGGACAAATTCGAATTTTTTGTAATTCCTCAGTAGAAACATCAATGTCAATTTGGGCTCCTGTTTCAACGGGAAATAGATAGGTTGGTTGGTTGGTTGGTTTGTTGGCTTTTATGGCATATCAACCCTTGTAGGTTATTTAACAATAAATCTATTTTTATGTAAATAATCAGTTCCGTTTAAAACAATTCAGTCAAGCATAAGTACACAGTTTAATTTTCAAAAACATTTCTCTTACAAACTATTCAAGCAGTTATATATAACAATTCAGTTTAGTGTAAGTACAGTTTCAATGTCAAAAACAGTTCTATTTGAAATAATTCAGTTTAGCATAAGCACGCAGTTTAAGTGTGAGTACGGCTTAATTGTCAAAAACATTTCTATTTCAAGCTATTAGTTTAATTAAACATTTTAGTTTAGCATAAGTATGCCATTAGTTCTATTTAACCCATAGTTAGAGCCCTCTCAGGTGCTACCACGCCGGGCCAGAGTGGACCTAGGAACAATGGCAATGAAGGGATCCTTCATATTCCCCAAGGCCCTATTATTACCGGGACCTCACCATCACACTGTTTAGTGTCATATCCAGGACACTCGTTGGGTGGGGGGTCTTACCCTTCTTCAGAGGTGCAGTCAGTGTATTCTACAGCCCCAGCCGACTGGGCAAGGAAATAGATTGGTTCATGGATCTTATAGTTGATTCATGCTATATATCATTTAAAGTATATTGTGATTATTAGAAAGATAATAACTAATTAAACTTTAACTTTTCATTATTTTTTTAAGGAATCATTTGAATTTTTGCCGGTAATAATATGAGCGAGCGCTATTCTGAGCGGAAGTCTGATATCCCCTAATTTTTATAGTCATTCAAAATATGAAACATTTCTGTATGTGTATATCTTTGCTTTTCCTGTTTTCCCTTCTCTCACTGTAATTCATCTCTCACCCAATTTATTTCTTAAATTGTCTGAATCCCTCTCGTCTTTCGGACTGTTTGTCTGCCTATCAGTCAGTCTGTAATTACATTACTCTCTCTCTCTCTCTTTCTCTCAGACTCTCTTTCTCTCTTTCTCTCAGACTCTCTCTCTCTCTCTCTCTTTCTCTCAGACTCTCTTTCTCTCTTTCTCTTAGACTCTCTCTCTCTCTTTCTCTCAGACTCTCTCCCTCTCTCTCTCTTTCTCTCAGACTCTCTCTCTCTCTCTCTCTCTCTCTCTATCAAATCTAAATCTTTAATTGTTCTTGTTTATCTCTGATCCGTTTGTCTTATTATTTCTCTCTTTTTCTTTTCATTCTTTGTCTATCTATCTATCTATCTATCTATTACAAATCTGTCAATTTTTTTCTTGTCACTCTCTCATTCATTGACTCGATAAAAATATGAGTATCCGAAATTGATTTAAGAGAAAAAATAGAAAATAAAGTCAGTGGTGATAAAAAGTTCTTTGTCTAACCAAGATGCTTCGTCTTAGGAGTTTTGATTTCACTGAAAATGTCATTGCTATATCGCTCTCAATACTATATTGATAATGGTTTAAATCGTAAAATCTAAATTCCATTATTCATAGTGAAGTTTAGAGATAATTTTATACATCATATCCATATCGATGATGCCCACAACATATCGACTGCAACCTTAGCCGAGGGGTAAGATACCAACTCCCAACAAAAATCTGTGTCTTGTGTATGACAAACAATAAACAGCAACCGATAATAAGGATTAAGATCTGGAGTTCCAAAACATATGGCGTCACACTATCATTGCTATTACTTCCAAACCCACTCTGATCTAAAACTCTAGTGTATGTTGGGGTCCTGTCAATGGGTCTAATAGAATCGTTCAAAAATTATTCGTATTGAATAAGAATACTAGAAACCATATGTGTGCGAATAAATGATTATGACCAAATCGGAATAATCGAAAATTTATAATTATGTAGAAATTATTTGTATTGACAGGAATTATATAGAAATTGACTACGCAAACAAATTATTATAGAAAAAGAAAAAGTGCGATGAAAAAAACATAATGGAACCTTTTAAATATACATTCGAGGATCATTAAATAAGTTTCCAGACTTTTGTCGATTGGGCACTTTTACTGATAGTACACTCATGAAACTCTAGTACCCCTCTTGGTAATCTCCTCCGGCTGGAATGCACATGTTGTAGCGTTCCAACAACTTCTGCAAAGCTGCATAGAAGTCCCTTTTGTGTAAGCGTGTCAATGACCTTCGTCACAGCCACTTTCATCTCCTCAATTGTCACATAATGACAGCCTCTGAGCTTAGGGAATAGCCAAAAGTCATAGGGAGCATGGTCTGGACTATAAGGACGGAGAGAACTGTCTTGATGCCCACCTTGGTCAAATAGTCTGTGACAAGGATGGAGTTGTGGACTGGTGCATTCTCCTGCTGGAAATGCCACTGACCCGATTTGAAGAGTGTTGGCCTCTTCCGACGGAATTTCTTCCTGAACTCCCTTAAAACCTCAACATTGTAACCCTAACCCTAACACTAACCCTTTGGCCAATCAACTCTGGTGTATTGACTTCCTTACTCCTCCCACACCTCTCATCATCCCTCACAGACTCCCTGCCTTCCTTGAATCTCTTATGCCACTCAAAAACCGATGCTCAATTCATGCAAGATGGTCGAAAAGCAGTCTGAAGCATTCCATACGTTTCTGTGGCATTTTTTTCCAAGATTAAAACAGAATTTTATTGCATATCGTTCTTCTAAAGTATCCTCACATCCAGATTGCATTTTTGAAATTCACCAGCTGTGACAATCAGGTTTTAGTAGTAGGGTGTATTCCAATTCCTGCTGTAACTGTTTCTTTGAACCTGAAATCATAAAAATTGGTCAGTCATCTCATAAGATGTATAGCAATATCATACTGAATTTTCAAGAGTCTACGACAATTTTAAATCCCTGTACAAAAAAGTCTGGAAACTTATTGAATGCACCACGCATTTACTCATCCTCTCTGTGTGAGAAGGATGTGACACAAACTCAATTTTGGGGGGGAGTTTAATAGGTTTGAATTCAGAGAATTACTTCTCGACCAATTGTCATATAAAAGGTTAAAGAACCCAGTCTTCTCAACTATTTACTCCTAGCTGGAGGGGAAATAGTTGGAGACATACCTTTTACAATGTTATTTGCGCTATAGAAAAGGCAAATAGCATCGTCCAGGGTTTGAACTCCGGTTACCGTATGGATTTCCTCAGACGGTAACCATTGCATTACTCAAGCTCCAGAAGCTTTTAATCTTAAGTCTGATTACAATCAAACAATTTACAAATTAATCCATTTTCGACATTGAATAATAACCTTTAAGCAATTAATATACGGTAAAATAAATATACCAAAAATATCTTAGCATTTCATTGTACTGGAAATATTGAAAGTTTCAAGAATATTATTATGTGTAAAGATATGAAACATACATGTAATTTTACATATTTTTAGTTAAACACTGGGAACATGGTTTGTCACGTTCCTTTAACCTTTCCAAAAAAATAAAAAAATAAGATAATAATAATAATAATAATAATAATAATAATAATAATAATAATAATAATAATAATAATGTATCCCCATCTAGTTAGGCTAAAAACACTTCATGAAGTTATATGGCTCTAAAGTAAAAGATTTACGTGGTACACTGTATAACTTGAATTTTGAAATAAATATTTGGAAAAAAATTGAGTCGAATAAATAACTTTATTATATTTGTTTGAGCAGTCGTTTTCGTTTAATCAAAATTATGACTTCTTTAGGATTAACAAAAGTCGCAGATTTTAGCTGATGTTAGTACTTATTTAAAAGTACGTGAAACTTAGAGTCATGGGACTGACATGAGGAGTATTGAAAGCATTTATTAATTTGGTGTTTAACCTGCCCTACATTGCCCAGTCAGCTGTGCAAGGAGGGTCTGTTGTATACACCGACTGCTTCTCTGTCGAGGGGTAAGACCCCCCTACTAGTGTCCTGGATATGGCATTAAACAATCTGATGGTGAGGTTCTAATAATGCTGGAGCTTTAGGGAATGTGGAGTACCCCTTCATTGCTATCGCTTCCTGGTCCTTTAGAGCCGGGAGTGGTAGCACCTGAAAGGGTTATATCTATGGGTCAAATAGAACTAAAATGCGTACTTATGCTAAATTGAATTACTTGAAATAGAACTGCTTTAAATTTTAAAATGCATACTTATGCTGAGCTGAATTGTTTGAAATAGAACAGTTTTTGTATGGTAAACTGATTTTTAAAAAAAAATGGAACTGTTTTTGACAATGAAACTGGACTTACACTAGCCTGAATTATTTGAAATAGAACTGTTTTGACATTAACTTTGTGTAAACAAAAACTATACTTATACTAAAGTGAATTGTTTGAAACTTTTTATCAAAATGACTTAATTCTGTGTTATATGACCCAAGAAGGGTTGATATGCCGTAAAACACCCAACCAAACAATCAACCAACCAACCAACTGCCAAGTCTTTAAGCAAATTATGATTTAAGAAAAAAGTATTTGTTTATTCAATATATATATATATATATGTGTGTGTGTGTTTGTGTGTGTGTGTGTGTGTGTGTGCGCGCGCGCAAGATAATTTACATAGTTTAACATTTCAAATACAAGGGAAACGATTAAGAATATCTCTTAATGATAAAGAATAATTCCATTGATTACTGATTTCGTGAGTACGAATCAAAGGTCGACAATGTATCGACTTAAACACGAGTATATGCGTTAAATCTATTCGGTTTGGGGACAAAGTTTTGTTGATCTCAATATTAAACTTTCATTAGCGTTTAGAAGAAATCATTTAAATACCCTCCACCGTGCTGACCTGCTTTGAATACACTGACCCATGCAGAGGGATAAAACACCTCCAAAAGCTAAACTTGTTTCCGATGAATAGGCTTAGGTCGAGATTCTCATTTGCTTTGGTTTTTTGTCATATCAAACACTTTAGATCAATTAATGCTAAATCTTTTCATGAATATTTATTGAATATATGATTTTTTAACACATTTCGTTGATAAATCTTTTAAACGAGCCTGTACTCATCTTTTTTTCACCCGGTTAAATAGTTTCACATATTTGTATCAAATACGAATCATTCTAATTATCTGCACACAGTTTAATGTTTTAAAGTATTGCTATTTAACACTAACAATTCAATTAAACAATTGTAATTTGTTTACACGTAGTTGTATTATCAAATAATTCTATTCCAAAAAAATATAGCTTAGCATGTCAACAATGTTAAATAGTTCAAAGTATTGCGATGTATTACTAACAATTCAATTTACACACCAGTCATTTGTTTACATTCAGTTAAACAATTAAACAGTTCCATTTCAAATGATTCAGTTTAGCATAAGTACACAGTTTAAATGTCAAACAGTTCTATTTAACCCATAGATAGGACCTTATCAGGTGCTACAACTCCGGAGCAGAATGGACTGGAGAACGATGGCAATAAAGGGTTTCTCCACATTCAGCAAAGCTCAAGCATTACTGAAAACTCACGATCAGAATGCTTAAAGTCATATCCAGAACACTTACCCCTTGCCGAGATGCAGTCGGCGTATTCTGCTGCCCCAGCCGACTGTAACACGAGTTGTGGGAGTCTTATCCACTTTGCAGGGATGCAGTTGGTGTATTCTGCAGCCCCAGCCGACTGGGCCCCCTAATTCCAGAGATCTGAGGAGAATCGAGTATTACTTCGGAGCCTTTACCTACTGTTCCATTCTGATTCTGAGTGATAGTATATTTTAAGTTCATATCAATGGTTCAAATAAAACTGCTTGGAAATTATTCGTATTCGATAGGTATACTTTAAATATAATTACAAATTATTTGTATGAAACATAGTTAATTCAAGTTATAATCATAAACAAAAGATTATAGTAAGTTAATTGAAACTGTATAACTTTATGCAAACAAATAACTTATATCAAATAGAAATAGTCACTTGAAACCACATCGTCATTAGTATTAGGAATACATGAAACCATAAAACTATGAGCAAATTATGTGTATTTGATAGGAATTATAGCATTAAAAAATCTTTAGAAACACCTAAACAAAAAGAAAATGTAAAATGTAAGAGTAAATGTACAATGAACGCAATTCTCTTATCTCTATACCTGAGAATAAACCTAGATGAGTTGATGTGCCGTTAAATCAATCAATCAAGAGAAATACCATTAATAAAAATAGCATTTTTACAATGCTTCATTAAAAATCTCATGTTGGACAATTTTCTATATATTCTTCGTTGCTGGAAATGGACATGGCGACACGAGTTCAAATCCTGGACTGGGCTAATTGCATTTCACATTGCACTAATACCCTTGGGAAAGGTATGAATCCAATTATTCTCCCTCCAGCTATGGGTAAATAGTTGGTCAGACTGGTTCTTCAGCCTTGGTAAGGCAACTAGTCTAGGAGTAGGAAAACTCTGAATTCAAACCTGTTAAACTCCGCTTAAAAATTGACCTTGCATCATATCCTGCCCGAGCGGAGGGGTTGGGTAAATATGGATATATTTTTTCGGTACAAAAAGATTAAAATATGTATAAAATAGAAAGAGAAAAGAAAGACTAAATCCCCTGTTTAATAAATCGATTTGACATTTTTATTTTTATTTTAGGAATGGTTTAAACATCTTAAGTTAAGGTTTGGTTTGGTTTGGTTTGGTTTGTTGGGTTTTATGACATATCAACCATTGTTGGTTATTTAACGCCAAATCCATTTTTTTGTTGATAATCAGTTCTATTTCAAACAATTCAGTTTAGCATGAGTACACAGTTTAATAGTCAAAAATATTTCTATTTCAAAGTATTCAAATAGTTATATATAACAATTCAGTTTAGTGTAAAAACAGTTTCAATGTCAAAAACATTTCAATTTCAAATAATTCAGTTTAAATGTATGTACAGTTTAATTGTGAAAAACATTTCTATTTCGAGCTATTCACTTTAGTCAAGCAGTTCTAATTCAGCTAATTCAGTTTAGTATAAGTACATATTTTTTACACATAGTTAAATGTCAAAACAATTCGATGTTAAACAATTCAGTTTAATGTAAATACAGTTTCAAAGTCAAAAAACCGTTCTATTTGAAATAATTCAGTTTAGCATAAACACGCAGTTTAAATATAAGTACGGTTTAATTATCAAAAAAATTTCTATTTCAAGCTATTCAGTTTAATTAAACAATTCAGTTTAGCATAAGTATGCCGTTTGTTCTATTTAAACCATACATAGGACCCTTATCAGGTACCACCACTCCGGGCCAGAGAGGACCTGGGAGCGATGGCAATCAGGGGGCACTTCGCATCTCCCAAAGCTCCAGCATCACTTGAACCTCACCATCAGATTGTTTAGTATTATATATCCAGGACAATCTTGGGTAGGGGTCTTACCCCTCTGCAGAGATGCAGTCGGTGTATTCTACAACCCCAGCCGACTGGGCAAATCTTAAGTTAAGGTATCCAATGCTAGAATAGTTTCTCTTAACTAGTAACAATAAATTTTTAACTTATTACGTTCTATATCATAATTACATTGCCATATTACAACAACTCTATTTCATTAAATGTTATTTGTTGATTAATTTGTTATGAGTGGTTTAAAATTTATAGAATGTACCTTGAAGAAAAAGGAAATATAATAGGGTTTCCTCATCAGAACATACTCTTTATCTAAAAACAATCCTATTGGTATCCAAGTGTCGCCATGTAAAGATTTACAATGTCCACAGGAGGCCGATTAGATCGTGGTAACATTTTTCTTTTGTAATATCCAAGACGACAGTACTATAAAAAATACATGAATTCTTTACTGGTCATGTACAGCAAAAACCTTGATTATCAGAATCGTAAAACTCGCAGTAGTATATAAGAATATTATTTAAGCTGTTTTACACTACTTTCCGTATTGTGAATTGTTTTGTTTTCGACAACTTTCGACTGTAGCATTTCTCAAAATTTTACCTTAGTCTCTAGACACTTTAGTCTTTGGACTTACTGGTGGCTATGTAATATTAGGTATCTATCTATCTATCTATCTATATATATATATATATATATATATATATATATATATATATGAATGAGAAAATCAAGTGGAAAAATAGATAAACTGACGCACTGATATTGGATTCAACAATGATATTTCGTCTTCTAAAGTAAAGACGAACTATCATATTTGAATCTGTTGTCAGTGTTTTAATTTATCTACTTTTCCACCTGGGAGACCTGGGTTCAATCACAGGTCGTGTCATACGAAAGACTTTA
>CAUZXS010001180.1:0-2500 GCA_963585895.1 Sepioteuthis lessoniana | reverse complement strand
GTTACGCATTTTTGAAATTTTCAAAAACACGAAAAAAAATTAAGAGGACTTCATCAGATCAATTAGATAGTTTTTTTTATCTAATTGATCTGATGAAGTCCTGTTAATTTTTTTTCGTGTTTTTGAAAATTTCAAAATGCGTAACAGGATGGAAATAAATTTATAATCCTTTGTGATTGGTTTCGTTGTTTTTTCTAAATGAAATTATTGCTCTGTATAATTGGTACATTGAGCTCTTTACCAGGAAGATTAAATATTCATTCACGAATGATTTCTTGTCCTGATGGAATTACTCCTAACTCCGGTTTAACTGGACTAAGTATTCTCTCTCTCTCTCTCTCTCTCTCTCTATATATATATATATATATATATATATATATATATATATATATATATATATATATATATATATATATATATATATAATGATTTTATTATAAATGTTACTCTGCTGTGCGCACGTCTTCATTTAGTTTTTTTTAAATATCGTAAAATTAAATCATCAGTCTCAATACGTTTATCCATAGCACATATCTATCTTTGTAAATAAGCTTAGATAACAGTATTTTCGTGAAAGTTATATGCTGTTTTAGTGGTAAATTTAAAAAAATAATACTTTTAAATATATCTTGAAAATTGTAATTATATTTCATCTGTTGGCTGATAGATCGAGCTCCAGAAACTTTCATTCGATATATGAACGCCTCAGGCTATAAGGAAATCAATGTTTATATACCAAAGCAGGAATACATCTCTCGGTATAAAAGTGAAATCTAAGATATACACGAATGATTAAGTTTATAAGCATAAATGTATATAACCGTGTCAGTATATCCCCTTATTTATTGGTGCAGAAATCTGTATATGTTGGTAAGTTGTGCCTTTAACAGGTTTTTGTCGGGATCGACTGAAATTGTTCAAGTAATACAGCGAAATAATGAGTCGGAGGAAGTTGTTTGCTGCAGTGAGAAAAAAATGCCCGAGGTAGGGAATTATAGGTATTTCATAGACAAATAAAAGGACACCACTTCGAAAGACACCGTGACGATAGATAGATATATAGATAGATATAAGCAGTTAGTTAATATATACATACATGCATACTCAAATGATTGAGATATCTATCTACCTACCTATCTATCTATCTATCTATCTCTATGTTCATATCTTTCTATTTAGTCTCTCTCTCTATCTTTCCCTCTCTCTCTCTCACTCTCTCTCTCTCTCTCTATATATATATATATATATATATATATATATGGTTTCGTAGATATGAAACTGTGGTGGAAATTAAACATTTAGAAGGGGAGAGAGAAAGGCGTAAATAATTTGAATCAGATGGAGTCAAGACAGAACCAGAAAAATACGTTAATATATATATATATATATATATATATATATATATATATATATATATATATATATATATATATATATATATATATATATATGTATGTATGTGATTAATTATCTTGTACGAGTTAACGAATATAATTTTAAAATTATTTATGCATGTGAATATTTACTGTCACAAATTGAAATAATCTTTTAAAGAATTTATACGTTAAATGATACTACGATGGGGCCTAGTGGCTCCCACATTGCACTGTGACATCAGAGTAAGGTAGTTCGTACTCAAGTCGTTCTCTGACGTTCACTTTCAAACTTGGGAAATATATGAACGCATTTATCTCACGAGTGATGTTTTTAATAATATCAATGCAGTTCTTCGAAAAGGATGATTTAAATAACCCAGAAAGATTGATATGCTAATGAACAAAGAAACTGAAACCGAAATAAGAGCAATGTATACGTCTTTCATAATCAAAACAAAATTGTGCATATATATATATATATATATATATATATATATATATATATATATATATTACTCAGGTATGTTTGTTTAATGAATTATACATATATATGCAGCGAGAGAGAGAGAAACAGATCGATAGAGAGAGAGAGAGAGAG
Organism: Sepioteuthis lessoniana; assembly: GCA_963585895.1. NCBI lineage: Eukaryota > Metazoa > Mollusca > Cephalopoda > Myopsida > Loliginidae > Sepioteuthis > Sepioteuthis lessoniana. Next base: position 526 of record CAUZXS010001180.1, on the reverse strand, counting down.
AGAGATATGGTGTGTGAAAAATATGTCTTTATTTTACAATAATTATTATGTATTTGTTTTCTTTGAATTTCGTATGAAATAAAATTAAATTATTTATAAATACAGGGTCACTTTGCCATCACACGATATATATATATATATATATATATACATATAAACTTTGGAGAATAATTTTACATATAAATATATATATACATATATATTTATACATATATATATATATATATATATACACACACACACACACACACATATGTATATATATATATATATATATATATATATATATATATATATATATATATACTCACAAGAGAGAGCGTTTGGGGTGGGAGTGAAAGTGAGAGAGACCGAGAGAGAGAGAGAGAGAGATCAACAAATAAACAATTAAATTTAAAAAATAATGAATTTGTTTATTTCTATTGGCATCTTATTAGGAAATACCTTTTTACGCAATAATGATTAGGTTTGGTGTTCATGGGTGAAAGAGAGTCGGAAATCATATCTGATGACATAAATATTTGAT
>CAUZXS010001179.1:2500-130000 GCA_963585895.1 Sepioteuthis lessoniana | reverse complement strand
TACAGCTCCAGCTGACTGGGCAATATACAGTGTTAAATGTCAAACAGTTTTATTTCAGATAATTCAGTTCAGCATAAGCACACAGTTTAGACGTCAAAAACTGTTCTATTTTGAGCAATTCAGTTCAGCACTAGTACGCAGTTCCAATGTCAAAACAGTTCTATTTTAAACAATTCAGTTTAGCATAAATACGCAGTTTAAATGCAAAAATCAGTATAGTGAAAGAAGGACGGTTTTGTTCTATTTAACCCATAGATAGGACCCTTATCAGGTGCTACCACTCCGGGCCAGAGTGGACCTGGGAGCGATGGCAATGAAGGGGTACTCCGCATTCCCCAAAGCTCCAACATTGCTGGAACCTCACCATCAGATTGTTTAGTGTCATATCCAGGACACTCGTTGGGGGAGTCTTACCCCTCTGCAGAGAAGCAGTCGGTGTATTCTACAGCCCCAGCCGACTGGGCAAAGTAAGGCAGGTTTCCAATATGGAAGAATTAAGTAATGATAAAGAATTTTGTATAACATTAACAAATATTAATTTAAAAACCTTAAGTATAATTTTCTTTAGCTGTTGTATACTGGACAAATCAAAGAATCTAGGATATAAAAGACAAAGTCTACACATGTCAAGAGATGTTTAATTTTGTCCCTTTAAAAGAATTGGTGAAAGCTCTAAGGATTTTCTTTGAAACCAATGGGAATTGAATCTTTGACAAATGCACATTTTTAGTAATTACCCATTGCTTTTACATTAACAAATATAAGTGAAAAAATGAACTTTCATTTTTGCAGGTTTTTCATGATACAATTTATGAACTAATAAACTATGCATTATGATGCTGACATAAAAAGTAGTCAGTTGTCAATAAGCAAAATATAGATATATTGCTATATGCAATAAATTGGAGTTACATTTGAGAACTGCATGTACTCCTGGGTGAAAAAATGTCTGCTGACAAGAATGAAAAAAAAAAAAAAAAAAAAAAATGGAAACCATGTTTATTTGTTCTCCACTCTAGAAGGAACCCCTCTTAAACTAGTAGACAAATTCACTTACCTAGGAAGCAGCATCGAATCAACCGAAAAGGACATCGAAACGAGGTTAACGAAAGCATGGACAGCTATAAATAGGCTATCGATTATATGGAAATCAGACCTAACCGATAAAATGAAACGCAGTTTCTTCCAGGCAGCGGTCACATCGATACTGCTATACAGGTGCACTACATGGACGCTAACAAAATGGCTGGAGAAGAAGCTAGACGGCAATTACACAAGAATGCTGCGTGCAATCTTGAACAAGTCCTGGCGGCAACACCCCACAAGACACCAACTGTACGGCCACCTGCCTCCTATCACGAAAACTATTCAAGTTAGACGAACCAGACATGCAGGACACTGCTGGAGAAGCAGGGACGAACTCATAAGAGATGTATTCTTATGGACCCCCCACACATGGCCGTGCAAAAGCAGGACGACCAGCACGAACATACATTCAGCAGCTATGTGAGGATACGGGATGTTGTCCTGAAGACCTACCTAGGGCGATGAACGATAGGGAGGAGTGGCGAGAGAGGGTCAGGGATATTCGTGCTACCAGCGCAACATGATGATTTCGTATTAATGACTCCCCACCCACCCAAAAAAAAAAAAAAAAAAAAAAAAAAAAAAGCAGAGGATTTTTTCATTTTTTTCTTCACCTCCATATCCCCCTCACATATCCTGCCCAGCTTGTCACAGGAGGATGAGAGTATTTTCCAAGTTACACAAGCATATAATGATAGAAACTATGAGATGCAGCAAAGTGAATGTGAAGTAAGGCAGATCAATCCAAAGATGAGTCAATAGTACACTTCACCAGATGCTGGGCAGAAGAACCTCATGGGTCAACAGCCAGAACCAAATAGTTCAGTCAGGAAACTACTGCTACTCATCTAAAAGGGTGGTGTCAATTGATAAGAAAAGACAGTTAATGAAAGACTACCATGACACATCCAAATTGCATCACCTTTCATGTGATGGAGGTGCCCGTGGTGTAATTGTTATTGCCGTAGGAAATGAACACGGCGACACGAGTTCAAATCCTGGACGAGACTGATTGCATTTCACATAGCACTAATACCCTTGGGAAAGGTATGAATCCAATTATTCTCCCTCCAGCTATGGGTAAATAGTAGGCAACTAGTCTAGGAGAAGGAAAACTCTGAATTAAAACCTGTTAAACTCCGCTTAAAAATTGACCTTGTGTCATATCCTGCCCAAGCGGAGGGGTTGGTAAATAGGATCACCTTTCATGTGGATAAAAAACAGGCACGTTCTGCGGAGATTGAAGCACTGACCCAAATGTTTGAAAAATCAGATACAGAACCGAAACCAAACTTACTAAGATATTGTTAACATAGCAACATTTAATGTTAAGACAGACTTGAAACACAATAAACCAACTATGTGAACATACAGCATGTGCAACTGAGCATAATATATAAAGTATATGTATATAAAAAATATAGATATGACCATATTGAACTAAAATTAAAATACCATAATACCAGTAATGAGTGGAGATTTGTCTCAGCATCTGCATGGAAAAATTGTCAGTGCTACCACAGATGTAGGAATGCTTCTCAGTCCTCATGCCTTAAAAATCACTAAATAATGTAGAGAAAATCCAACCAAGAATAACGTGTGCTACGTTGAATGGCAACTCCTGCACAACAATTGTCTCTTGCTGCAATCCCGCCAATACCACGGACAAAACGGATATCACCAACTCCTACAACAAGCTATCTTACCTTGCTCAACACATTGCCAAATAAGGTTCTAATCATTGGTAGAGACATGAATATTCAAATAGGCAAAGATGGAAAAAGATTTTGCTTACACAACTTGCAAAACAGAAATGGCAAATAGCAAGCAGATTTTTGACTCAAGAACAGTCTTACATGCCTCAACACTAAATTAAAAAAAAGCGGGGTGGGGACTATAGACCTACAACCTACCCAAATAACACAGAAGCCCAGCTAGACTATATATTCATGAACAAAAATTGGATTAGTGTTTTGAACTGAGAGGTATACTCCTCTTTTGAAGGAGTATCTTCTGATTACAGAATCATCAAAGCAAAGAGTCTATACAGAAATGTTTTCACTGATCCTCACTTACCAATATATAAGTAATAAATATACAGTAACTGTAAGAAACAAGTTTAATACTCTTTAGGAGACATATAGCAAGGGGTCAAATGTTGGCTTATGAAAAAAAATAAAAATAAATAAATAAATAGAATAACACAGAACTGCCTGCATGCTGATTAGCAAGAAAGGGAGGAAGTATAAACAGAAATGAAAGGCAGTTTTTTTCTTTTGACACAGGTTTTTAGCATCAGCCAGTTTTTGTCTTCACTGAATATATCCAGGTGTTTGGTGGACAGTCAGTGAAGATAAATGAACAAATGTGGATGATGACAAATTGCTTGAATCCATTGTTAGTTGTGGTTTATGTTGTAAAAGCTTGCTTTTGTTATAAAGTATCAATGAAAGCCCTCCCCAATGTTAAATTAAGCTCGGGTGAAAGTATCACCCATATACTTCCCCTTTTGATGTTCGCATTCACCCCTGGTTTGGGTTTTTTTGCTACGAATGACAAATATGAAAACTTTATCGCCGTCAAAGAAGCAGCAGCAGAGTGTATACCACCAAACTAAGAATGAAATATAAAGTTCCATGTGAGTCAATAGCAGTTAGAAAAAAAAAAAACCAGATAACATGAAAAAAAGCATCCTTATTTGATAAAAGAAACCCAAGAAAGTCCAGAGAAAACTAACACATATCAAAAAGAACAATCAGAATATAATTAAGGCCAAATCAATAAAATCAGAAATTCAGTAGAAGATTGACAATCATGATTAGTAGAAAGTAAGGGAATTGAGCGGAAAGAAAAGCACCAAGAAAAATTTGACAAAATACTTCTTTGATTATGCAATATTGTAATATAAACAAAACTCGATAGACAAATGGATAAAAGGCTGCATCATCCCCTTCCCCAAGAAAGGTGACCTTAGAATCACTGAGAATTACAGAGGTATAACTTTTACTGCTATAGCTGCTAAGGTTTATAATGCCATGCTTCTCTATCATATGCAACCTGAAATCAAGAAAATTCTTAGGAGAAATCAAAATAGCTTTTAGAGGAATCACTCCACAATCTCACAAATTCTGACAATCTGTTAAATCATCAAAGGAGTACATGCAAAAAATCTCAGACAATATTATTGTTTGTAGATTTCTCCAACGCATTTGATTCCATACACAGAGGGAAAGATGCAATAAATAAAACTTATACTGGGTCTCCCCAAAGAAACTTATACAGGGTCTCCCCAAAGAAACTTAACCACTATAATGATACTTAACAAAAACATCAAAGTAATGATTAACCTGATGAAGACACAAACTTCTTTGATATTGTCGCTGAAGTCTTGCAAGGAGATACATTAGCACCATATTTTCTATTAATTTGCCTAGACTACGTACTTCAAATATCAATAGATCTAATAAAAAGAAAAAGAAAATGCTTTCACATAAACAAAACGCAAGAAGCAGACAATATGGTGGATACAGACTATACAAATAATCTAGTGCCCAAGTAGAATCCCTATTACATAACCTAAAGCAAAAAGGAGGTATTGACCACTATATGAATGCAAATTAAATAGAGTTCGTATGTTTTAAACAAGAAGGAGCCATCTCCACTTGAAGTGAAAAGCCTCTAAAATTAGTGGACCAGTTCACATACCTCAGCAGCAACTTCTCATCTACTGAAGGTGACATCAACATGAACCGAGCAAAGGTGTTGAATGCCACTGACAGTTTATTGATTATATGAAAATCTGATCCATCCAATAAAATAAGATTTTTTTTCCAAGCTGTAGCTGTGTCTATACTACTATATGGGTGCACCACATGGACACTAACAAAAAAGCTAAATGTAAACAACACTAGAATGCTATGTGATGTCTTGAACAAATTATGGAAGCAACACTCCAATAAAACAGCAGTTGTCTCGCCACCTACTTCCCATCTCACAAACCATTCCAAGTAAGACACACAAGGCACTGCTGGAGAAAGATGAACTCATAAGCAATGTTCTATGGCCTCCTACACATGAATGCACCATTATTGGCCAACCAGCAAAGACATCGGTTCTATGCAGACATTGGATGCTGCTCAAAGGATCTAACAGGAGTGATGGATGATAGGGACAAATGGCGAGAGTCAGGGAACTTCATTCTGTCAGCAAGACACGATCATTATTCGTAATGCTATCTTCACTTAGAGTCTAAATACCATGCAAAAAGAAATTCATAGCATACAAGAATTAGGATTTTGTAATTCATCTTTTCTATCAAAGAAAAGAAAAACATTGTTCGATCAACAAACGGTCCATTTTTGGAGCCATCTCACAATCAACATTTAGTTTCATTAATAAATGAATGTTAACTATTTTCTTTTGAGATTACACGATATCATTCTATATTGATTTTTTCACTCTGGCAGTTTAGGCATTTTTGAATGACTGAAATAAATATTCAACTTAACGAGCCTTTTCAAGCATATTTCCCCCTCACTGACCATATGATCAACAGTTAAATTTTGTTTTAAATAACTGCTGCTTTCAATGTCTATTTATTGCAATCTTTTTGACTCACAATTATCAGAGTGGATGTGTTGTCATGCGAAAACAAACACTGCTTTATCCAGTCTGTTTAGTGCATATTTGTAACTTTTATTATTACTCATTTTTAGAAAACGACTTTTAGTATTTGAACTTGTCTAACAACTTAGGTTTTATTCTATTGCAGTAACCTCATTCCTATCTTCAATTTTGCTATTTGTATGTTAATTACTCAAATTGTTCAAATCATTCTTCATTTTACATAAAAACTTCTTTCTATATATTAAAACTTAATGTGATGAAAAACCAAAACTTGAATTAAAGTAAATTTTATCATCAAAATCTTTGTCATCAGTAAAAAAATTCTGACATGAAATCATTTGAGTACATATTATAGAACAGGGGATATTTGTCGAAAGTTGTTTATTAGTAAACCAAATTTTTTTTTAAATCGTTCAGAAAGGTATTAATGTCTTATTTCCATCCATGATTTTCTGAAAGAGAGTAGAGAAACATTTTTACAAAGAAAACAAATCAATTATCATGGATAAACAAGTTTTTGCATCCAAGTCTCAAAAGAAATAAAGATATTTACTAAAATATCTTTGGAGATATCTGTCAGAAAAGTAACAAAATTAGGTGTGCTGTGTGAACTATGAGCAAAAGAAACAAGTGGATTGTATTATCACCTAATATGATATCTTGCAAGTATATAATTGTAATCTTAACTTTCCGCAACCATTGCATTTTTTTTTCTGGTACTTTTGTTAACACAGCCTCTTTTTCAGGTCTTTCAGCTATGAGCACTGCGGAATGAATGATGAACCTGAAATTTTTTGATCCAGTTGGGGAAACTCCATCACAAACACTGCAGCTAGTGTATGGAGATAACACCATGTCACACCCACATTTTTGAGTGGTACAAGAAGTTGAAAGGTCACAAGGTGGAGAAGGATGAATTTAGGAGTGGGAGACCATTAACAAGCAGGACTGAGATCAATGACAAGTGGGTAAGGCAAGTGGTGTGTTGTGTAGTGATTGTCAGTTGACTGTTCATTGAAAGTCAGCTGGACATGAAAAAGAACAATGTTTGGAAGATTAACACTAAAGATTTGGACATGTCTAAAAAGTAATTGGACTAGACATGCTAAATATTCAACAATTCCTGGCCAACTGGAACAACCTCCCTAGTCACCTGATCTTGCTCAGTGTGACTTTTTTTTTTCCCCCCTCAAGTTCAAGGAGATCATCAAGAGGACCTGTTTTGAAGGCATTATATAGCCATCAAGAGGGTCGTAACAATGGCACTTGGGGGCATCCCTGAAGACACTCCTTCCAGTAGTGTATAGAAGCATGGAAAAGTGCATTAGACTCGAATTGGGGTATTAAAACCAGATAGTTTGTTGTTTGGAATTGAAATAAATTGTTTGTGATACCTGCCTCATTACTTTTTAGACTCATCTTGTAGCTTTCAAATTTATCACCAATCTAAAATTTGTGAAAGTATCTGAATCATGGCAAGTATTGTATTAATACTATTAATCGTGTCAAGATTTTCATCAAGTTTATGAAAATATTTTAACTAATAGACAGAAATCATTTTTATGCATGTGTATATCATGACTCTAGGAGGGGGGACTGTCCTTTTTTAATAAGAAAACTCAAAGAAAAACAGGTTATTTTTCATTAATATTGTCCCTAAGCAATTAGCGAGCCAGTATGAATAGTATCAAGATTTTCCACTCAAAATGATTGGCTCGTGTTGCTTATGATAAAACTACAAAAGAATTTTTAAAAACAGAAAAGGAGTGTGTTTTGTTTAAGTAATGAGTAACAGCTTACGAGGATTGAATGGTAAAGTTTTATAAATAAATTAAGTATTCAGCAATTGTTCAAGCGAGAGGGATAAAGAGAAAAAAAAACTTGGTAAGGTAAGGCTACGGAAAAAATAGGAAAACTGCTAAGAGGAAAAAATTACCAAAAATCTCGTTAGCTTGTGACTACATGACCTACATAGAATTTTACACACAACTGTCTCTAGTTGTGTTGACATATTAGTGAACGTGTTACAATAATAGTTTTCTAAGTCATTGTTAGAGGGTATAATGTTTTACTATCACGGTTTGGAAAACTATACCAATATCAAATTTTGAAAGTCAAGAGATTAAAATTTAATCCATTTGGAGTTTTCAATCAAAATATAGAATTAGTTCAAAAAGTTTCAAATAACTTATGATGTGAATTTTGAGATTTTTAATTAGGAACTTAAATTTGTTTAGTTTAGCATAATAAATACAGACCTGTAAGAGCGACCATGGAGGGACGGGGAGGGGAAGCTTCCAAGCTCAGGAAAAAATAAATCTTATGCTAAAAAAGTAAACAAAAAAAAGCATTATTCAAAAAAACTTCAAATTCCAATATATATTCCTCCTTTTCACCTTTTTCCCCCCTCAACTTTCCTCCCTCTCATCCACCTACCTTCCTTTTTCCTTTCACTTATTACTTTCTTTTACACTTAACATTCTTAAATAAAATACTAGAAGTGTCATACTAAAGTTCATATTGAATAGTAACCAAATTCTTGAAACAATGAAATTCCTTTTCTTTTTAATAGAATGAAACATTATTAGTCTCAGTTGGCGACTGAGTATAACACACACCTATGATAGGTACATAGTGACAAAGATTATATGTATATATATATATATATATATATATATATATATATATATATATGAGAGAGAGAGAGAGAGAGAGAGAGAGATAATAATCATGACATAAGTCAAAAAGCCATATTGGGTGTTATTAATCATGATTAAATAAAACAGAAGTTCAATTCCTGAATTTATAGTAAATAAATATAACAGAAAGCATTAAACATACTGTAAAGAAAAAATAATAATGAACAAGCTTATTGATAATAGTCAAATAGTATTCACTTCTACAAGGAAATTTGATATGCAGAAATCAATGACAATTAAAATTGATTTCTGCATATCAAATTTCCTTGTAGAAGTGAATACTATTTGACTCATAGATCCGGGAAGGAAAAGGAAATCTATATTTTTCTTAAAGGTATTACTCCAAAAGTGAACGCAATAACGAGTGGAGTTTAAATTCTCTTACTAAAATGTCACAGCTCAGTTCGTTCGCTTCCATACAACAGGAATTCACCACCCCAATGAAAATTCATCTATAAAAACAATCATTACAAATAAATATAGTTGATATTCTATATAAATCACGAAAAGCAAATATTTATTTCATCTGACAAAAAAATATATACTGTAAAACTAAATAAAGTTTCATCTAAAAATAAATGAAAGAGGATTATTTTAAACATTTTTGATTGTTAATAAATTCAGGACATTTCACTCTTTTCAGCTCAAAATGTTTCTATTTTAAACATTCAGTTTAAAAAGGAACTTTTAACATGTTGCAATCATAGACAAACAAAAATAAAAGACTTTGTGCAGATTTATTTCATTTTATTGGATTATTTACATTACATTCATCTGATATGTTTTTTTTTTCTAAAAATAGATGTTTAAAAATTGTATTAAAAAATTTCTTTAAAGCAAATCTTATTCCCCTTTCTACACATTTCCCAAACACAATCTCGATGTAACAATTTTAATTATCTTGTATTTTGGGGTCAGCATTAAACTGACACACAAAAAAAAAAAAAATACATTGCGAATCTAATAAAATGAATTAAACATGAACCAATGTGTCTATTTTGCATAAGAATGTTAACCTGACGATTCACACTATTCTTCTTTCAGGTTTTGAAAACAAACAAGTATAAATAAATAATAAAATAAAAATTTGAATAAAAATTAAGGAAGATGTTAATAAAGAAACTAATAATAGCTATTTTCAAAGTCAATGAAAATATTTTAAAGTTAACTTGGTATGGTATTTGAGCAAATATTGTTGGAAATGGAAAGAATAACTTTCTTTCTACCAGAATTTCTATATTCCTACCATTATTTTTTGATGAATAGAAATTGAATATTAATTTCTGTTAAATGCGATATATATATATATATATATATATATATATATATATATATATATATATATATATATCGCATTTAACAAAAATTATTATATATATACATTTAACAGAAATTATTATATATATACACACACACACAGAACTTATTTCAAATGAAGTGAGGAAATAATGATTTTTTAAATTAAGATTTGAATATTTCCTTAATTATTTACAACTGGTTGTTTTGTTGACAGATTTTAAATTTTGCAAACAGTATTGTCCATTTCCCCCATCAAAATTACAATCGGTACAACAAAAAGTTGTTTAATCAAAAGGTTTAAGATTAAGTTTGTGTCAAAAAATTTTTTTACTTGTACAAATAAAACTAATTCATTTTGCAATCAAGTTTTAAAATGTGATAACCAGTGGGAAAATTCTGCCAAAAATAATTAATAATCATGCAATCTCTAGTGACTCAAAAGTGATAAAAAATTATTTAAAATAATGTGGACAAAAAAGCATTTCAAATACAATATCACTTCAATTTTATTCTTTAACAATCAACAAGAATAACATTTTTATAATCATGTTCAACAAAAAGTTGGCGAAGGGAGTCTAAATGGCCAATAAGCAAATTATATTTTGGCTAAACATCAACATAAAATTTAAACGGATCTATTTTTAAAGTTCATTATTCCTTAAAATTCTAAGAGTGACTTTATCTATTCCGAGATCACAAAACATAAAAAGGGTGCTTAACGAATTTAAAAAAAAACAAAAAAAAAACAGTTAATCTAATCAGAATGTTGAGTTCAACGTTTTTAAAATCTTTGACCCCCTCCCCAGGCGCGCGCGCAAAAAAAAAAAAAAAATCTTATATGAAATCTTAAACTAAACCAACTTATTCAGTTTAGATGTATTAAAAAATTATTATCTCATCGGATGATACAATAAAAACATTGAATGAAAAAAATTATCATTATTAGTTTGCCTAAGTTCACAAGAAAATCTGTCTTTAAACAGCATAGCCAAAGTTCAAGAATTAAAAAAAACATTAATTTCAAATTACCAAATTTTCAACTTGAATTGCGCAATGATGAAGATATTGAAACTTTTCACTGCAATTTTACAACTTCTGAGGCATCGGAGGTGGGAAGGGGTACAATAATAAAATGTTTGTAAATTAAATTTGTAAAAACCCTAACCACAACTCTTGGAAGTCATAATTCCCCAGATTTACTGGCGAAGTAAAAAGATAACTTTACATTTTTTTTATTTTGGGGCAAATAAATAATATATTTTTTAAAATTACTTGGTAGCTCTATCAAAAATTCCTGACACTTAAATGGAGGAATGTTTGATTACATAATTTTACTGTCGTATTTTCGAAATGGCCACTTCCTACGATTTTACCCAAATTTGAGAATTTAGTTTCAAAGATGACTTTTTGAAATTTCATAGAGATAACTAAATAAAATATCATCAAAAGAAAAGAAGTCTACGTTTGTTCACTACTGCTTTTTTTTCTTTTAAATCTACTTTGAGTAGATTTGGGGGGAAAAAAGATTACATTATTGCAAAACGTTAAAAATAAATAGATAAGATAATTAAATCAAATTAAATCGAATTAAATTAAAAAACAAAAATATATTAAAAAGTTATACGTACACTAACAGTATTAAAAATTTGGTTAAAGTTAAAATTTCAGAAGGAAAGCAAAAATGCAACTAGACTATTAATCGGCAAAGAAAAGCAAATAGAACAAAAAAAAAATTCTTCCCGAAGATTTTTAAAAATCTTCATTTTTTTTAAGTCCACTTTATTTATGAACCCGGAATTATAATTGGTGATGAACATAAAAAAATTGTCCCGCCACAACCACCACTAAAAGAAGAAAGCCAATTTTGCAAAATAAAATTACAATGAAAAACAATTAATCAAGAAATAATAAACAACATTAATTAGAAGAACTGAGAAATTAAATTTGGAGACTTTTGATTAATCCTGATCCCGTCGAGTAAAATTTCCGAGACTATTCAGAAGTGCTTGTTTACTTGTCAAATTCAACTTGCATTTTGGTTTTAACCTTCGGTAATTTGGAGAAAGTAAATATTTTACGAATCAGTAGAAAAATAAAATAAAACAAAATAATGCTTATGAATTTAAATTAAGTTTTGATGACTACCTACAAAATTTGATATTTCCAAGTTTTTATTCAAACACTCCATACATACACGAAATGTATACGCATAAAAACAGATGAATTAATGCGAATATCAAAGAGGAGACTTTTACCTAAACAATAAATCTTCTCATCTTTGATGAAGATCTTTAAAAATAGAAGGGATAAGATAAACAATGATAAAAAAAATATTTTCCCAATAATATCCTATTATAAAAAAGCTAAAAACTTATTTCAATATTCGTCAGCTTTCGTAGTAAATTTCCTTCTCGAACATTTTCATGAATTTGATCAATATAAAAATTTAAAAACAAAAACATCCTTGGACTATTAACTAAAGTGAATTTTTCGAAACAACATAAAAAGTTCTTATTGCAAAAATGCTGGCAGTTTTTCTTTCAGCTAAAATATAGATTTACTTTCTGGTATGATGTACAAGTCGAAATTGAAGATTACGGAATTTCATTTTTAACGTGATAAAAGGCAGAAAAAGTTTGAAAAACAAAACAAAAAACGTCCATATTCTTCCACGGATATTCAAAACAAGAAAAACAAAACCATTAGCAGAGTATCGAGACTATCATCCATCCATCCCAATGTTTTTAGTTTTGCTCAGTTTCCTCCAACAAAAATTGTGACATAAAATATTCAAAACTCTACAAACACAGAGTATATAAATTTTAGGAAAAAAAGTTTATTATTTTAACTTTTTCGTTTAGTTAAAAACTTACCCCATTTTATCGATGTGCGAAGGAAACGGCTGCTTTGACGGTAAATATTCCTTCCAACTTGTCCGTTTTAGACCTAAACTCATTAAAACTACTGGCAAATAGAGCAAATGAACAGAGTAGTGTTTTCTATAAGTTTTTATCTGTCAATGAATAAAAACTAGAGAGAGAAAGAGAAAGAAAGAGAGAAGATAAAAAGCCAGAAAGAGTCATACATAGGGAGAAGACAAACATTAGTTAGTGGCTAAGATTCCCACCAACTATACAAAATATAAACACCAGAAAAATAAAATAAATAACTGAAGACAGTTTAAATAAGCAGTTCATTTCCAGACAGAACTGAATAAATCTTAAGCACAACGCTAAACATCTGTGTATTTCCTCAGATGAAAGGCACGTTGTTTTTAGCATTTAATTTGAACTTTTCCCCCTTGAAATATCCACTTGGGATAAGTTGACGAGGTAACAGTAAAACCTTATAAAACTATTAAATCAGATTAATTCTCCATATTATCATATCCAAAGATTTTCAAAGAAACAAAAACAAAAAAACAGCAAGTAATTTTGCACACGTAACATCAGCTTGCTTCGTTTCAAAATAAGTTTCTCACTTTCAATGGTTTATTGGTCATAGGGCAATCAAAACAGTTTTCTTTTTTGTATTTTGAAGATAATGAAAATGATTGCTGTCAAGATAGTTGAGTCCAATCAAAACTTTTCAAGTAATTAGTACAGTAATCGAGGTGGAAAGGTATGGAATTTGATATTTTGTAAAGGGTCCAACATGTGGGGTTTAACTTTCACAAATAATAAGTAAGTAAAGAAAAGTTGGCGACCGTAGTCGAGGGCGACCAGAAGGCTCCTTTTTCAATAGCTACTACACCGAGATGTAGGGGAGGGCGCTAAGAATTGTTGATTAAAATAAGCAATAAAACCTTGAGCTTTACTACAGAACGTTTATTTCTTTTTAATAAGGTTCAAGGGAAACAAAATTCTTAAAGTAGGTGTCGTGACCCGCTTAAAAACGTAAACAAACCGGATCACTAAAACCTTAAACGTTGACCTGCCGTTACAAAAGAAAAAAGGGAATAAATGACATTTACATCATTAATAGGGCTCCTCTGTCAAAAGAAACTCTATCAAAATAAAGTGGATTATCTTCCGAAGCCTATCCCTGGCTAAAGAAGAACTGTATTTCCACTTTTATTTTTTAAGGAAGAACTTTATGCTTAGGCAGCCCTGTTACTCTGTCACAGCTCCTGCTGGATATCAATAAGCCTTTTTTAGACAGTCAGGCGGCAAACTTTATACGCTGCCTGACTTTCCAGTGTGTGGGTCACATATCGGCTAGTCGTGTTGCGTGCTACACGGTGCGGTCGGGTGTGTCTCATTACTGGATAAACCTCTGGCCTCAGCGGGCTGTCCCCCCAGGCTTTAACCCTCCCTGGAGGGGTAAGGTTTATCGCCTGGCACCTGAGGCGCCCCGAAAAGGGGAATGCCAACGGGGCCGAGGCATTTTTGGAACTGCCAGACGCGTGTGGGCTTCGGCCCTGCGACTGGGCCGACCTAAAAAAACGGCATTGTGCCACACTCGTACGCTGGTAGGGCCTATGACAAATATCAGCGGCGAACTTTTCTTCGTGCGACTTTCCAGTGTGTGGGTCACATATCGGCTGGCCGTGTTGCGTGCCGCACGGTTCGGTCGGGTGTGTCTCATCACTGGATATACCTCTGTGCTCTGGGGGCCGTTCTCCTAAACTTTAACCCTCCTCGGAAGGGTTAGGTTCAAACAGACAAGAAGCTTCCCAAGAAATACAAGTAAAATTAAACGAAAGCCGACTAGTGAAATTATACCAAGTTAAACAACTGAAAGAAAATTCAACCAAGAATTCTGCTGAAAAGAACTTTACAGAAGACTCGAAATTAAATGAAAACTGAAACATTTCGACTAAACTAAATAGAAAAGAAAATACTCAAATTCAAAGAACTTTGTTTCCCGGACACTCTCTCAGATAAGTTCCAGCAAATTACACTAAAATTTGCAACACTTTATCGTTTCTATCTCTGTCTTCCTTGTTTCTTTGTATAAAATTCCTTTTTAAAAACTTATTGTCAGTGTTATCTTTTCGAATCAGTATCCGAATTAGAAAGCTGCGGAACTTACCGTTTGAACTTACCGTTTAAAATGACACACTAAAGCCCCCTAAAACATTTACCCAGTTAAATACGAAACTTAGCTATAGTGTCACTTCCTTCATATTAAATTTTCATTCTCTTTAAATTTCTTTACGTCATCTTTTGGGAGCACTTCAAAGCATCTTCTGACGAAATGTATTGTCTAAGTTAAAAACACTAGTTATCTCCCGAAAGTGGAGTCATAGACAGATAATTAAAAACTCTTTCTGATTTTTTTTATCTATTTATTTTTTATTTTTGCATCATGAGAAATTTTTTTTTGCTTTTTTATTCTTTATCATTTTTTTTATTTTTCTTCAATGTATTTATCTTAATTCTTTTTTTATTCTTTCATTTATCTTTTAATTTCATTCTCCAAGAAATTTCTCTTTCCCAAAATTGTCGCAAGAAGAAAACACAAATGGTTTTGTTTGGTTATAACTCAAAAGAACTTATTTACAAGAGCCATCCCGAAAGGTGATTCTTCATAAATTTGCATGTATTTCCCATATGCGGGCGTCACCATATTTCAAATTCTAGGCGTCTAGTAACAAGTTAGAACAATACAAGAAAACAGTTACTCAAATATTGGTTTCTACAAAACAAAATAACCTACAAGAAAGTTTGTACAATGGAGAAAGGAAAAAAAGAAACACTCAAATATGGGTTTTTGATAAACAAATTAACCCACAAGAAAGTTTGAACAATGAAAAGTCAGAGACAAAGTTCAACTTGTTCATGTAAAGACTTCAAGCTTTTGTGAAGTTTCTCTCGTCAGAAACTTTAATATCCTTTTCTTAGAGGATGTAAAGATTTCAAGCTTTTGTCAAGTTTCTTTCGCTAGAAACTTTAATGTTCTTTCTTAAGGGTAGACCGCAAAGTCTTTTGAAAGAAAAAAGTGGATCAATGTTTTTTCGTGGTGGCCTTATCTTTTTGCACCAAAGTATATATATATATATATATATATATATATATATATATGTGTGTGTGTGTGTGTGTGTGTGTGTGTTGATAAATCAAATTTATCTAGCCTAGTCAGCTGGGGCTGAAGAATACGCCGACTGCATCTTTGCAGAAGGATAAGATCCCCACAACGAGTGTCCTAGATATGACACTAAACTGCATCTGATGGGGAGGCTCGAGTCCTGCAGCTCTGGGGAATGTGGAAAACCCCTTCATTACGATTACTCCCAGGTCAACACGGACCTAGAGTGATAGTAACTGATAGGATCCCATCTATCGATAAAATAGAATTGTTTAATCATTTAACTGTGTGCAAACAAATGACTGATGTTAAATAGCAAAACTTGAAACCATTGAACTGTGAGCAAATAAATGAGTTGTGGTTCGTTTAAAACAGTTATCTACAAATTAGGTTTGGTTTAGTTTGGTTTGGTTTTATGGCATATCAACCTTTGTAGGTTATTTAACGCCAAATCCATTTTTATGTAAATTATCAGTTCTATTTAAAACAATTCGGTTTAGCATGAGTACACAGTTTAATTGTCAAACACATTTCTATTTCAAACTATTCAGTTATATATAACAATTCAGTTTAGTCTCAGTACATTTTCGGTGTCAAAAATAGTTCAATTTAAAACAATTCAGTTTAGCAAAAGCACGCAGTTTTAAATTGAAGTACAGTTTAATTGTAAAAAAATTTTTTTATTTCGAGCTATTCCGTTTAGTCACGCAATTCGACTTCAGCTTATTCAGTTTTGTAAAAGTAGAGATTTTGGTTTGTTTGGTTTTATGGCATATCAACCTTTGTAGGTTATTTAACGCCAAATCCATTTTTATGTAAATTATCTGTTCTATTGAAAACAGTTCAGTTTAGCATAAGTACACAGTTTAATAGTCAAAAACATTTTCATTTCAAACTATTCAAGCAGTTATATGTAATAATTCAGTTAAGTGTAAATACAGTTTTAATGTCGAAAAACAGTTCTATTTGAAATAATTCAGTTAAGCATAAGCACGCAGTTTAAGTGTAAGTACGGTTTAATTGTCAAAAACGTTTCTATTTCAAGCTATTCAGTTTACTCAATTCATTTTAGCATAAGTATGCTGTTAGTTCTATTTAACCCATAGATAGGGCCCTATCAGGTGCTACCACTCCGGGCCAGAGTTGACCTGGGAGCGATGGCAATGAAGGGGTAATCCGCATTCCCCAAAGATCAAGCACTGCTGGAACCTCACCATCAGATTGTTTAGTGTCATATCCAGGACACTCGTTAGGGGGGTCTTACCCCTCTGGAGAGGTGCAGTCAGTGTATTCTACAGCCCCAGCTGACTGGGCAATACACAGATTTAAATGTCAGACAATTTTATTTCAGATAATTCAGTTCAGCATAAGCACACAGTTTAGACGTCAAAACAGTTCTATTTCGAGCAATTCAGTTCAGTACTAGTACGCAGTTCCAATGTCAAAACAGTTCTATTTTAAACAATTCAGTTTAGCATAAATACGCAGTTTAAATTTAAAAATCAGGATAGTGAAAGAAGCACGGTTTAGTTCTATTTAATCCATAGATAGGACCCTTATCAGGTGCTACCACTCCGGGCCAGAGTGGACCTGGGAGCGATGGCAATGAAGGGGTACTCCGCATTCCCCAAAGCTCCAGCATTGCTGGAACCTCACCATCAGATTGTTTAGTGTCATATCCAGGACACTCGTTGGGGGGGGGGTCTTACCCCTCTGCAAAGAAGCAGTCGGTGTATTCTACAGCCCCAGCCGACTGGGCAACTACAAATTAGGTATTTATAAATCATATATCTTTCATATATATATATATATATATATATATATATGTATGTATGTATAAAGAAAAATTAAAAAATAAGATAATCCAAAGAGAAGAATTTAATGTAAAAGAAAATCAACGCAATATCGTTTCGGTTCTAATGAACCATCATCAGAACTTAGAAAAGTTGATATCGAGTGACGTTGGATCACCGATGGATTTTTAATGAGATACAAAATTATGTATACAGAGGAAAGGGGTATCCGCTTAATCAATAAATCAGCGTTCGTATTTTAGAATATCACGTGATTAATGTCACTCGGTATCATTCTTTCTAAGTTCTGATGATGGTTCATAAGAACTGAAAAGTTATAACGTTGATTTTCTTTTACATAAAATTATTCTCTTTGGATCACCTTATTTTTCGATTTTTCTGTATACTGTCGGATTCGTTTCCATTATTTACTCCCATATATGTATAAACAAGATTTTATATTAAATGAACTTCAAGAGTTAATATGCTATAAAACCAACCAACCAACCAACCAACCAACCATCAAAGTTATCTTTTTATTCACCTGATGCTTTAAGTTTAAATGTTTAGAGAATCCTGATTCCTAGAAACCAAGACTACAGGGCATATACGAATTTTGATAATCCTAAACAATAATAGACAAATAAAATAAAAGTTTAATTCACTGATAAAAAATCAAGTCTGAACTTCGATTTGATCGAGTAAAAAATGATTTAACTGTTATCATTTATGCGACACTTTACATGCATTAGTATATATATATATATATATATATATATATATATATAGTGAGGTCCGAAGAATAATAGATGAACTGGGAAAAGTGAATGAATATCTTAAATGAAGATGATAAGAAAAGGTTGAAAAAATCAACAAGAGGCATGATCAGGCCATAACTTGAAAGAGTTAAAATTTTATTTCTTGGTGGTGACCAGAGGTAGCAGTTGTGACTAGTTAGAGCACAAAAGCAGGTGGTAGAGCAGAATTAAAGTTCCCGGAATGTCACACACACCCACTCACCCCCGTGAGCAGGTTGGGTTCTTCAAATCTTGTCTTGGTTTTTTCTTTATGACATCATTGTCCTCAGACTTTGTGCACTTCGATCAGAATATGCAGAAAACAACACTCTAGGGTGTAACATCAGTGCAGCAAAGTATGCACAATGCAGAAAGGTGGTTGTGACGTATTTATTGGTCAGCTATTTTGACCAAGGCTCCATTCATATGCATTTAATATTGGAAGACTACCAGATTTTTTTTACAATAAAACTAGAGTTTTCTCTTTCACGAAACAAAATATCATCTTTATACGTCTTGGATACTTTTCTCTCAAAGATTTTTTTTAAAAACAAAAACAACCCTAAAATTTTTTGGAATATCTTTTAAACTCATACTAAAATCATTATTTGCTAAAGCTAAATGACATTCATTTAAGGATATGTCAACTAGTAGACATGTAATTAATTCAATGGTAATATCGGAAGCTTATTGGTGTAGAAGCCGAATAATCTTGTATCTTGCAAATGCTTATATGAAGGGGGCAAAGTATACTGATTATTGTTCATTAAAGTCAGACAAAAAGCAGAGTTTGATAGGTGGCAGAAACTAAAGCTGTATTATATTACCATATTCTTAACTTTTTAATAGTCGGCTGCTGTCTGTAGCAGGAGTAAAGTGCTGGTGTGTGTAGGAGTTATCCTCCTTGTTTCCAATTAATATGCTGATTACGAGGCTCTGAGGGCAAAACAACAAAGATTGGACGCCTCAGGTGGTGTAATGGTTAGCAAGCTAGACTCGCAAACCTCCACGAGTGAGTTCAAGTCTCACTTGGTGCCCCATTCATACGGCCTTGTGCCACATCTAAGCAAAAAGCTTAGTAAATTATAAAAACAATAAAGATGATCGCTAACTGTTATACATTGCCGAATCGATATTAAGTCAAGTATCATCTCTGTCCAGCATCTATTTCTACACGGTACTGCGAACAAGATCAGATCCAGGTGAGTGGGAAAGCATTTTTATTGGGGCAGAATAATTTGTTGCCTCTGCTAAGCTTTACACATAAACATTTGCAAGTGAGAAGTTGACAAAAGACAGTTTAATTATGCTAGACTAACCAATCCTCAAAGAGTTGGGGATGAAGACTACGAGAGAAATGTTTACCATATTCGTCAAAGAATCCCCAGACTCGCCTCCAAACCACACAAAAACACCAACCGCAAAACTTCGCAAAATCTACTCGGAAATGACAACACAACAATTCTGAAAATTCAAAATAGACTTGGACGTATAACATGGGGGCAGATAATATTACTATTTATACAAAAATGGCAGTTGAGGTTGTTGAATTCTGTTGCCTCTTGTTTTATTAAAAGGAAGAACAAATGAGTTGAAGATATTGATAGTTTTCAAAAGGGAAGTTTTAATAACAGCTTGAAACGAAAAGAACCCTTGTGCTGTTAGTCACAGGAAGTAGAGGCAGTTGTAAATAGTTGAGCAGGAACTTAGCATTCAATCAGTGATCCGGTTGATTTTAGGAGAAAGGAGTAAAAGGTGAAAGAATAGTCTCCTAAAGGAACAGTGATCAAATGTTGAATGTGCTCTCTCGTGTTGAGATGCTATCTGTCTGCTCCTGGAATCGGCCCGGGTAAGAGAGAGAGAGAGAGAGAGAGAGAGAGAGAGAGAGAGAGAGAGAGAGAGAGAGAGAGAGAGAGAGAATGCACTCTCCTCGTTAAGGGTGGTCTGTCCTGCTGCTAGCAAGTGAGGAAGAGAAAAGGTCGAGGGAACGTTACCCAGCCTTTTATGTTGCCCGGGTCACCTCCCTGGGTAGAATGGCATCAGTCATTCTCATTGGACGAAATATTTCAATTCGAAACTCCAACAGCCCAAAAAATTCCCGCACTAAATAATAATTTGAAATTCTTTCTTTCTGCTAGAGACGTATTTAAACTAACTACTTACCTGTCAGGCATAACTCTCATGCTCTACCAATGACTTCCTGATTCCATTGCTTCACACCCTCTACTTTACAAGCCGCACCCTGAACGATAGCTGCAACATAACCCCGTGAGGAGAGCCTCCACCAAGACAAATGAAAACGAGATATATGGAAAATCAATTGATTTCCATACTAAAAAAGAATTTTAATTTTTGTGCAAAATAGGCTTGAAAGATTGCAATTTTTTTATATGTATTGTTGCATTTATTGCCTAATCGGCCATTACGAGCTCGATTGAAAATTTCTTTGAGATTCGCAGACAACAATATTCGACTTGCTGCGAAAAATTTGAAGAATCAAAACCCAAAAGAAATTTAAGAAATGTTTTCCCTCCAAGATTTTAAAAAATACAATTTATAACCAATCAGAATAATAAATAAATCAACTTTTCTTATCTAATTTCGAGTCTACTTCCATCTAATAAATAATCGAGGAAATCTATAAACTTTCTCGCCCTGTCGGCAGAAGCAGTAGAATACGCCAACTGCACCTCTGCAGAGGAGTAAGACACCCCCTCCCAATGGGACCACCTGTTGGCCGTGGGCGGCGACCCGTAAGACGCTAGGACAGGATCCTGGTGGTTGAGCAGTCATTGATCCGGCGACAAAGTGGTCAATGGCTTGCAACACACTACTTTGTCCCTTACTTGGTCTGATGGGCGGTCGGATAGGCCCGATCCGATAAATCGGCTGGTCTCGTCATGCCCTAGCACCTGTATGTTTATTTTCTCCCGAATGTACTATTCAATCTGCATTTGCGGAACAATCCCAACCCTTTTATCTTATAGGTGCTAGAAGGCGGGGGCTGAGGGGCAATTGTGTTGAGAGCAGAATTTTGACTACTGTTAAATTGTACGGCACTAGAAATTGGCAGAGGCTCGGAATTTCGATCTTGATATGAGTATACTGGTAATGTATCCTCGTCTCAACCAGGGCGAATGGGTTTTCCCCCTGGCTTATTTCCAACACAAGTTGGACTCCGTGGTGGGTGGTGGAGCATAGGACCAATGAAAAATCTACACCAGTCATGGCTTCTTCCTTCAAAAAATCCAAAAGATATCTATCCGACTCCGATTCAGAAACAGAAAGTGACTTTCCCAGATTTATCATTTTTGAATCATTACAAGATATAAAATTAGTTCGTCACCGTTTCTGATCGAAAAAATAAAATCCAGTGGATCCAACTCAAAAACTGTAAAGAAACTTCAAACTGGAAACCTGCTTGTGGAAGTTGAAACCAAAAAACATGCTGAAAACCTGCTAAAAATGGAGAAAATTCATAATTTCAAATGTCATGCCTATCCACACGCCAAATTAAATACCTCTAATGGCATTGTGAGAAGTAAAGAACTGTCACTAGCAACACCGGAAGAGATTGAAACGACTTTCAAAAAGCAAGGAATAAAAGAATACAGAAGAGTCACTATTCGCCGAAATGATGAAACCATACAGACCCATACATACATTCTGATTTTTGAGAAACCATCAATACCAAAAGAAATCAGAATTGGCTACACAATAGAAAGGGTAGAGCAGTATATACCAGCTCCCCTGAGGTGTTTCAAATGTTAAAAATTTGGACAGACCAAAGAGATAGGCAGAGGACGCCAAATATGTGGCAAATGTGGCAAACGTGACCCAGATCATTCGGAAAATGAATGCAAGAACATAAAATGCGTAAACTGCCATGAGGAATATCCTGCCTTTTCAAGAATCTGAGGCATTTATAAGAAAAAAAAATAATGTTTATCAAACACACAAAAAAATTTACATTTCCCAGAAGCAAGGAAAATTATAGAAAGCTATATAGGAACCAAAACATACGCTAATGTAGCACAAAAAGTAAATCAACCACCCTAGGATAGCACTTCAATCGATAAATACCAAAAACTAATAGAAAAATTGATAAATTTAATAGGTAACGAATGGTTAACATCCCAAGAAAACCTTAAAAGAATGCATTCAACTGAAACGAAACAAAGTGAGCCTTGTATAAAAATTAAAGTAAATACTAATACCAACACAGAAGAAAATCTTAAAACCACAGAACAAACTAAAGAAAAGCGACAAAGGTCATTGGTATGACCTCCAGATATTAATAAAGATATAAAAGAAAATAAAGCGAAAGACATTGCCATTAAAAAAACAAAACCCAATTAAAAGAATTACTCAAACACAGTCCATCCTGATAACCACATCAAACAAATTTGAAGAGCTCGAAGAAATGGAGATTGAAAATAAAACTCCAACCAACAAATCTCAACCAAAAAAGTCCCAAAAATCTTTAAACTAAATGAATAAAATAATCCAATGGAACATCAGAGGAGCAAGGGTCAACTACTCTGAATTGTTACTACTTATTGCAAAATACTGCCCAGCAATCATATGCCTCCAAGAAACTCTCCTCAAAAACACTACCACCATCAACATGAAAAACTATTCTTCGTACAACTATATTAAACAGTAACTTGTGGCGGATTATCTATAATCATGAACAATAACATCCCTCACAGCGAAATTACACTAAATACAAATATGCAAGCAGTCGCTATACCAGCAAACCCTCCACAAAATAATAACAGTGTGTTCAGTATATATTCCCCCAAATGAAGAACCCAAAGAATTGGAGCTGAACAATTTAATAGAACAAACACCAAGACACTTCATTATAATGGGAGACTTCAATAGCCATAATGAGATCTGGGGAAGTAAGAAAATAGACAAAAAGGCAAAGTAATAGAATCTTTATTAAATCAACATCAGTTGTGCATGTACAACAATAAATCCAACACAGGCACATATTCTGCAATAGATCTAACAATATGTGATCCTAACCATTTTTCGATTACAATTGGAAAGTACATGACAACACCTGTGGAAGTGACCACTTTCCAATTCTATTAGAAAACAGAACTGATGAATTGAGTAAAAAAAATCACAGTTGGAACTTAGAAAAGGCTAAGAGGGATGGATTTAAAACTTCATGCCTTGCCCAACTAACCCCAAAAACCAATAAAAACAATGAGGAAAACATCTTATATTTTACATTCACACTGTTAAACATAGCTGAAGAACATATACCCAAAAGCTCTACCTCTACAAAATACAATAGGCCATGGTTCAACGAAGATGGTAAAAAAAGCAGTCAGATTACGCAGAGCAGCTTTTAAAAAATCTAAAATAAATCCAACTCGAGAAAATTTAAACACTTATAAAAACAGCAGAGCCAAAGTACGAAAAATCATCAAAGACTTCAAAAGAAATACATGGAGAAATTATGTTGCCAAAATAAATAGTAACACAAAACCAAAAAAACTATGGCAGATGATTGGCAAAAATAACAATACTCCTACGAAAGACCTCACTCACAATAATCTGAAGATTACAGACGAGAAAGATATAGCAAATCATCTCGCCGAAACTTTCTCGCAAATTTCATGCGCCAAAAACCAAAGCAAAAGTTTTCAAATCAAAACAAAAGCAGAAAAGGTAAAAATCAAATTTCAAAGCAAAAACACAGAAAGCTCCAAACAATCTTTCTCTACAGCAGAACTAAAAGAATATCTCAACAAGGCACACAATTGGACCCGATAAAATCCACTATCAATTCCTAAAAGAATTACCTGAACCATCCATAAATTACCTCCTACAAATCTTCAATGATATATGGAACCATGGTGACACCTAAAATATGGAAACAAACCACAATTATACCGAAACCTTTCAAAGACAATACAAACACAAAAAACTACAGACCCATTACTCTTAGCAGTTGTTTCTGCAAAAACACAAGAGAAAATGGTAAATTCCAGATTGATCTGGTATTTAGAAACAAAGAAATTAATAACCGAATATCAATCTGGCTTTAGAAGCCAAAGAATCCCTATAGATCACTTGATTTGATTAGAAACATTTATCAGAGACGTTTCTATTAAAAAATACCTAGTGGCAGTTTTTTTGCTCTCGAAAAGGCATATGACACAATCTGGAAGTACAACATTTTAAAAGATCTTAAAACTCTTGGATTAGAAGGCAGAATGTTAATATTTATTCAAAACTTCCTACAAGATAAAAGATTTAGGGTGAGAATGGGAGAGGTTTTCTTTGAAGAAAAAAAAACAAAACAAGAAATGGTGTACCTCAAGGCAGTGTATTGTCTGTCACGCTGTTTAATATAAAAATTAATAAAATTGTGAAAAACATTAATAGCGGAACAAACTGTGCTTTGTATGTGGATGACTTCCTGATCTGCTACAGGGCAAGAAACATGAACCACATACAAAGACAACTTCAAATATGCCTTGATAAGCTCCATAGATGGACCACAGAGAATGGATTAAAATTTTCAAAAGAAAAAACGAAATTCGTCCACTTCTGCAACCATCATTACCTCCACCTAGACCCAGTACTGAAACTTGACCACAACGAAATACCAATTGTTGAACACTACAAATACCTAGAAGTTATTTTTGACCGTAAATTCTTCTTCATTCCCCATATTAAATACTTGAGAATAAAATGTAATAATACCATACAATTACTTAGAACTATATAGCACACACTAACTGGGGAGGAAGCAAAGAAACATTATTAAAATTATATCACTCATTAATCAGATCAAAACTTGATTATAGCAGCTTTATATATGGGGCAGCCAGAAAGACATACTTGAAAGAACTAAATACCATACACCACCAAGGACTTATTCTAGCCCTTGGAGCATATAGCACTTCTCTCTTTGAAAGCCTATACACAGAAGCAGATGAACCACCTCTTACATTAAGACATGAAAAACTGGCTCGCCAATATTCCAGAAAGCTGAAATCTTACCCATCCAACCCAGCTCATGACTGCACCTTCAACCCTAAATACAAGCAACATTTTGAAAGAAAAGGAAAAACAATAAAACCTTTTGGCCTTCGGATGAAGTCGACCCTACAAGAATAAAAAATACCACTAAATAATATACATGAAAGAACTTTATCACAAACACCACCCTGGATCATTAAAAATCCCAAAGTGATTCTCAAACTGAATGAACTTTCCAAAATCAAAACCCAACCCAGCACTTATCAAGAGAAATTTCACAATATTCTCCAACACCACCGCGACCTCCTATATGTCTTTACGGATGGCTCCAAGGACAACAATAAAACAGCGTGTGCAGCTGTTTTAAACAAGACAATTCTTAAGAAAGTTCTTCCAACGGAAAGCTCTATCTTCACAACAGAAGCCCGTGCAATAGACCTAGCTCTCAACATCATCTCGAAGTGTAATCATAAGAAACTTATGATATTTTTAGACTCACTCTCTGTCTTACTATCATTAAGAAATGAAAAATTTGAGAACCCTCTTATCAAACTGTTGAGTAGATTAGACTCTATGTCAAATAGTCAAGAAATTCTTATGTACTGGATCCCAAATCACACTGAAGTGAGAGGAAATGAAAGAGCAGACTCAGCAGCCAAATTGGCCTTAGATCTGACCCCCGACAAATCCAGTATCCCATATAGACCTGAAACCTACAATTAATAAATTCCTTTACACAAAATGGCAACAACGATGGAACAATTACATCCACGATAAACTCTTCCAAATCCAGCCCACCTTAGGAGAATGGAGACTAGCTTTGAGAAAATCAAGAAGAGAACAAGCCATTGTTATATTCCAGTTGCGCATTGGTCATACAAGGCTTACTCACTCTTTCATACTGAAACAGGAACCACAACCCCAGAGTGTTTGACCTGTCAGACAACTTACACCGTTAAATAAATTCTTTTAGAACGTAGAGCTTTCGCTGTCATCAGAAAGTGATTTTTCAAAGTGAATAGTTTAATCGATCTGTTCGAGAACGTCAAAATTGATGAGGTTCTGTCCTTCTTGAGAGAAAATGGTTTGTACGAAAAGATGCCGCGACCTGCCGATAAACATAAACGGATCAAGTTACACGCCCGCTGTAAGACAATTATATCCGAGTACGGCCGGAACTGACTAAGCCCTTTTTCTTTCTAACGACCTTGACATCTCGTTATAGCTAAAAGAAAAGGATGAATTAAAATTAATAACATTCACAAAGCACTTCGGCCAAAAATAACCTGATAAGACTGGAACTAATAGTCGTTGCCAGCCTATAGCAGGTTAGAAAAATACTTTATGGCTACACTCATTTTTTATCAAAGAATTTTATATTCACGCGGCTGGAGCTGTGTGTCACAGCACCTTCGTAATATCAGCAAGCCCTTTTTCAACGCTTGTCGGGGCCTGTTCTGGACTTCGGTCCGGAGCGTGGCCCTGGAAAAGGAACAATGGCAGATTTGGGGCCTTTAATTAGGCACCTAGTTTCGACTAGGCTACCTTCGGGTGGGCGAGCTGCATTTTTGTCTCCTTTGTCCCCCTTGGACGGCACTAGACCATGCGTCTAGTTTAAGCCGCAAACTGGCATACGTGCCCGGACCCACATTTGGGTTCGTGAAACTGCTTGCCTCATCAGGCTCACATTGCACTAAGTGAGCCGATGAGCAGCACAGACAAGCAGGGATCGAGTCTCGGCTCCTTCCCGACCTTCGCCTCCCCTTTATCCCCACTTTAATCGGCCTTCGGGCTTTTGACCTTGTGTCAAGTCGTGTCCGGTGGGAGGCAGCGACAAATACACGGAGCGTGGCCCTGGAAAAGGAACAATGGCAGACTTGGGGCCTTTAATTAGGCACCTAGTTTCGACTAGGCTACCTTCGGGTGGGCGAGCTGCATTTTTGTCTCCTTTGTCCCCCTTGGACGGCACTAGACCATGCGTCTAGTTTAAGCCGCAAACTGGCATACGTGCCCGGACCCACATTTGGGTTCGTGAAACTGCTTGCCTCATCAAGCTCACATTGCACTAAGTGAGCCGATGAGCAGCACAGACAAGCAGGGATCGAGTCTCGGCTCCTTCCCGACCTTCGCCTCCCCTTTATCCCCACTTTAATCGGCCTTCGGGCTTTTGACCTTGTGTCAAGTCGTGTCTGGTGGGAGGCAGCGACAAATACTCGGCGCGCTCTTCCCCTCCCCTTTATCCCCACTTTAATCGGCCTTCGGGCTTTTGACCGTGTGTCAAGTCGTGTCTGGTGGGAGGCAGCGACAAATACTCGGCGCGCTCTTGGCGAGCGTTCTTTTGTGTCCTGTGGTGGGGCGCTCTCGACCGGCTGTGATTGCGTGCTGCACGGTTCGGTCGGGTGTGTTCCACCACTGGATACATCACCTCTGGCCTCAGGGGGCTGTCCCCCCAGGCTTTAACCCTCTTCGGAGGGGTTGGGTTTATCGCCCGGCGCCCCGAAAAGGGGAATGCCGACGGGGTCCGAGGCATTTTTGGAACTGCCTATCGCGTTGGGCTTCGGCCCTGCGACAGGACCCACCTTAAAAACGGCCTTGTGCCATATTCGTACGTTGGTGGGACGTAGGATAAATACAGCACGCTTTTGGCGAAGCTCTTTAAGGAGGAATCCTGCATTTTGTGCGGTCGCATTCACCTTAACTTCCGACGTAGATCCCACTTCTCGTGGTAGATCTGCCTTTCACCCACCTACATAGGTATGCACAAAGGTCCTTTTTAGGACCATAAGAGGTCACTGTCTGCGGGTCAGAGCATCTCTGGCGGTCAGTAATGACCAGTCGAAGTAGACGGCCAGGCGGCAAACACGAAGACGGATTCTAAGACCAACCGGTCTTAACTTTCACTCGGTTCCGATTGTCCGATAAGCTGCGCAGCGCTAATGGCACGGTCCAGCCTTTAGCTACTGCTTCGCTATCTGCGCAGCGCTAAGATAACGCCCATCTTAGCCTTGGCCTTCTGGCCTGTCCGCACGGCTTTGACCCGACAAAGCCTTCGTTGTTGTCCGCTCGTCCGCATGGCTTTGACCCGACAAAGCCTTCGTTCCCGTCCGATCGTCCGCACGGCTTTGACGCGACAAAGCCTTCGCTCTCGTCCGCACGGCTTTGACACGACAAAGCCTTCACTCCCGTCCGATACGTCCGCACGGCTAGGGGGCCCAGCAAGGCCCTAGCCTTTCCTCGACCTCAACGCTCTTGCAAGGTACAACGCAGCCCACGTAACGACTCGCTGTTACGGACTGTTCTATCACTGCAACACCTGACTCACGTACGACCCGCCGTACGAGCCAGCAACCGGATCGATACATCCTTGGTTAACCACAACATACCGTCATAACCGGGGATATCGATCTATCAACCTCGACCGACCTCAACTGCCCGCGACGACTGTCCAGCTGTACCCAACGACTCGACCGACCTCAGCTGCCCGCGACGACTGTCCAGCTGAACTCAACGACTCGACCGACCTCAGCTTACCAGCATCCAACATCCAGCTGTATCTCTACGACTCGACCTACGCCAGCGACCCTCGTCGAACGCCCAGCTGCGAACATCTACAACGCGATCATACCAGCTACCAACATCACCCAATCTAGCTGAAGGCCACATACAACCGCCACGGACATTTACATACACGCTTGTAAATACGACAAATAAATTGTCATTTGTTATAATCGTTATCTCGCCTTTGTTCCTTCCTATTGTTTTGGCTGTTCTCGTTCACATAATTCATTTGCGGGGTCGACATACTTATCGGCTCCGCAACAAAGATATGAAAAATTAAAACTCGTTAATTATGTGCAAACAAATGAACTCCTGCTTATCAAAAAACTTTACCTACTAAGTATTCGTTTAGAAATCTTTGGTTGAATGTATATACATATAAACAGAATTTGGCGTTAAATAACCTACAAAGGTTGATATGCCATAAAACCAAAACAGCTAACCAACAAACTATAAACTTTCAATAGATTTATAGTTCTATTCCGTAAATCTATTAAAAAAATTCCATTTTATTTCTTTTGGTTTGGTTTCTTTGTTTACTGGCATATCAACCTTTGTAGGTTATTTAATGCCAAAGCTATTCTCCTAGAAGAACAGTAGTGGTACTATTTAACCCATAGCTGGGGGGATAAGGGGGTTTCCTAAGGGTATTTATCCGAAAGTGAACGTAATAGCGCGACTAGAGTACGAAATCACTTACTACGATTCCGTAGTCCATCGCTTTAACCATTACACCACGAGGAGGACACCCACTTTATTTTTTTTGAGAGAAAATCTAACGTTTAGTTCCTTCAAGCATGCATTTCATTTCAATATCGCTTTATTATTCTAAATTGAATGAAAATATCGTTTACATGGCTTGTATATAAGGGTGTCTCTGGTGGTGTAATGGTTAGCAAGCTAGACTAGCAAACCTCCACGAGTGAGTTGGAGTCTCATTGGGTGCCCCATTCATATGGTCTTGTGCCACATCGAAGCAAAAAGCTTAGTAAATTACAACATGGCATGTATATAAGGGTGTCTCTGGTGGTGTAATGTACAATATTGGCAAATATTTACGCTCTGACTAATATCTTTTCTTACAAGTGAAGACTTTTTAACTAATGTTTTTCGACAATTTTTAAATCAAGTTAAAGAAATCATTATCATCAAGTTAGGCTGACAGTGCGAATTTCGCTGATTCTCTCTCTCCCCATTCATCCCTATCATCCATCGTTCCCAGCAGGTCTTCAAAACTACATCCTGTGTCCGCAGAGCTGATATAAATAAGTTCTTACTGGTCGGCCAACACTAGCACGTGCATGTGTAGGACTCCATAGAAGAACGTCACTTATGAGTTTGCCTTTGAAGAAATAACATATGAAACCTCACATATCCCGCCCCTCAAACATCACCTGGTAAGCATTTGTGCGATTGATCAAGAGCCATTGTCGGCAACCAATCAGAGCACACAAGACATAACGACATTAGTTTCTGTTTAGGGGTACAAATACAAACACAAGAGATATATCTTTCTTTTCCATATGCTTCAGACCGTCCAAGTAAGACGTTTGTCTTTATCAGGTGAGTGAACCTTTACTTTCGTGTTTCTATAAAGCATTATTATAGCTGTAACTGTTTCTTTGGGGAAACCATATGCTAGAAGTATTTGCTCTATCTTCCCTCTGTGTATGAGATCAAATGCCTTCAATGATTCAATGGGTTGTCAGAATCTGTGATGTCGTGGATCGATTTTCCCCGTTCTTGTTTTTCGTAAGAATTTTCTCAATTTCAGGTTTGATACAGTTGAGAAGCAGAGCATTATAAACTTTAGCAACTATAGAAGTAAGAATCATGCCTCTGTAGTTCTTAATGATTCCGAGGTCACTTTTCATAGAGAAGGTGAGGCTACAGCCTTCTGTCCATCTCTCTGTTGTATTTTGTTTATATACGTCGTTGCAAAATCCAAACAGTAAGTCATCAAATTTCCTTGTCTTCTATACTTCAGAGGGAACTTTGTCAAAGCTTCCAACTTTTCTGCTTTTCATTTTTTGTCAGTACAACAACATTAAGTTCTTCCTCAGTAAATTGTCCTAGTTTGATATCTAGTTGGCTATGAATAAGTTTTGTGAAAAGTTTATCAATGACTTTCGGGGTGTTTACAAGCAGATTCTTGAAATGATTTTTTTCCGCTTTTGAGTTCGTTTTTCTGGGTTGGCAGTTTTAGTTTTGCTCTCAAGATGCTCTTCCTTTTGCTCACTTCATTTACTGTCTGCTATGCTATTTGTGATTGCCTATCTTCTACCAAGTTTCTGATTTTATTGATCTGATTTTGAATGTATTCTTGTTGTTCTTTTAAGTATCTGTTTGTTATTTAACTTTGGGCTTTCTTAAGTTTCTGTATCTTGGTATTTTTGGGGTTTCTTTTATTAAGTAAGGATGATATTTCTAAGTTATTTTGTTTTTTCCAAACTACTAGGGACTCCCATGAAACCCTACACTCACCTCTTGGTTTGGTTGGTATGCACTCTGCTGCTGCTTCCATGTAGGCAGTGACAAAATTTTCATATTCGTCATTCAGAGTATGTGTTTCAGAAATCTCATGAAGAGTATCGAATTTGTTTCGTACAGTTACTGTATATTTATTGCCAATATCTCTATTGGTAAATGAGGACCAGTCGTAACGTGTGGTTTTAACTGTTTCTTTCTTATTTTTGTATAGACTTAGGCATATCTTTGCGGCTACAATTTTGTAATTAAAAGATATTCCTTCAAAAGAGGAATATGCCTCACAGTTCAGAGCACTATTTATCCAATTCTTGTTTATCAGTATATAATCTAGCTGTGCTTTAGCATATATATATATATATAGCCTATTGATATAATGGTTAGAGTATTCGCAAATGGCCCAGGAGACTGGGGTTCAATCCAAGGTCGAGTCATACCAAAGACTCAAAAATGGTACTTGATCCCTCCTTGCTTAACATTCAGCATTATAAGGTATGGATCATGAGTAAAGTGGAGCAATCCAGAGAAAGGAGTAGCACACTCCTCTACACCTCAGTGTAGTAGCTATTGAAAAGGGAGCCTTCGACTATGGTTGCCAACTTTATTTGCTTTATATATATATATATATATATATATATGTACATTTTACAAAAGGGCATGTAGTAGCCTGCCCTGTTACATTAAGAAGAAAGGAAATACAGAAATGAGGACGAGAATATTGATGAGTTCCAAGAAGTTTAATGACAGCCAGAAAGATAAGCCCTTGTGCTGTGAGTTCGTACATGGAAGAAAACAGTTGCAAATGATAGAGCCGGAATTAAACATCTAACCTTGAAGTTTCGAGAACCAGTGGGTCTAGGAGGAATGAATAAATGAAAGAATGAACTCCTAAAGGAACACTGACCCAAAAGTTGAATGTGCTCATTTCATGTTGTGATGGCCTCTTACTGCTGCTGGAATCGTCAAGAAGAGGATGAAGGAGCGATACACAACCTTTTATATTGCCCGTGGAGGTCACCCTGGCAGAATGGCATCAGTCATTCTCATTGGACGAAATATATAAATTCGAAATTCCAATGGCAAAACTATTCCCGCACTAAATAATAATTTGAAATTCTTTCTTTCTGCTACACACATGTATATGTGTGAAAATATACAAAAATTAAAAAACCCAAAGTCTTCAGAGGATGATTTTATTTATAGTTTGAATTATTTGCCAACGTTAAACATCTTGGTTTTTACATCTGAAAACATAAAACCTTCATCAGAATATTTGAATTGTTAAATGAAATGAAAAAAATAAGAAAGTTTTAAGCATTCTATTTCCATGGGTGGCATTCTCTTTCAAATCTAAGTGATGTTATTAGTGTTTAAAAATTTATTTTAAAAACGTAATGTATTTCCTTTAAAAATTCATATCGCATCTGTCTATTTATATTCACATCTTATTTTGTCATATCTATTTCAAACATTCCATAACACACCTATCTCTATTAATATAATTCTGCTTCTTTCTATCTTTCTCAGTCTGGTTGATATATCTGTTTATCTATGTAGATATATATGTTTATGAATATATACATAAAAATGATGAAGTCAAATTATTTTGAATAAGAGCTTTCCTAAATTGAAAAGCCTGGTTTTCTGTTTGATAGTATTGTCGTTTGAAATGATATTAGATTCAACAATTTTCTGGCATTTTTTATCATATAAACTAACATTTTGGAATCTTTAAAATTAAAGTTGTGATTAATTTCTAAATCATGTCTAACCAAACCATTATTTATGTTTCCTTTTTTCAAACCCCTTTTATGTTCATTAATTTGTTTTTGAAGATTACAGGATGTTAGACTCGGGCGAATCTTTGCTGTGACGATTCTGTAATCGAAAGATACTCCTTTAAAAAAAAAGTATGCCTCACAGTTCAGAGAGCTATTTATTCATTTCTTGTTTATGGTTGAATAAGCTAGCTGTGCTTTACAGTTATTTCGGTTCGTGTTGATCCATAGTTTTCCTTCTCTTTTCTTTCCAATTTAGTATTAAAAAGCATACTAGCTTGTTCTCGATATTCCCTATTTCTGTTTGACGAGTTGTGTAAGCAGAGTTTGTTATTTTTGTCTTTGCCTATTTGAGCATTCCTGTCTATATCAATGATTAGAACGTTATGTTTGGGACTAGCTTCAGTGTTCGAAAAATCGGTAACAGATCTCAAACCAAAATTACTTAGATGTAAAAAAAAAACACAGTTTACATAGCGACATTTAACGTTAGGACTTTAAATAGAGCAAACCAGTTACCGAAGCTGACAGCATCTGCAGGCGAGCATAATATTGACATATGCATACAAAAACATAGATACTGCTATAAACGAATTAGATTTAAAATACCATAATACTGGTAATGAATAGGCGTTTGTCTTAGTGTCTGCATGGAAAATCTCCGTCAATGTCGTTATAGGAGGTACGGGAATGTTTCTCAGCCGTCGTGCCTTAAAATCACTTAATAGCATAAAGAAAATCCAACCGAAAAATGATGTGTACTGCATTTAATGGCAACCCCTGCATAACAATCGTCTCTTGCTACTGTCCCACAGGGACAGTTTTTAAGCAGAGTTTAACAGGTTTGAATTCAGAGTTTTCCTACTACTAGACTGGTTGCCATAGGAAGATTAAAGAGTGCAATCTACCCTACTATTTACCCTTAACAGGAGGGAAAATAGCTTGATTCCTACCTTTTCCAAGGGTTTTAGCATTATGTAAATTGTCCAGGATTTGAACTTAATTTGCCATCACCATTTCATCCAATGATAACCATTACATCAAAAGTAACTTCAACATTTACATATATGGTATGGATAATTTGCATACAGGTCTTAACAAAACATTACTTGATGTTATTGATTTCTAATATTATTATTTTTTTATCAAAAGTCTTAAAAGCAATTCTATGTATAATTTTATATAGAAATCAATTGAAATGAAATAAAGTTTAATCTTAAGCTTTCTTATTTTGTTTTGTTAGTCTTTCTAATATCATTTTATATCAAAACTTAAATACTTGTAGCCAGTAAAGGCCACATGTATTATTGCTAGTTTATTTAATATACTACTAATAATTACATTTACTTTCAATTTACACAGGTGATATATTTTGACCTAAAATTAACAATTACTAAGAATAAGAAGATATTTTCAAATATACAATGCAGAATAAAGTAGAAGACGAAATTTAATAGTGGAAAAAATAATTGAATACGATTCAAAATTTATCATATATAAATACCATTATAGTCATAGTTTAGAATTTAAAGAATTACTAATTCTTTGTAAATGTCTCAATGTAATTTTTTTTAATTCAATTCCTTGCCGTACAGTCTTTTTAAAAAATTAAAGCTATAAATAATTCTGTTTATTTGTTTATTTGTCGCTGCCTCCCACCAGACACGACTTGACACATGGTCAAAAGCCCGAAGGCCGATTAAAGTGGGGGTAAAGGGGAGGGGAAGGTCGGGAACGAGCCGAGACTCGAACTCTGCTGGTCTATGCTGCTCATCGACTCACTTGGTGCAATGTGAGCCTGATGAGGCAAGCAGTTTCACGAACCCAAACGTGGGTCCAGGCACGTATGCCGGGTTATGGCTTGAAATAGGCTAGTGCCATACATAGGTTTCGAGAAAGTCCGCGGGGGCCTCTAAGCTATAAATAATTCTGTTTTATGAGTGATTTTGAACAATTAAATATATCCCTTCCCGGGACATATCAGTTGGCGACGAAGTTAAAATAAAGACCAACAAAAACAGTTGGCAACAGAGGATGAAGTACAAAAGATTAATCGACTAAAAAATTTTTTAAAAAAATAAATAAAAATAAAAAATAAAAAACAGTTGACAATGCTTACTAACGAGGAACGTTAGAAAGACTGGTACTTATGCATCAATGTTACCGAAAAAAAAGCCGAACTTTCCCGAGCGTTTCCGGGCCGATAACGGAAAGAATTAGAATATTCTGGAACGAAATTTAAGCAAGCAGACGATAAAATAAGTCAACCAATTTCTTGACAAAACGCATGAAGACCAAAAAAAAAAAAAAAAAAAGAAAGAGAAAAAGACAATTTTTAATGAATACTGTTACCAACCTTTTCAGGAGAAAAATAATATATCAACAGTCAATGTATGGTAATTTTCAATATGAAAAAATAGTTTGAATTTTTATTTCATCTATTGGGGGGGGGGTATAATTTCTTTTGTCTTTTTAAATATTTTTTTTCGTATTTATGCACTTATTGTACCGTGCAGAAGTAATAACATGTTAATTTAGAAATCCATTCTTACCATGGGGAGGGGGGGTTGTAACTATTCTGTACTTTCACCTAACAATTTAATAATAATCCAGGTCCTGCATTTGGTGTTACGGCATCTCTATGCATAACTTTTCCTCATTTTTTTTTTTAGGTGGCAAGGATGCTCACATGCCCGGCAACTTTTAATTTTGCCAATAAGGTTTTTTCTTGGCAGAATTGGATCACCATTTCTGCACATTGTAGATTTTCGCTTAGCTGCGAAAAATTCATGTTTACACTTGTTTGTAACTTAGTAAACAAATTGATTGAATTATTTTATCTTAAATTCGATTAGCTAGGCGTTTCGGCATATTCCGATTCTTTCCGGAAACGCTCGGGAAAGTTCGGCTTTTTTGCGGTAACATAGATGCATAAGTACCGAAAGACTTGTTCGACACTTACAGAAAGTAAGAAATTTTCCCCACTCTTGTTTGGACTTAGAAAATTTTATTGTCTACACAACTTGGAGCAAATATTTTTTCTTGTGGAGACGTTGGTAGAATAGAACAAATTGCGGAATTAACTGAGGTGCTACAAGCCACTTTACAGCAACAATTCAAATAACAACAATTACTCCAACAACAAGAAAGGTTTGAAAAGTTACTCGAACAACAAGCAAAAGACAATAAAACACTTTTGGAAGGCGTATAATCTAGGGCGACAAAGAACTAAGTTCTAGATTTTTTTTCCTGTTGAAGGAATTTCGAATTCACTCTCTGAATTTAAATACAACTCTGACAGGGGTTCGACATTTCCAGCTTATTTTCGTAGGTATGAAGCAATATTTACGATAAGATGCGAATAATGGTCCGATAAGGAAAAAAATATTTCTATTGTTGCAGAAGTTCGGAATAGAGGAAAACACTAAATACACAAATCTGATTCTACCAAAGAAGCCAGAGGAAATGACACTCAGCGAAACGGTAGAAATCTTGTCGAAAATTTTCGATAAAAGTCTTTTTCATACGCGATACAAGTACCTAAGTATCGTAAAACAAGGGGAGGAGGATTTTGTCACTTATGCAGGTATGGTTAACGCACAGTGTGAGCCTTCTAAATTAAAGGAATTATCAAGCGACATGGTCTAGAGTCTAATTTTGGTAGGTCTAACGGTACCAAAAGACAAAGAAATTAGATCAAGAATCCTCACTATCATGGAACAGGATCGGAATATTGCACTACAAAAAGTGACAGAAGAATGTCAGCGACTAATAAACATAAAAAAGACAATACTCGAATTGAGAAAGAGAATTTCGCGAGTACAAACTGTAAGACAACAGAAGTGGATAAAAAAAATAAAGAAAGAAAACTTATATGCAGTTTGTGTGGAGGACAACATATAAAGAAAAATTGTTTCTTTAGAGATAAAATATGTTTCAGTTGTGGACGTGTAAGCCATAGAAGTTCCCACTGTCGGCCCAAACAGAAAAAAGAAACAAAAAGAAAATTTCAAACGAATGTAAACGTAGTTTTGCCGAAAAATAGAAAATACCTCAATATAAAAATAAATGGGCAAACAGTAAAATTATTCCTCGACTCAGGTAGTGACATCTCGGTAATAAACGAGCAAACCTGGTAAAAATCGGTTGCCCACCGTTGACTAACACAGACTAAATTGCCAGGGGAGTTTCAGGGAAATGACTTAAGTTTAGAGGTGAATTAAAATGTCCCCTTTCGTTCATAGGAATAATTCACAAATCGAGCGTGTACTCAGTGAATCTCTTTGGTACAGGCTGGATTGTATTGTTTAATTTATGGGAATTACCGATAAATTCTTTCTATAATATAGTTGACGTCATAGAGAACTATAAGCCGAAGCAAACAGAAAGATTTATTACGGATTTGAAAAACGAATTCCCTCGCGTCTTTTCAGTAAAGACTAGGGCTGTACACAAAAACAGAAGTCAAGTTTTCATTAAAAGAAAATGTGAAGCTAGTACCATTTTCGGCACTAGACTCAATAAATGAGAAACTGGAAAGGTTGGAGAAAATTGGCGTGATTTCAGAAGTCGATTACTCTGATTGGGCGTCTCCAACCGTATATATATATATATATATATATATAAGAAAAACCGAAAAATCAGAGTGTGTGCTGACTTTTCGACCGGCTCAAATGATTATTTGAAAGGGCATGCATACCCTATACCATCTCCGGAAGTGGGATTTATCTTAGGCTTACCTTCAGGTTAAAGTCAGTGAAGAATGTTCGAAGTGTCTGACGATAAACACGTATAAAATAATTTTTAAACTGAATCGTCTTCCTTTTGGATTGAAGATGGCTCCAATCCTATTCCAAAAAAATAATAGACACAATGTTGGCTGGTATGGAGTACGCAATCGCATACTTAGATGATATTTTGATTAAAAGTGAAAACGAGGATCAACACAAAACCCATATGAGAGCAGTATTTCAGAGAATTGAGGAATACAGTTTCAAGATGGGTGTTGAAAAATGCGAATTCTTCATGATTTTAAAATATTTAGGGCAGATCATTGACGGTGACGTAAAAAAAAAAGATCCAGAAAGAGCTGAGGCTATAAAAAATATGCCAACACCTGATAATGTGGCTAAACTCCACGCGTTCTTGAGATTAGTAAGTTACTGCAGCATTTATATCCAAAAAATGTATGATATGAGAGCTCCCTTAAATAATTTCGTGAAAAAGGGCGCAAAGTGGATATGGTTGAAAGAATGCGAACACACTTTTAAAAAAATAAAACGATGTCTATTAGCATTACGACCAGAAGAGAAAAATATTGTAGCATCAGACGCTAGTGATTAAGGAATGGGTGCGACATTACTTCCTAAATTCAAGGACGGATCTACGAAGCCAATAGCACATACCTCAAGAACGTTACTACTCGCGGAACGAAGTTACAGTCATATCGAAAAAGAGTTTAGCAATAATCTACGCAGTAAAAAAAATTCACAGGTTCCTATTCGGAAAAGAATTTACCCTACTAAAATACTGAAGATATCCCAATGGAAGTCCTGTATGACACATTCGAAATTCCCGTTCCAGTAAGTCAACATTCGCAAATGGATGTATCCCCGACCTCAAGGCCAGAGGTACCAGTGTGTCAAACACCACCCCTGCAAGGAGGATTGAGGCGAAAAAGACTTAGGAAAAATCAACCCTAAAAAGAGAAAATATTGAAGCTAAATTTCATGGGGAAAATTTAGCTCAGGAGAAGTGATGTAATGAATATGCATACACCTGAGTCCTTCGATCACAGGAATATGATTGGCTGGTGTCAGCCATAAATACGTCTACGACCACGACGTCGCACGTCCAGTGTCGGTACGAACACACGTCCAGTACCAGTACGATTACCTACCTGCTCGATTGTACTACATCTGTTACAGTAGCCAAACCACTCAGCTACTTCGATTAAATATATCCCTTCCCGGTGCATATCAACATTGAACAGGATTTATTATATATTCAAACTTCGAATAATTCTAGATGTCAGAATTAAGTTTTAAAAACTTCAGAAAAATATTCTTTCAAAATAAGAATATTTCAATAAAAAAAACAAAACAATAAGATAAACAAATAAAAACTACTACAACTAAAAACACTGAAACGGGATCAAACGGTCTGAAAAAATTGTAGGTGATTATCTTTTAGTCAGGTATTTTCTCTTCTAATAGAAATGTGCTTACTCTTCTCTCTCTCTTCTGATTTCTTCAAACTATTGGTTCTTTTTTATACATCCCCAGAATCCTAAGTTGTTGCTGGAGTTAAAATTAGTTTTATCTAATTCTATAAGTTAATTCCTATCTCTAAGGAGTCAGATGCCATGTCTGTTAACTAGAATTTTAGAATCAGGGTTTGGCATCAGTTTGTCTGACTTAAGTCTATCTATAGAATTTATGGAATGTGTTTTTTTTTACTGATACAACATTTTTAGAAAAAGATTTTTTAAAATCTGTTTTTGATTAGAAGTATGTTGCTCAAAACCATTACAGAAGTTCCCTCCTAAGAGGGAAGTGCACTAATAATAAAAGTAATTGTCTTTTCCAAGAAACTGGTCGACTTGAAGATAATTTTGGTTATTATGGAAGAATCTTCTTGTCCAATTTTCACATCTATTTCTTGTGTTAAACAACCATGTATTTTATTCTTAACCTTTTCAAGTTTTTCAACTTTTTATTTTTATACTTCTATATACGGTTTTAACTTGTCCACAGAGATTTAAGTATTGATATCATTGCTTGACTTATCAGAAAATATTTAGGTGTTTGAAGACTTGTACAGGGACCTGAATAGGGTGATTCTAATGGCTTTGAACACAATCTACTTAACCCAACTTTATCACAAGTTATGAGTTATAGGCCCCTCATTTGTACTGTCAATTAGTAGCTGTGGCAGTAAAATTTGAATGCCTGTGACAAAATAAAAGGGAGAAAAATCAACTGTTGGGCATGCTATGAATTTTAAGAAGTATAATTGGAAGGGCTTGAAAGCCAGGACTATTTTCATACTATAATAGCAGTTTTAATGGTCTTGTTAAGTCTCTTAACCAAGCCATTGCATTGAGGGTTGGTTGGTTGGTTGTTATATGTAGCCTATAAAAATCAATTATTCTTGGTAATTCAGCAAACAGTTCACTTTCAAATTGTTCCCCTCAGTCTGTTATATTGCAGAAGAACACTCCATCATGTGATCCATGTATTTACAAATGCCTCTGCCATACAACATACACTGATCTCACTGATGGGTTGCACTTCTATCCAATGGCTTGTACAATTAATGCATGTGAAGACATATCTGTATGGGCTGAGGTAAGGGTCATTTAGGTTTTTTGCTGGTGGGAGTGATCCTGCTCTATCAATATGCACAGTGTGAAATCTTGCTGATGGTATTTCTAATGTTTGTATTGGTGATTTTGTGTGCTTTTTAGACTTTTGCTTGTTGGCTGGATATGCTTGGCATGCAAAAATCTTTAATGATTTTATTCATATTTCGTCAGTAATATCTAGCTTAATCATTTTAATGGATGATTTAATGCAAGGGTGAGATACAGATTGGATGCTATTGAAAATGAATTTGCACAATTTTGACAGAACAAAAAGTCTGGGGTAGGATATAGATGTATCACATAATACAAACAAGTTATCCCTAGTTAGGGTGAATCTTTTTAATTCCTGAAAGGATTGAATTTCAGTGTTGGATACCTGTGCTTCAGCAAGTGCAGGTAAATCACAAGCATCTGTTTGTACAGCAAGAGTTGGCCAGGATAGACAATCAGCAACTATATTCTGACTGTCTTTTACATGTTCAATATCAGAAATTAATTCTGTAAGGATAGCTAATTGTTGCAGTTGTCTACTTGATTTAGTTGGATTTAGACTGTGAAATACACCACATAATGTCTTATGATCTGTTAAAAGCAACACTTGCCAACCATCTATGAGATGACAGAAATGTAGCACTGACAAATGAGCTGCTACAAGTTCCTGGTTGAAGGTAGAATACCTGGTTGTGTTGGTGTTAATTTCTTAGAGAAAAGTCCAACTGGAATTAGATTTCCCTGTACAATTTAGTGTAATTCAGCACCTACAGCATGATTATTACTGTTGGTGACTAACTGATAATTTGTACAGTTAGGTTGAGGGTCGGCTAATGCAGATGCATCACTGAGTTCCTTAATCACAGAATTAAAGGCTTGTTTTTCAGATTCATTTGATATAAATGACTCTATGCGAAAACTATTTCTGAAAATTTTGGTATTAATTTTCTATAAAATCCCACCATCACAAGGAATCTGTGTAACCCATGAGGACAAGATAAAGATTTTAATCCTTCTATCTTATTACTTGTAGGTTTAATGCCACTTGAACTAACCAAAAACCCTAAGAAATTTAGGGAAGTCACATTAAAAATAGTGTCAATGTATTTTGGGGGAAAAAATCATCATTGTTGAAAATCAAAATGTTATCAATATAAATAAAAACACATCTCTGAAAATTTTGTCCATATAGTGTTCAAATGTTTCTGACACATTTTTAATCCTAACAGCATACACTTGTATTCATAAAGGCCAAATGAGGTTATTATAGTAGTTTTTTCAATAACATCTGGGTGCATTTTGATTTGGTGCTAAGCTGAAATTAAGTCAATTGTAAGAGAATCTTTGTTATTGAGTTTCATAGAAAACAAGTTGATTTTTGGTATAGGGAATTGGTCACTTCCAGTTATGCTATTGAGTGAGCAATAGTCACCACAACAATGGTATTCTCAGTTTTGTTTTGTTACCATACGCAGTAGACTTGACTTTTAGAAGGGGAGATCACACCATCATTTTGTAATATTTCAAATTTGGTGTATTCTGCATATTTTTCACCATAAAGCAGCCTGACTTTTGTATAAACTGACATATGGTTTCCAGTATCAAATCTATTCTTTGTCAGTCTCACTGTGTGGTGAAATTAAGTTTAAGTATTTGTTGTGTTCTCTATGAATGATTAACTTCATTTGATTAATGATGAGTCACCGGAAATTTAGATAATTTCAAGGTCCTTTTTTGAGTTGTCATGGGCTCATAAATACATTGTTTCTACAGTCTATTATCAGACGAAACTTGTTAAGGAAATCCAATCCAAAGAGTGGATTGATGATATCAGTGATCACAAACATCCAGGTGAATAATCTCTATGAAACAACCCACATGGCGGGTTTTGTTTGTTTTGGCATTTGTCTAGTGGCATGGACTCCGTTGTTTCTCCTCACATGCATCTGAGTTGGTATTTCAAAGGTTGACAAAAAAAAAACAACAGTGAGTGGAAGGAAGAAACAGACAAACAGGGATTTAGAACTGCAAAACGTAAGAAGGTGAAGTTGGCACTTTTTGCATTTTGTGTGTATTTGTTATGTGTGGCTATCGTGAGAACTCAGTGAAAATCCTGCACAACTACCAAAGATGTGGACTCATCTCAGTCCATAGTCTTCACTGCTTGACATCCCATTTCTGACTCCATACCGCCCTACAACTGCTCTCGCCTCGTATCCTGAGCTCTGAATGTCTAACTCTCTGCTACGGGGTCTCACTTCTAACTGACTAATGTCCTTTGTCCTTTCTTCTGCTCTCACAGGTACACATGGGCACAGCTCTTTGTGTGGTCTTCATGCCAAAATAGATAAAGGGGTCCCTCTAGACACTCTGGCGCTGCTTCAAAGATACTGACAATAATTCCATCGGCCACCCACAACACAGAGAGACCCCCCCTCACACACACATATGTATGTATATATATATATATATATATACACACACACACACATATACATACACACATGAATGCCCATTATCATACCACATCTCCTGAAACTAGGAATCCTAATTACCAAACTCGTTTGTCTAGAGCATTTTGTTTTTCACCATCAGCATTAGAAAGTGATATGAGAGTTGGGCTTAGTGTAATCTCATTTACTGAAGAAGTTGGTATTATTGAGATACTTGCACCAGTATCAACAATAAATTCCAGTTGGGTAGCCCCTAATTTTGCATTGATCTTTTAGAGCAAGGAACGTTGCGGGACTAAACTTGTTTGCCCTACTAGTTTTCTACTTTACTTCCAGTAGGAGTTGGTGAATAAGAACTGGGCAATATTTGTAGACCTTGCTTCTTTGGCCATTAACATTAAGGTTTACATGTCCTTGCCTTGCCGGCAAAATAAATGTCTGCTCTGCAAAATCTGGGGCATTGGTCACTCCAATATGGCCCAAGACCTATTGGTGTAGGAATGTTGCAGCTGCATTCCTTCTTATAGTCTGTGTCGGTCTTGGGTTGTTGAACAATGAATGCATTACTGTTATTCAGTAATGGTATTTGTTTATCTACTAACTTGCCAAGTTGTGTGAGATTTAACTCTTTTTGTGAGGTAATGACTGGTGATATTGTTGATGGCAGTGCCTGAAGAAATTTGTCTCACAATATTATCAGATATCCCATTTCATGTAAATATGTGGATAGTTGTCCTAAACTTGTTAGCATTAACATTAATTTCTCTAATAGCTCTGATTAAGTTTTTTCATATGCTTCTATGTGAAGGCATTTTAGTTTCTCACAGTCCTGTGATTACAGTGTAGCTACTGGTAGTTCAATCACTGTCTCAGCTGGTAGACATTACCA
The DNA here is from genome assembly GCA_963585895.1 of Sepioteuthis lessoniana. Classification (NCBI taxonomy): domain Eukaryota; kingdom Metazoa; phylum Mollusca; class Cephalopoda; order Myopsida; family Loliginidae; genus Sepioteuthis; species Sepioteuthis lessoniana. Next base: position 86,140 of record CAUZXS010001179.1, on the reverse strand, counting down.
CCGTGTAAAAATTCTGTCTTGGATGTCATCACATTTTGCAGGTAAAATTGAGCTCCCTTATATTAACATAAATACAAAGCCATTTTATTCATACTAATATTAGACAAATATGTGTAGTCAACACAAATGTATGATAAAAATTGCAAACAAGACTACAAGTACTTGAAAAGCCCAAATTATAAAAATTAAAGAATTGCATCAAATAAAACAACATTTAACCGAACAACTGGGATCCTAAATATGTGTAACAACTAAGAAATATACCAACTCAAACTATATATTACTGCAAATTGGTCATAAAGACAAGCTGGATGAATTAGCTCACATGGAGATAGTCATCAATTCCTTCTCAAATGATAAAGCAGTAGAGAGTGATAGCATAGCATTTGAAGTCATTAAGCATTGGGAATCTGCTTTCATTGAACTGTTGTAAAAACTGCTCTGCTTCAGCAGGGAGGAAAATTTTCCAAGAGATGCACAATGCCAGTATTGTGACACCTAACAAGAACAAGGGTGACTAAAAAGAGATTTCTCCTTTGAGTATTGCTGGCAAAGTGTGCATGCTCACAGATCACATCTACACAGAATCCTGATATGGTGATCTCCTTCTATACTGAAAAGGAGTAAGTTGGGCACTCCTCAGAACCCTTCTCCATCAAAAATTGCATCATGTAAATCTGTCCTGGTGCTGACTCTTTTGGGGATCTTCTTTTGGCTACGTCTGCCCTACATCTTTGACATTTCCAAGAGGAAACAATTTAATCTGACATGACTGCACTCACAAATCATTTTCTTGATTTCAAGTCAGATACAATTGAGAAGCAGGGTATCATAAACTTTAACAGTTAGACTTATGCCTTTGTAGTTCTTAGTGATTCTGAGATTGCCCTTCTTGTAGAAGGGAAGGATGCAATTTTTCATCCATTTCCCAATTGTGTTTTGTTTATAGACTGGGTTGCATAATCAAAGAAGTATGTTGTCAAATTTTTGTCTTCCAAACTTCAGAGGGTATTTCATCAAAGCCTACAGCTTTCTGTTTTTAATTCTTTGCAATACTATGTTAAATTCTTTCTCTGTAAACTGTCCTACTATGATATCAAGGAGGCCATTAATAAATTTTTTGATAGGTTTATCAGGAGGGTTACTGAGCAGATTCTTGAAATGTTCTTTCCACTTGTGAAGTCTTTCTTCTTGGCTGGAAGTTTTCAGTTTTGCTCTGGAGGTGCTCTTCTTTCTGCTCACTTCCTTTACTGTCTGCCATGCTATTCATGATTGTCTATCTTCCACCAAATTTCTATTTCTATAAATTTGGCCTTAAATGTATTCTCATTGTTCTTTTTAGTATGTGTTAGCTTTCTCTAGAGTCTCTTCAATTTCTGCATGTTGACATTTGTTGGGTTCCATTTTTTGAGTAAGGAATGCGTTTTTTAAGTTATCTCATTTCTTCCTACAAGTGACTCCCATGGCTCTCTACATTTGGCTCTGTTTAAAAGGTATGAAAACTGAAACTGAATTTACTGAGACAGTAATGAACAATAAATAAATCATTTTCTTCAAAATAGACTTCTTGGCATTCAAAACACTTTGTATTCTAGTGAGTTTTTCATTGGTCGAAGCACCTGCTAAAATTGCTCACTTGATATGGTATGAAGCTGTGCCATCATATTTCTCTTAATGTCATCTATATTCTCAAATTTTACGCTTGAGATTAATTTTTAGTTTAGGGAAGAAGAAAAAGTCATGCAGAGTTGCTAGGTCAGGTGAGTATGATCAATGTTACACTGGCTGTTTCACCAAAAATTGCTGATAAAAAGTATTAAGAATTAGCACTGAATCATCACTATTATATAAGTTACGATGAACATACCATTATTTGATTTTGAAAATTAAAAGCATCTTAAAGATTCAGTCCCTATACTTTTTATCATAGCTTATGTGTACATATATATAATTAAGTTAGGATAGTGTAGACACAGTCAATGCGGCTTGACTCTGTATCTATGCAATCCCAACTTAAATCTACATGTGCTCCATCAATAATATTGAGCAATCTTTATTTATAAACATAGCAAACTGCATTATCAATTTATATATGTGTATATATATATAAATATATATAAAATGATGGTGGAAAATATAATATTTGATTGATGAAAAAGTAAGATTATCGTTTAAAATTTGCTTATCAAATTGGGTGTTTTATGAAATTACTTTCATAATCAATATTTTGAAATTATTTCATGAATATAAAATATATTTGCAACAATACTATTTTTTCATTCTTTCTCCTATTCATATATAAAAAGAATTAGTCAATTTATTTCTTCAGTTAGTTGGTTTTCTATACCAAACAAAACAGTATTTGACATAATGATATCAATAAGCAATTAGATTGTAGATTCTAATAAACTTTTTGAAATGCAGACATAAATGGCATCAAGGTATTTGTTTCTAGATAAACTTTCCTATCTTCAAATGTTTATAATCAAACTGGTCTAAAATCAGATTAACATCACTAACTATTTTAATGCTTTATACTTTCCTTCATCTAATCCCATGCTTATCACTTTTTATTCCAAAAATAAAAGATGTTTTCAGAAACAATAAATATCCTCCCAGTTTTGTGTTGATTTCAATCTCAAAAGAAAACTTGTCTTTTATTTATCTTTGTCCCTTTAAATTGTTTATTGTATTTCAAACTATTTAAGAAGTGTCGCATGAAATGAAAACTAGTTTTGAGATAATGTTTACAACTCTAAAGGGATTTTTTAAAAACCAAGCAGAATAGACAGAAACACTTTATAACAACTGAAAAGAAAACTGATTAAGAAAATAAATTCCTTGAAGAATCCAGAGATATGAAACATTGTGTGTGTGTATGTGTAAAATGTTATTTGATTATTTGTAATTGTTGTCAATAAGAAAAAATATGTTAACAAGTTGAATAAAGTAAAAAAATAGAGTTAAGTAAAAACAGATTTTTTTTTGTTAATACATGAACTATAAAAAAAGGTTCATGTCTGTGGTGGAATGGCTAACATGCTAGACTGTGACATGCTAGTATGAATATTCAAACTCCAGTCATGCTATTACATTCACTTTTGGACTAATTCCCTTTGGAAAAAGATATAAACCTCCTTATCTCCTACAGCTATTTAGTACCACTACTGTTCTTCATCAAGGATTCCTTTGGCATTACATTACCCAGAAAGGTTGATATGCCACTACACAAAAAAACTAAGCTATATATAAGTTATTTAGTTTATTTTCATTAAAAAATCATCACAATGAAATTGAAATATATTGATAAATATTTTCATAGGTAATAGTAATATAATAAAATTTGGAATAAATTTTAAAAGTACTTTCATTCAAAATAAACATATAGCACATAGTCTAAATGCATAGGGTCCAGAATTTTACCATCCTATAATCTTTTTGTGGCAATACATATAAAATGATAATATTTCTCTATTCATAACTTTAATCTCTTTCATGTGACTGAACTTCGTTTGTATTCTTAAAAAATATTCTCATTAATTTTTCTCAAGTAGCCGCTGTTCTCTAGCTGCTTGCTACTTGGCTGCATTTACAAAGTGTATTTTATGCACTAAAACCAATTTAAATGATTTCAATGATATTATTCAAGTAGAAGGTGAGCAATTGAAGATTTTTCAAGAAGCTTTATTTATTTAGGAAATTTTGTGGTGGAAAGAAAATTTAAAAGATTTACTCACAGCAGATTTTTTGTGTTTTGAAAAGCTTAAATGTTCCAACAGCCAACCAGACAGAAAAAAGACAAATATATATAAAAGTAGGTGTTACATTCAAAGTCAAATCTTGTTATGATTCATGACTCTTTTGTCAAGGTCAAAAAATCTTCACATACTGCAGCAAGTGCAGCATAAAAATTCCTCCTAAATGGTCATATACCATTATGGCATTGCAGCACTGACATACACAACCTGTATTCAGCCCTCACAGTCCTCTACTCCCATACACACATGCAGTATAAAAGACCTTTATATGGTCATATCCATGCTAATGCATCTCAACTCCTATTATGGCTCTATCAGTGACCAACCCAATGAAGAATACTCGGCCACCCCACAAATTACGGTCAGCATAAGAAATGCTATGAGCCACACTTCAAAACTGACCTTCCTTTCTCCTCTACCATATCAAACATGAATACAAGTAAGTCTTTGAGCACCAAACTTCCTTTCCTACAGCTATTGTCTTTATGTGCAACTTTAAAGGCCACAGAAACAGAACTTTTCACCAACAGATTTTTTAACTATAGAATTGCTTATTTTATAGAATCATAGATACACCTTTCTTTGTTAACCTTTTTTGAGCATATTTCCTTTTTTTTATTACTCCACCAAAACAGTGTGTAATAGAAAGTTGTCCCCAGCAAGACAACCTTGCCTTCTCCTCTCTCTTTTTCACCTCTCTGGTATTACAACACACAACTACAACACGGGTTACCGAAAGAATTTATTATGATTATATATGCTGTCAATAAAAATGACATAATCACACTGCCTGAGAAAATATCCATAAAAAGTGACCTAGCAAAGAAATTGTTAGTACTTAGAAAAACTTTATTAAACAAAGGAATTTCAATTAGCTACAGTATTACGAGTGATGGGAAAATATTGCAATGAAATATTCAAAATATGATTAGGTGGAACTAGATTTTAAAAACTACTTTATATTACAACAGAATATGATTTAAGAAAAATATCTGTCCAATTCTTGCACACAAGAAATAAAGACAAAGACCTTATCAAATTACTACTTCATTCTAAAAGTATAAACAAGGGAGTCAACATTGAATTTCATAAATATCTGACCAGCCTATGATGTTTGATAAAATGGACTGATATATAAAAAAATGTTTTAAAACTATAACCATCTTATAAAATTGCTGAACCGTTTGTGTATAAGGCAGAATTAATCATACAGAAGTGAACTGAAAACACAAAACAGAATTGTGTGTAGAAGTATAAGGTTGATAATGCTAATATCATTGTGATCTGAAATAGTAAGCTCATGTTTGACATCTGTTTAGTTTACAAACAATACTGGTAGAGAAAATAGTTATAAAACTACATCACTTGTGAGGAGATACAATAAGAATATACTAAAAATCTTAAGTACAGTTAATTGAATATTTGAGGTATATTCTTACTATGTTCAGGTAACTGAACTGTCATATCTCTCTATCTTTGCTAGAATAAAACAACTTCATATTATGTTACTGATCATAGCTCAACTGTTGTATCTATTAACAATAATATTTGTATAGTGATTTTGTTGCTTTTTTTCAAAAGTAAGCAACAAATAAGAGAATCTAATATCACCAGAAAAAGTCAACACATCATCAATATCATCACGACAAGAATAAATTGCTATTGAAAGATATCATTACCTATTGGAAAGTTTCCTGTTGAATATAATCTTGACCACTTTAAATCTAAAGTTAACAAGAATTTTATTTAATGTTTCTTTTGTTTCTTTCATTTTTATTTACTTTTTAAATTTTTTTGGTTTGGGTTGATTTCTATGTTTAATGGCATATCAACCTTTATGAGTTATCTAATGCAAAAGTTATCCTTGTAAAAGAACAGTTGTGGTACTATTTAACACATAACTAAGTTTTCAGCTTTTATTTGCAGGTTTTCTACATATCAAATTCTGTTGCATCAATGACCCTTTTTTTTTAAACCTTTGCTGAAACATGGTCACATTAGTGTGGCTTAGAAAACAAAAAATTAAAAATACTTCATACATAAAGAAACATTCTGACTGGTAATTGCATGTAACTTTGAAATAAGCATTATTCATTTGTGGTTATCTGATTTAGTTGGTTCTTTGGTTGGTTGGTTCATTCGTTCGTTTGTTGGTTCGTTGGTTGGTTTTTATGGCATATCAACCCTTGTAGGTTATTTAATGCCAAATCCTGTTAACACATAGTTTGTAGATAACATTTTTAAATGAGCCAGAGCTCATTTGTTTGTACACAGTTCAGTGGTTTCAAGTACTTCTATCTAACACTAATAATTCTATTTAATATTAATAATCATTTGTTTGCACACAGTTAAATAGTTTCAAGTATTGCTATGTAACACTAACAATGTAATTCAACATCAATCATTTGTTTGCACACAGATGGTTATATACATGATTTCTAAGTGGATCACTTGTAGATAATTCCATAAGAAAAAATTTAGAGCTAATTTGTTTGCACACAATTAAATATTGCTATTGTTTGCATACAGTCATATGGTTCTCAGTATCACTATGTAATACTAATAATTCAATTTTTGCCCACAGTTAAAGTGTTTCAAGTATTTCTATTCAACACTAATAATTCTATTCAACATTACTCATTCATTTGCACACAGTTAGATGGTTCCAAGCATTGCTATGTAATACTAACAATTCAACATCATCATTTGTTTGCACACAGTTAAATACTCAAACAATCCTATTTGACCCATAGATGGGGCCCTGTCAGGTACTACCACACCAGGTCAGAGTGGACCTAAGAGTAATGGCAATGAAGGGGTACACTTAATTCCCCAAAGCTCCAGGAATGTAGCCTCACCATCAGATTGTTTAGTGTCATATCCAGGACATATGTTAGAGGTGGAGCCTTACTCCTCTGCAGAGATGCAGTCAGTGTATTCTACAGCCCCAGCTGACTGGGTTATCTGATTTAGTAAAACTTGATAACTGACTGCAGTTGCTTATCAAATAACTGGGTTAAGTAAAACAATAAAAGTTGTATAAATCTTAGTTTTCAAGAGTGTTTTTTATTACATATATAACCTTTTACACTTTTAGTCATGTGAATTTTATAGTGTATAAAAAATTGTAACTTTTGTCTATGTCTACTGGATACACTTGTTTCCTCCTAATGTATTTTTTATCCAATCATTAACAAAAAAATTACTGATTACTCGAACCATAAAACTTATTTTTCATTATGAGTCAGGATGATTTCAATTTATTTACTTCCAATGAAATTCTACTGGTAACAGTTGACCATTTCTACACCTTGGTACTTCAACAGAAATACGAGGAGGAGGAGTAGGTTACATCAGAGGGGTGAGAACAATTCTTATTTAACAGTAGTTTTATTAAAATCACAAATGATTATTCTGATATATATTCTAATCAGTCTCAGCTGCTTCAGTTTTTAATGAAACACAACTTTATTTTTTATTTCAAATCTTTAAATATGTATCAGGAAAAAATCTTGAAATATATTCATTGAATATAAAGTTGAAAGTGTATGTATATATGGAAGTACATGTTTATGAATCTGTGTTTATATAACACTAAATATGCTTATATAATTGTGGAATTCCATTTTTTAGATAAGGCAGTTAATATTTCATTTTGATCCTATGCAGAAGTGTGAATCTATACAGAAACAATCTTGTTATTTTGAAAGAAACTAGGCTACTATTATAATATTATTTAATATATAATTTGAAATTCTTAATAATGATTAACATAATTAATAATTATGTATGATTAAATAATAATTTTAATAAATAATCATTAATTTTAGGCTATTATTTTTTAATTTTACAACATATCTATTTTCTACAGTTTAAGTGCTTTTTGCTTTTGTTTTGGGTTTTTTAGAGGGGAGGGGGGATTTTGTTTTTGTTTTTATATAACTGATTTTAATTAATTTGATAAATAAAAAAAGAAAACATTCATGCAATAAGTAGAGATTAACAAGATTAATTGACCCTCATCCTAAAAATTTCAAAACCCTATAAAAGAATTATTTGCAATCCATGCATATTTCCTATTTTGTTCATTTAGATTCTTATGTCAGTCCAAAATATTTACAGCCTGAAAAGAGGCTGTACATCCACTTTTGGAACACTCCTATGACTCTGGTATCAATGTCAAAATCAGCAGACTTACAAATTCACATGACCTGATTGTAGCTTGTCATTTAAGATTGCATACTGAAAAAAGAAAAACAGGAACAATTTGCTTCAGATATGCAAAAGTATTGAATTTCTTTCAAACATATGATTGCAAATTCCTGCTCAAATATTCTAAGGAAAGAACTTCCATATGACACAGAATTACTATTCACTAATTATTCCCTAATCTTCCAAATTAGATTCATCACATTATGAATGAAGAATCTACCAAAAACCCAAGCCAAATTCATTACATTAATTATTTTTCTCTTTGGTTTTTCTTTTCACCAGTTTATCTTTTTACTATTTTCAATCTTTTTCAGTCTTCCCTTTTATCACTTTCTTGATATTATTTCTTACTCCATTAACAAATATAAATGCATTTTCCAAACTGTTTACTGGATGTTTAAATTTTTTTATCATAGGTATTCACTGATAAAATACATTTTTTGGATATCCAACTCTGTGGCCTTCTTAGTTAAGAGATCAAAGAATAAATTATAAACACTCATTTGTGCCATCTTTTTTCTTTTATTTAACCTCTTTAGTGATTTACTTTTGGATGAAATGAATAGATGAACTGCTGTTATAAACATGAAAAGATAGAATTAGGCATAATCAACTGTTAGACAGTTTTTTTGGACTGCTATAGACATTTACATTGCATTTCTTTTCAAAAAGAGACTTGTCTGCCAACTATGAACAGCATATTTTTCATGTCTTCATATCTGTAATTAGAATATTTTATCCAAATCAAGTTGAGTAAATGGACATATAAATATTTTTATATTCTTTAGAAATTAAAGGAATGTATTCTCATTTGATGATTCTTTGTTTTCATATGATATTAATATGGTGCCAACACCTCCACTATATAAACAAACTATACAATCTTAGGAAGTGACACAGTATGATAAGAAGTGAACTGGTGAAGAAAAACTTTGTAGTTTAATTCTTAGCATATTTTTCAAGTAAATAAAAAATTATATAAAAACAAACTTTCTTTTTCTAAAAAGGAGGATTATTATTGTAAGTAAGAGTTACAGCAGTAGAATGAAAGCTAAGACGTTACCGTTCTTGGTAAGCTCTTAGCTTTAGTCCTACTTATGTAAAATAATATACATCCACTTCCCTATAAATAAAACAAACTGATAGAAATGTTTTAATTTACCAAGTACGGAGTGAATTTTCAATTAGAATTTATCTGTCTGGAATTTAAAGATGACCTTTCAGAAATAATTCTAACCAGCATCTTTGTTTTATTGTGTTGATCACATCATTTGATGTCATTTTTTACCTTCCTTTCTTGTATGTTGAATGAAATTTGATGGAAACAACAAGTGAGAATGCTAGTCTGAATAAAAAAAGATAATTATCTAAAATTATTTAAAAACTCATGAAATATATTAAATTTTTAATATTCTTAATATTTGAAAGAAAAACAAAGAAATCTGAAATAGCTTTTCTGAGCATATTTTTAATTTTTGAATCATCAATCAGCAACGTATAATGACAGTATTATAAAACTATAAAAAAAATCAAAACTTAGATATTAATAAAAATAACCAAAAAACAACCTTCCTACTTTATTTTTTAAATGTTTTTTTTTTTAAAGAAAATCCATACTTTCATTTTTCTAGCCATGAATCTCATTCAGAATTATTATCAGAGAATATGCAGAAACTAAGAAAAGTTTTACTATATAAGCTATATATTTTAATTGAATACTCTATACACAAAAATCATAAAAGCAAAAATTCTTAAAATAGCAATACAAACTTGTTAATCTACTTTGTAAAATGTCATGTGATTTTTGTTTTAATACTAAAGTTAATTTACTGAGTAAGATTATAATTGAAAATTAACCACTTTCTTAAAAAAACAATTTGGTCTACAGCTGATTTGAAAAATTTTGTAAAATGTATTTCCTTTTTTGTCAAAAGACAATAAATAACAACAAAGAATTTAAGTAGAAAGTTAAAAAAAAAACACATCAGTTTACAATCTTACTTTTCCTTTAATTAGTACAACTAGTACAAAAAGATTTCATTCATAGAATATTATTTGAAATATAGAGATCTGGTTGAATAATCCAATACAATACAGACAGAAATAGAATAAAGTAAATATTATTAACACTTTATCACACAATTTTCAAAGTTTTCAAAGCCCAACTATTCTATTGAATTTTTTAAAGAATATAAATGAAATTATTTAAAGCTAAGAAGCTCAAATCTTTCATACTCAGTTCACAACAATGAAGTAAAAATTTCCATATATGATAAACATAACAAGAAAATAAATACTTGAAAATTTCAAATTTTTTGGAATATTTCCCTATTTTCTTCTTTCATAATAAACATTTTATTTTCAATAGTCTCAATCCATAAATCAGTGTTTAAGTTTTCTCTTCTTTTTTCTTCTATGGACAACTGAAAAGGAAATCAAGTTTCTACAGTTATTTAATTCAAATCACTCTTTAGAAATTCAAAACAAATATCAACCAATAATTTATGCCAGATGTAACATCATTTCAGTCCAAAAACAGATTTTTAATTATTATTTTTAATTAAAAAAAAAGAAAAAAAAGAGAATGATTAAATAAAAGAGTCGATAAGAAAAGAACAAGAAAAAAAAAAAGAAAAAAGAAAAGAAAATCTGTCATTCACTTATTTATTTCAGCTTAATTGTTAGATTAGTTCCATGAAGAAAAACAGGACTGAAAAATGAAAAAAGGATAAAAACTAAATCAGTCAATAATTTCGAGTAAATAAATCTGAGCTATAGTATCGAAGAAACCAATGTTGGGTCACTCAAATCAATTTAAAACCAATGTTGGGTCACTCAAATCAATTTAAAAAAGTTAAAGTACAGAAAAAAGAAATATACTGCATTCAAAAAGAGATGAAAAAATCAAATAAAACAAGATGTTTACCTTCAGTTTGTAGTTCTTTCGTAAAAGTTAAATCTAACTTTCTTTCTTAGCAAATTTCAAAATCAAAGCAATGACAACAACAACAACAACAAGGTAGACGATTCTTGATATCTTTTTGCTGTATAGACCCAGCTGTAGCTTTGCTAATATACTAAAAAGTACAATTCACACTAGCATGGTAAACAAAGCAGATTATTATTTTGAAGTTGTTTTCCCTAACAAAATAGTTAACTTTGTGCCAAGCAGCACATGTATTGTGTGAAAAAGCACCCTCTGTATATAAAACTACATCAAACGCCCACTAACTGGCAACAAGCTCCTCTCAGAACCAAATATCACTTACCCTCATCCAACTCTCAGCTTACCACCAGGCAGTCAGAAGGTGTGGAGGGGGAGCACTTCATCAACTCGTCAGACAGCTCAGCAGAACCAAAGTACACATATGCTGGTTTCATTATATATATATAGCAGGATATAGAGACAATCCTACTTCTGACTGTTTTTCCTTATATATGGCATCATAAAACAACAGATATTTTGGATATTTCTTTGTAAGAGTCAACACAAATCTGTTCTCAAATCAATAAGCACTAGCAACATAATCATGCAAAAAATCATATTCCTAAGTTTATCTTTACTTTTTATGAGTTTTTTTTTGCTTTATAAATTTGAGTTGCATGCTCTCCACCCTTCACTAATAAACAATAAATTGGTAGATTTTTATTCATTTTAAGAAAATGCAACTAATCATATTTATATCATCCAGAATAATCTTGTAATTTGAAAATATTTCAGTTTTTGCAGTTCTATCCATTCTTCTCAATGTCCACCTACACTTTAACATTGATATTCTAATATAAGGACAATAGAATAACCTGATAAATATGAATCAAGAATTTATCTTAAGAAAGAACAATACAAGAAAAATATTTGATCTTTGTGGTTTATTCCTACTTTCTTTTTTTTCTAAGTAATAAATTTAAAGTATAAAAGAACAAACATAAAAGATTCCATGACTCTTAATACAACAAATATTTTTTCACAAGAATAACCAAGCTAGCTCCAATAAAAGATTTGGGATATACACCAATTGAATATAACCAATATACATTATTACTTAGATATGTTTTAGATAGAATCATAAACATGTAATTTACAAGTTGTAAATTAAAATTTCCAATGTTTCTATTAAATGGCATAGTTTTACTTGAATTATGTGCTTCAAAAAATTTTTTAAAGTAAGATCAATTATTTTTTCTATTGAATCAACTAATTTTAGTTCCAAGAACAATATACACTTAATGTTTCATAGTGTAAACAGTTAGATCTGACAGCATCAAGAAAGGACTTTGTGTCAACAGTGTTAAACAAATGACACTTTTAATGTTGACACAGATGTATAAGCTTCAGCAGTACAGAGAAATTACTTTTTGTAAACAAGGAATGAGAGCCAGGGATCATTTCAATAGAGTTGATGACAAAATCAAATTTTTTTGTGCTATTCCTTTTTTCAAAGCAGAAATGATTGCACTTGTGCCTTTTTATACAACAAAAAAGAAACCAAAGTTTGAAAAATAAACCAAATGTAATGAACAAATGAAAAGGAAAGGATTGAAAGAAAATTTTCAGTCTCTTTATGTTATCTAATGCACTTCTTCATCCACTGTATTTTCTCTCTACATCTTTTCATTCTATGTGCCCATCTTTTACAAATTTGCTTATCATAAAACTGAAAAGAACAGCCAGGATTTGTCTGTGTGTCATATCAAATAATTGGGATAAATGTCAAGTGAAACCAATGATACTGAAGACTGAAATTTGATTCATTTGTAAATGTTTCATTGAAATCAGAACTCAATTTTTAATGATCCATTGAATTTTTTCAAAAATCATCCTTTTTTTTTTTTTTTTTTTGTCTAGAATCATCTATTTGAACACAGTTATATAACATCAAGTATTTGCACACAGTTGTATAGTTTGAAGTATTTTTATCAAATATGAATAATGTAACTGTCGCCCTAAGAGTGCCATAGTTTAGATATGTATCCTTTCCTCCTTCCTAGTAGATTAACGCAGACAGTGTAGGGGAAATAATTATATAAGGACCCATATCTGTTAGAAATCCCAGAATGCAAAGGGACTTCCACTCAGGCTGGGACCAGTTGTAAGATTTGGAGGGAATTTAGTTTGTTAAGAATTGGCCCTTAGTAGTTCTTTGATACTGGTTACGGTGAACAATTAAATTTATTTTCCCAATTTTCCCATGAAATTTCTGGACTATATAAGACCCCCTATTGTAATAATATTAACTATTAATTGTTGTTTAAACCCTTTTTATCACAGTATTTCACTATGTCTTGAATTGAAGCAGAATAAAATTAGCATTCAATCAAACATCAGTCGAGACTTGTGTTTTAATTTTCAACCAGGAAAAAGCGTCAAGAAACTGCTATAAATGATTTATATAAATTTATAGGATTTCAAGTAATTATTTCTATTTGATAATAATCATTTGTTTGCACACAGCAATATGGTTTCCAGTCACGAATTATAAGAATCCTTAGTAAACAATTATAGCTTCGAGTAATTATTCTTAATACAAATAATTTATAGTTTTATATCTAATATTCCAATCCAATCTTAATAATTTTCAAACAGATCTATTTGATAGATAGATGGGACCCTAATAGGTACTAACACTCCATGATTGAGTGGACCTGGGAATAATGGTATTAAACAGATGACTCCACACTTCCCTTAAGCTCCAAAACCGGAGCCTCACTACACAATGTAGTTTGGTGTCATACTCAGGTCAGCCATTTAGGAAGGGGATCTTAGCCTTCTTCAGAGGATGCACTTGGTGTATTCTAAGCCCTGCTGACATACACAATTATATATCTTAGTAGGAGCCATGGGAATTCCATGAAATGAAAAAAATAAAGAGTAGCTATTTAAACGAGAAAGGATGATTTGCAATTTTATTACATATTGTTGTCTTTGCAGTAAGTAATACAAAAATATACAATAATCATCTATATAATACTTAAATACTAACAAATGATATGTGTGTTAAGTTTACCAAAACTACAAGATCAATATATAGTTGTATATTCTATTTGTGTATCATGATATTGTTGGCACTAAAGAAAATTCAGAGCTCTTTTTCTTTTGAAGCCTTCAACAACACATTGCTGGAACTTATTAGAACTTCAGAGCACATCAGATCTTTAGTTTAGCCCATTTGGCTGGGGCTGTAGACTACACCAACTGCACCTCTGCAGAGGGATAAGACCCCTCCCTCAAATGAGTGTCCTGGATATGACACTAAACAATCTGATGGTGAGGTTCCAGTAATGCTAGAGCTTTGGGGAATGCGGAGTACCCCTTCATTGCCATCAGTCCCAGGTCCACTCTGGCCTGGAGTGATAGCACCTGATCAGGGTACTATCGATGGTTTAAATAGAACTAAACTGTGGTTTCTTGAATTTACTGTTTTTGCATTTAAACTGCATATTTAAGCTACACTGAATTGTTTAAAATAGAACTGTTTTGATATTTAAACTGTGTAATTATGCTAAACTGAATTGTTTGAAATATAACTGTTTTGACATCTAAACTGTATTTATGCTAAACTGAATTATCTAAAATAAAACTGTTTTGACATTAACTCTATGTATTGCCCAGTTGGCTGAGGCTGTAGGATACACCGACTGCATCTCTGCAGAGGAGTAAGGCTCCTTCCAACAAGTGTCCTGGATATGACACTAAACAATCTGATGGTAAGGTTTCAGTAATGCTAGGTCTTTGAGGAATGCAGAGCACCCCTTCATTGCTATTGCTCCTAGGTCCACTCTGGCTCAGAATGGTAGCACCTGAAAGGGCCTTATCTATAGGTTAAATAGAACTAAACTACATACTTATGCTAAACAGAATTGTTTGAATTAGAACTGTTTGACTAAACTGAATAGCTTGAAATAGAAATGTTTTTCACAATTAAACTGTGTACTTATGCTAAACTGAATTGTTTGAAATGGAACTGTTTTTGACATTGAAACTGTACTTACGCTAAACTGAATTGTCTAATATAGAACTGTTTTGATATCCGTGTGTAAACAAAATCTATTCTTATACTAAACTGAATTGGCTGAATTAGAACTGTTTGAATAAACTGAATTGCTTGAAATAGAAATGCTTTTGATAATTAAACTGTGTACTCATGCTAAACTGAATTGTTTGAAATAGAACTGATTATTTGTATAAAAATGGATTTGGCATTAAATAACCTACAAGGGTTGATATGCCATAAAACCCAACCAACCAATCAAGCAAGATCTTTTGCAAACCAATATACATTAATTTATGCTTACTATGCTAATTAGTGAAGAGATGTAGTTAGTACAGAGCATCAGAATTGAAAACAGTGTAGAAAAATATACCAATTGATTAATAGGAATGAGTGGAAGAATATCCAATTTGGCTGAAGAGAGGATATGTGGATGAGCCTAATGTGCAAACAGACAAAACAAAAGAAAAATTCTAATATATATTAGCAGCACAATTACATGGTTTAAAGTAATTATTCATATTTAATGATCATCATTTAGTTTTACACCTATGATTCCAAGTATTCTTATCTAACACCAATAATTTGCAAGCAATTATTGCTTTAAGTAACTGTTCTAGTAAATTACATACAGTTATATGATTTTAAAACTTCCTAACATTGATAATTCTATTTGATAATTAGCATTTGTTTGTGCACAGTTATAGGGTTTCATGTATTCTTATTTGAAACTAATTTTCAAACAGATCTTTTTGACCCATATATGGGAGCCTCAGAAGTCAGGCCAGATCCCTGCGAGTAAAGGCAATGAACAGGTGAATCTATACTCTCCAGTTGTAGTTTAGTGTTATACCCAGGACACACCTTTTATTTAAAAGAGGAGGGTATCCCCACTCTGCAAGGAATACAGTCAACATATTGGTGGTTTTTACCCAACCTCTCTACCACAAGCAGGACATAACATCAGGTTAATTTTTAAGCAAAGTTGAACCGAATTTTCCTTCTCCAAGACTGATTGCTATAGCAAGAGTAAAAAATCCAGTCTGCCCTATTATTTATGCTGGAAGGAGCAGAGTTGAATGCATATGTTTCCCAGGAGTATTAGTACAATATAAGATGCAAACAGTTTCATCCAGAATTTGAACTTGCGTTGCCATGTCTATTTCTTACAATGTATGTATGTGTGTGTGTGTGTGTGAGTGTGTGTGTGTGTGTGTGTGAGATAAGTAAGCCACTGACATTGATGATGATAATACAAAATAGTGAACACAAGACAAAAACTGACAAATTGATACCTTTTGATCCAAGGAAATAATTCAAGTTTTATTTGGCCCATTTGGCTGGGGCTGTAGAATACACCCACTGCATCTCTGCAGAGGTGTAAGACTCCTCCCTCAAATTAGTGTTCTGGATATGATACTAAACAATCTGATGGTGAGGTTCCAGTAATGCTGGAGCTTTGGGGAATGCAGAGTACCCCTTTATTGCCATCGATCCCTGGTCCACTCTGACTTGGAGTAGTAGCAAATAGGTCAAATAGAACTAAACTGCGTATTTATGCTAAACTGAATTGCTTGAAATAGAACTGTTTTAACGTTTAAACTACGTACTTATGCTAAACTGAATTGTTTGAAATAAAACTGTTTTTGACAACGAAACTGTAGTTATGCTAAACTGAATTTTTTGAAATAGAACTGTTTATTTGTATAAAAATAGATTTGGCATTAAATAACCTACAAAGGTTCATATACCATAAAACCTAAACAACCAAAAAAACAGCAAGTTTTATTCATTTGGCTAAACCTTTTTTAAATAATCATTTCTGCTGAATTTTAAACACAACTCTTCTATCAACTTGCAATCTTCCTTATGTATAACATTTAAGTGGTCAGATGCTAACAATTATGTACAAGACAAATTGGAAATTACCAATCAGATTTGCTTTATAAACAATCAGAGAGAAATAACTAAAGAAAAAAATGGTAATTGTACAGTTCCACCTAACTAAACAAAAAATAAGTCACACAAATAATATGAGAATTGAAATTCTCAGTAGCTATGAAACTTACTTTGGTATGATATGCCAAAAAATATAAACATAATGTATTTTTCAAGTTTAATCTACTAAAATTTATGGACTATTTATATATATACTATTGGGAGATAAGTATTAAATGCTAATTATAGAGTAGTTTATTTTTAAAAAATGTTCACAAATGTATAAAGGGCAGCCTAATGGGTCACTGGGTTATTCAAATAGAATCAATCATATCAAAGCGAGAATAGATAAGACACAACAAAATAGCAAATGTCGGCTATGTGGTGACAAAGATGAAACGATCAATCACATAATAAGCAAACGCAGCAAATTAGCACAGAAGGAGTATAAAACTAGACATGACTGGGTGAGCAAAGTGATCCACTAGGAGATGTGCAAGAAATTTAAATTTGACCTTACGAACAAATGATATATGCACAACCGTGTACCTGTCCTAGAAAATGACACACATAAACTCCTTTGGGACTTTGACATATGGACGGATCACCTAATCTCTATCAGAAGACCAAACCTTATAATAATCAACAACAAAAAAGAGAATTTGCAAAATTGTGGATTTTGCTGTCCCGGCTGACTACAGAATAAAACTGAAAGAACGTGAAAAGAAGGATAAGTACCTCGACCTTCCAAGGGAATTGAAAAAACTATAGAACATGAAGGTGATAAATATACCAATTGTGATTGGTGCTTTTGATATAGTAACTAAAGGATTATTAAAGAGACTGGAGGACTTGGAAGTTGGAGGATAAGTGGAGACCATCCAAACTACAGCATTATTGAAAACGGCCAGAATACTGAGAAGAGTCCTGGAGACTTGAAGATACTTGCTTTCACTCAAATTCCAGTGAAAGACCATCAGCTAAAACTGACATGAAAAACTCTAATGAGATATAATGATAATATATATATATAAATAAAGGAATGTGTTTCCATCTGTCGGAACATACATATATTTTTCAATATCTGCAGAAAAGTCCATAGATATTGCTACAGACTTTTTTGGTATCAGTCAAAATAGGAAGTTATGTTAAACTTAATGAATTTTCATAAAAATCCAAAGGTCAATAGAATATTATTTGTCAATTTTTGGTGATGGAACATTTTTTCTAATTTGATAAATTGATAGATGGATATACATGAAATATATACAAATTTCATAGATTATATAAATATCATCATCATCAAGTCGTGCTGACAGCATGGATTTTCCTAACTCTCTCTCCATCTGTCCCTATCATCCATTATTTATCCTGTGTTCGCACAAAGCTGATGTAAATAAGTTCTTGTTCGTCAGCTAACACTGACACGTCCATGTGTAAGGGTCCATAGAAGAACGTCACTTATGAGTTCATCCTTGCTTCTCTAGCAGTGCCCCGTATTTCTTGTTCGTCTTATTTGGATGGTTTTTGAGATGGGAGGTAAGTGGCTGAACAGCTGTGGTTTTATGAGGTGTTGTTTCCAGGATTTGTTCAAAATAACTCATAGCATTGTTAGTAGTTCCCATCTAGCTTTTTGTCTATACATTTTGCTAGTCCTCATGTGGTGCATCCATACAGTAGTATTGACACAGCCATAGCTTGAAAGAAATCCTGGTTTATCTTATCAGATAGATCAAACTTCCTATGATCATTAACCTATTGATAGCAGTCCACACCTTCGCTAAGCATATATTAACATCACTTTCAGTAGATGAGACATTGCTGCTGAGGTACACAAACTTGTCTAGTAATTTCAGATGCTCACCACTTAGAGTGGAGATGGCTCCTTCTTGTTTAAAACATATGTACTCTGTTTTATTTGCCTTTATATGGAAGCCAGTGCCTCCTGCTGCCAGCTCCAGCCTATGCAGCCAGGATTTATAGTCTGTATCTATTATAGTTTCTGCAGGATATCATCTGCTTCTGGCCTTTTTTAATATAAAGCCATTTCCTTTCATTAGATCTATCAAGGCTCAAAGTATGTAATCTAGGCAGATTATAAACAGATAGGGTGCTAACGTATCTCATTGCAAAACTCCAGCGACAATGTCAAAGAAGTTTGTGTTTTCATCAGGTGAATGAACCATTGCTTTCATGTTTTTATAAAGTATCATTATAGCAGTAACAGTTTCTTTGGGGAGACCCACATGCAAAAAGTATTTGCTTCATTTTCCCTCTGTGTATGGAATCAAATGTCTTGGAGAAATCTTTGAATAATACATTTTTGTACAAACTTCTTCAATGATTCCATGGATTGTCAGAATCTGTGATGTTGTGGATTGATTTCCCCGAAACCTATTCTGATTTCTCCTAAAAATCTTCTCAATTTCAGGTTTAAAAAGTTGAGAAGCAGAACATTATAAACCTTAGCAGCAACAAAAGTAAGAGTTATGGCTCTGTAGTTCTTGGTGATTCTGAGGTCACATTCCTTGGGGAAGGGGAAGATGCAGCCTTTTGTCCATCTCTCTGTTGTATTTTGTTTATATACGTCGTTGCAAAATCCAAAAAGTAAGTCATCAAATTTCCTTGTCTTCCATACTTCAGAGGGAACTTTGTAAAGGCCTCCAGCTTTTCTGCTTTTCATTTTTGTCAGTACAACTACATTAAGTTCTTCCTCTGTAAATTGTCCCAGTAGACAGATAGATGCGATATGAATTTTTTTAAGGAAATACATTACATTTATAAAATAAATTTTTAAATGCTAATAACATCACTTAGATTTGAAAGAGAATGCCACCCATGAAAATAGAATGTTTAAAACTTTCTTATTTTTTATTTCATTTAACAATTCAAATATCCTGATGAAGGTTTAATGTTTTCAGATGTAAAAAACTAAAATGTTTAACGTTGGCAAATAATTCAAACTATAAATAAAATCATCCTCTGAAGACCTTGTTTTTTTTTCGTATTTTTATATTTTCATATTGTTGGATTTATTTCCAGTTTCCCCAGATTATATGTATATATATATATATATATAAGAGAAATATTGTGTTAACATAAATATAGTAAGTATGTGTGAAACAAATATAAACTTTTTAGTTACATCGATGTAAAAAGATGATAAAGTATTAATTTCTATGTATCATTCACTACAACTGTCAGCTAACAGAATTTGGTTAAAAATCTTAATCAAGTTCTCAGTTTTTTTTTCTTATCAGGAATAAAATTCAAAAATCATATTTGAAAAACAGGCAAATTAAATACATTTATAAAACTATAATTTCATGTTTTAATTTTGATTTATTAAAGTGAAGCTGCCAACAATCACTAGATCAGAAACATTTTACTTTTTAACCCTTAACCCTTTCCAAATATTTTGTATGAGATGTTAAGTTAAAGTTTGTATTGAAAAGATGACTATAAAGAAAAAAACACTTCGAAGTTAAATTGAATAGGTTAGATGAATTTTGTACCACTCCCTTTGCTTTTACTTGGTAAACAAATATATAACTCCTCTTCCCATCCTTGCATCCTCTAAAAAGAGAAGAAATTAGGAAATATTTCATTTTTTCAGTCAGGAAAAAAAGGAAGAAAAAGGATACAGCTGTACGATTCTGATCTGGTAAAGTGAAGCATAGAACAATAACTAGGTTAGCAGTGTTTTATTTTCTGACAAAAATGATATTTTGCATAAAATGCTGATGTAAAACTTCTATTTAAAAGATGACTGTGATGGTGGAAGAAAAAAATTGGCAACTATATTGATATTTCCCACCCAGCTCATCTAATGAGGAGGGTGGCTAGACACCCAGCTAGCAGGGTGAAAAAAATAAAAATAAAACAACTTGTCACAAACAAATGAACCTTTTTGTAGGGTCAATAGCTATCTAGCGCACAAACATTTACAGGGGCGGCAGAGAATCTTAATTGATAACTGCCTAGAAGAACACTGGTAAAATCTACAACCTGAGGACCATATTGTCACTGTCCCAACTTGATAGGCCACAGCAGCTGATCCTTAAGTGTAAAGAGTAGGGCCAGTTTTGCATACACCACACTTCACCATGCAGGTCTGAAGGCAACTCCCACATCTCCCTTTTAAAAACCCCTGCAGTAGTGGAAAAGAAGCAAACCAGACACTGACAGCTGCAGTCTCAATCCTGCATGTAGGTGGTTCAGTGCAAGTGGTTGACCCTTGTAAATCCAGTGATAACTGGTTGGTTGGTTGGGTTTTATGGCATATCAACCTTTGTAGGTTATTTAATGCCAAATCCGTTTTTATGAAAATAGTTCTATTTTAAACAATTCAGTATAGTATAAGTACACAGTTTAAATGTAAGTACAGTTTAATTGTGAAAAAACATTTCTATTTCAAGCTATTCAGTTTAGTCAAGTAGTTCTAATTCAGTTTAGTATACGTACAGATTTTGTTTACACACAGTTAAATGTCAAAACAGTTCTATATTAAACAATTCAGTTTAGTGTTAGTACAGTTTTAATGTCAAAAACAGTTTAGCATAAGCATGCAGTTTAAATGTAAGTATGGTTTGATTGTCAAAAACATTTCTATTTCAAACAATTCAGTTTAGCATAAGCATGCAGTTAGTTCTATTTAATCCATAGATAGGGCCCTTTCAGGTGCTACCACACCAGGCCAGAGTGGACCTGGGAGCAATGGCAATGAAGGGGTGCTCCGCACTCCTCAAAGCCCCAGCATCACTGGAACCTCATCATCAGATTGTTTAGTGTCATATCCAGGACACTCATTGGAGGGGGGTCTTTTCCCTCTGCAGAGGTGCAGTTGGTATATTCTACAACCCCAGCCAACTGGGCAACCAGTGACAACTGCATCTTCTAGCAGTACCTTAAGAGTCAATTACAGTATCCCCTAAATACAGTACTGCCTGCGCTACAAACAGAAGGACATAAAAAAAAACCTTTCTATACAACCCAGTTGTTACCAGGCATCTTCCTGTAGTCAAGAAACTGCTTCAAGAAGAGGTGCATTGCCTACAAATAATGATGAAAATAAGCTATATCTCGCCTGCTGGACACTGCAAACAAAAACAAACTCCAATGGTGTTTCATACTGATTGCATACAGACTAAGCATCAATATCACTCCACTTGGCTAGATTAACTTCCCAGACAAAAGCAGCCTAAAAGAGAGTAATACAGGTTATACTTTTCTGTTATTGGATCCATAGTGAAAAAAACCATGAGGCTCCCAAACTCACTCACCTACTCACCAGCCACTCTAACATCCCATGGATTTTCCACAACCAGATAAGCAATATGCCATGCAAAGATGTATGCCCTAACACTCCAGGCAAATCCTATGGACAAAGACAGATTCTACACTGAACTCTGCAGAATGTGCCTAAAACTTGTTATCCTTGGTTGGGATGCTGAGGCACAAAAAGGAAGGTGTATAGTGGGGAAATGCAATGACAACTTGTGACTATTTCTGGAATTCTATGCAGAACACAAACTCTGCAGAATTAACAGAAAAATAGCTACAAATCCACCTAGATACACTTTCACTCAACATTGGCATCTAATTGACAACATTTCAATGTCACACAGACTTGAACAATGTCACACAGACCACTGTTTTGTTTGCTGCAAAATCAATTTACAATTCAAACCAAAGTCAAAGGTGCTCTGAGTAAAAAATCCTGTGTCTTTCTTCTAAAACAAAGCACCAGGATCAACTTTCAGTAGAACTTTAGTCTAAACTCCAAGACTCTAAATGTCTAGAGATCCAATCTCCAAAAGCATTATGGGACCAAATCAAGTTCGCCATTATGCAGTCTATAGAGGAAGTTATTGACTTTGAAAATAAGTTCAACCATGACTGGTTTAACACAAACAATCAGATAATCCAGGAACTGACTAAAAAGAGATGTTCACATTAAGTTGACAAAATCATCCTGCCCACTTAAAAAGAAAACCTTCTGTCTATCATGCAATGCTCTGCAACATACAGAATGAGTAGTAAGCAGGCCTTGCAGGCAGAATTTAGCTCTGTGCAGATCTCAGTGATCACAGCAATTTCTATCATGACCTAAAAGCTGTGTATGGCTCTATATACCAAATACAGAACCCCCTACATAATGCTGATGGTACAGAGTTACTCACCAACAAGGATTCAATACTGAATCACTGATCTGAACACTTTAGCATCCTCTTTAGTGCAAGTCATGCAGTCCAAGAACCCCCCCCCAACTAACTGGACCGAGTGCAAAACCAGTCAAGATGGAACTGGATGAATTATGCACTAATTCAGAAATCAAAAATCTCTGTGAGCAAGTTAAAAGAAGAAAAGATACTGGCATTGATTGAACCCCATCCCCAAAAATATGGAAGTACAGCAGCCATACACTGCATAACAAGATATATGAACATTTTGTCTGCTAATGAGAGTTGGGTAAACTTCTACAAGACTTCAGAGATGTAGTTATCACCATTTATAAAAACTGCTTAAATTGCTGCAGAATCACCCTTCTTTCAGGATTTGGTTTCTGCTTTTATTATTCGGAAGATCCTTGCCAGGTTGGTTGGTGTTTTGTGACATATCAACCCTTGTGGAATACTTAATGCCAAATCCTATATAAATATATATATATATATATATTTATGACATGTAAGTGAACAGTTTGTTGATAACTATATTTTTTTAAAAGTAGTTCAAGCTCATTTGTTTACACACAGTTAAATGGTTTCAAGTATTTCTATCTAACACAAATAATTAGTTTACAGACAGTTAAATGGTTTCAAGTATTCACATCTAACACTGATAATTCTATTCAATATTAATAATTTGTTTGTACACAGTAAAATGGTTTCAAGTATTCACATCTAACACTAATAATTCTATTCAATATTAATTATTTGTTTGCACACAGTTAAATGATTTCAAGTATTTCTATCTAACAAAAATAATTAGTTTACAGACAGTTAAATGGTTTCAAGTATTCACATCTAACACTAATAATTCTATTCAATATTAATCATTTGTTTGCACACAGTTAAATGGTTTCAAGTCCTACTATTTAACATTTGTAATTCTATTTATCAACAATTACTATGTAATTTGCATCCATGTCTACTGTATGGTTTCAAATAACTGAGCATTTTCTGTTTTGTGCAGTTTGGGATCTTTGAGATTTTCTTCTATTTCCACTTTTTTTGATATGTTGAATTTGTCATGAGTTTCCGGCGTTTCATCATAATTTATAGTTTTTTATGGCTTTTGTCCGGAGTAGGATCATTGACGTGGTTTCTCTTGACATTTTTATTAAGGGTTCAGTGTTGGGGAGGTTTCCATAGAAAAAGATGGTTTCGTTGGGGACTTTGATGGTCTCTGTGTGGAAGATTCTTGGGTAACTTGAGAGACTTTTCATGATTGGAAGAATGACAGTGATATCATTTGCTCTTTTTGTATGGGTTTTACTGTAGAGGTTTTTGGGGAAAGGTTTGTTTAATTTGGGGTATGGAAACCTGTAGCTCCTTAAGAAGAGTTGGAAATTCATCAGATTTAGTAGATTTTCTAGGAGCAATTTGCACCTGTGGCATTTTGGAACCAAAGGGTTTTGCATAGTTTATATTACTCTTGGACTGAGCAAGGAAGTGGTCTCTAAAATTTTCCATGCCTCTGAAAAAGAGATGTCTTCAGTATATTTCATTTTCATAATCTCTTTCTCACTTTTCCAAACTTTGCAGAGTCTTCAGTCAGCTGAGTGATCCCCATTGAAGTTTGCACATTTCAATAGTTTGCATGTGGATTCTGCATCATCAGAACCATCCTCTACATATTTTTTGCCTTTCTTGTGCTAGCCAAACATTTGTCAGTTGTAACTGGGAATATGTGTCAATCTTTACTATCATGTAGCCAATCTTAAGTTTAGGTCGAGGTTTGGAAGTGAAAATGGAAATGTTGGGATCAATTAATTGGCCATTTTTATTTGTTATTCTCCTAACATTCGATACTTGTTTATTTTTTTTTAAGTTGATTTGTATAAGCAAATAATTCAGTTCAAGACTTCTTACTAATTTTCTGGATGTGTTGATCAATCAATGTGAATATGTCTTGATTTTCATACTGTAGAGGGTGGTCATTTTTTTAATAATACTTCAGCATATATCTTTTTTGAAAATTCCACAATTAGAATGTTGTTGCAGGCTGTTTTTACTGATTTGGGTGCCACATTTGCTGAGAGAATTCATTCTATTTCAAAAGGGGAGAGCTTTGGAACAGATTTTCCTCTCTTAACTCTAGGACTATAAAGCTAGAAAAAGAATTGCTTCTTCTATGTCACTCTCTGTGTTTGGTTAGGGTCTCTTGATTAATTAGTATTCCAATTCTTTATGCATGTACTTTGAGTTTTTTGCTTAAATAAGACATATGTATTGTCTTTTTTCTTGACTGGTCCTGTGCTCCACCACCCACCATGGAGTCCAACTTCTGTTGGGAGTTTACCATTCACCTTAGATGAGATGAGGATACACTACAGGTATACTTGAGTCTGGAGTAGGATTTTGAGCCCTTGTCAATTTCTGACTTTCAGTACCCAATACTTAGTGCCCTACAATTCAACAGTAGTCTAAGTCTTCTCTCAAAGCAGTTGACCCTCAGCTACAGCCTTCTAGCAACTGTAAGATAAAAAGGGTTCTATGATGTCAAAACAAATTGTCAAAGAACTATTTCTGGCTGATGATGACGCTGTTTGTGTTGCCCATATAGATCATGCACCAGAGTGTATCATTTCCTGCTTTGCTGTGACCTCTGAACTTTTTAGTTTATGAGGTGAACCTAAAGCAGACAGGTCCTCGGCTAGTTGGCACCAAAAGTCTTTGGCACCATCCCACTTACTTCATCGCCCAGAAAAGCTGAAAACAGTTAAAAAGTTTACAAAACTGGGTTGTGTGATATTCTCTGATGCCAAGATTGACAAAGAGGTAGACAAATGACTTGCTGAGATGAACAGTGCATTTGGCAATGCAACAACATCAAGAAGGATGTTAAAGTGAAAGTCTGCAAAGCAATGGTCCTGACCACCTTCTTGTATGATGAAGAAACCTGAGTAACCTATCACCACCACATCCATGACTTTGAATGCTTCCATCAATGCTGCCTCCATACCAACTTCAACATCATTTGAAGCAAATTTATCACAAGCATCAAAATCCTTGAAACTGCCATAATTACAAATAAGGATTAAAGTAATAGTCAAAGGTGACCTGAAGGCTCCCTTTTCAATAACTAATACACTGACGTGTCGGGGAAGGGTGCTACTCCTTTACCTGGATTGCTCAACTTTAACCTTGATCCATACCTTATAATGCTGAGAGTTAAGCAAGGAGGCATGAAGTACCATTTTTGAGTCTTTGGTATGACTCAACCAGAGATTGAACCCTAGTCTCCCGGGCCATTGGTGAACACTCTAACCACTAGGCTCATTGGCCTAGTGGGTAGAGTGTTTGCCAATCGTCCAGGAGACCTGGGTTCAATCCCAGGTCACGTCATACCATAGACTTTAAAAATGGTACTTGATGCCTCCTTGCTTAACACTCAGCAATATAAGGTACTATCAAGGGTAAAGTGGAGCAATCCACGGAAAGTAGTAGCACCCTCCCCTACACCTCAGTGTAGTAGCTATTGAAAAGGGAGCCTTCTGGTCGCCCTCGACTACAGTTGCCAACTTTACTTTTACTTATTAAAGTAATATTGCTCAAATACAGATGTGCTGGGTAGATGATGTTGTTGGAATGGAAGACCATTGCCTTCCAAAAAGTTATTGGAGAGACATCAAACAAACAACCACCATGTCAATGGAGAATTATGTAAGAGATACAAGGATATCCTTAAAAAGTCTTTCATGTCCTGTGAAATCAATCACAGTGGATAGCCCATATTACCAACAGACAATATTGGCAGCAAACCAAAGCCACTTCACTTTTTAAGAACAATCAAACTGGAGGAAAAGAAGCGGTATTGGAAAAAAAATACAGTGCTTCAAAGGAACCAACAACTTTTCAAACCTTCCCCAGTAGCTATTGTGTCAAGTCCTACTTATCTTGCATCAGCCACATCAATTCATTCACAAACCTTAAAACCAAATAATGTTTTTGATCTAAATTTGTCCTATCAATTTAGAAGTTATCTCTTTTTTTTCATTTTCAAAAATGTTCATTTGTTTTGATGTTTTCCCATTATCTTTTTTTGTCAATGTAATTTGATGTTACTTATTTATTAGGATAAGGGCAATGTAATTGTATCAAAATATACAATAAAAATACTCTTCATACATTGATAAAAATATATAATTAAAAGATATATTTAATTCATATCAATTATATATAACAAAAATAATAACCAGGACTATATTCTTTTGACAATTGTGGTCACTAATACTAGAAAGGTAAGTGAATTCAGTCCTGGATAAGTGATTTAATTTAATGCTTTTATTTATATGATATTTTTAGAAGAGTAGTGAAATTAGAGTCTAGCCAAGTGAATGTTAACTTGGTTGGAGATTTCTAATTCAATTCAAAACTTTCTCCTAAATTTTTTTTTATCACAATATATTTATATGTTACTAATATAACAAAAACGGGAAACCAAATTTTTAAATTTGTTTTTTATTAATTTCTTTTTGAATATCTAAGATGAAATATTAGAAGTTTATTATGATTCTTTCAGATTAATTTCCACATCTTTGTTGTTTTTATCACAACATTTTGGCTGGAGTATTTTTTAATCTTCCTCGGGTGTTTATCCCACTTGATAACTTTTCAAGAATTCCAAAAAGAATCCCTTCTTAGCTTATAGTGTTCTCATTTCTTCCTCAGAAATTTCAGAAATCCTAGTTGTCAATTCATAATTATGATGCTATTCTTCTTCTGCATTGCACTAAACAATAGAATTCATCAATCTTTTATTCATTAGACTTTCTTCTACAGAATTTTGATACATTAAAACTGATATGTTTTTATTTCTAGTTAAAGAATCCTATGTGCAAATTGATTGGATCATTGGTACTTTCAATCATCTAATTTGTCAATGCTGTCTTTATTTCAAAAGGATTAGTGTATATATTCACTAAGCTCACTGCACCAGCAGGATGTGACACATGGTCAATTTTTAAGCAGAACTGAATTCAGAGTTTTCCTTCTCCTAGACTGGTTGCCATATCAAGGCTAAAGAGGCCAGTCTGTCTTGCTATTTCACGAATAGCTAGATAGTTGGATTCATACCTTCCAAGAGTATTAGCATTATGTGAAATACAAACAGCCTCATCCAGGATTTGAACTTGAGTCACTGTATCCATTTCCTAAGACCATATCCATAACACCAGATTAGTATATTCCTTTTCTTTCCAAATCAGTTTGAATTTTTTTATGGATTAAAGCTTTACAATATTCTTCAAGCTTTGTTTTTAGTGGGCAGCTGGTTTTACCTTTGTATTCTTTCTCATAAATGCATGCAATGTTATGTATAAGGATCTTTTAAAAAGTTTTAAGCTTCACCAAGAAAGACAAACCATTGCTGAATACACTAGCACTTCTTATAAAATGAAAAAAACTAATTCAGATTTCAGACTTAATTTCTGTGCAGGTGAGGCTTATATAAAAATGAAAGATGTGCAACAAATCTAAAATCTAGATGAAGCTTAAAATTTTTTGAACAGCCCTCATATATAGTTCATGGTGCTGATTTAGTGAGTTGTCTGCAAAGAGAGAAACTACTTACACATACTGTCTTTAAGCAGAAAGAAAATCTTGGATTATTGTTGTCTTCCTTGATTATATATCTATTATTATCTTTATGTATAGAATTTGCTTCCACCACAAATATCTTGCGGTAGTTATAAAAAAAAGACTGTGTTAACATATAGTAATGCTAAATGAAAGGATTACCAGGAAATTGCTGATAGCATCATTTTTCCTAATTAGTATAAAAATATCAATCATTTATATGCTAGTTTGAACAAAAGAATAGATGATAAATATATTCAAAAAATTAAAACAGAGAAAAAAAAGATAAAATGAATGCCTCTGGACACAAAATGGATTTTGAAAGTAAGTCTTACAAAGTTACAATAAAAAAATCTGAAATTCAAGTACATCAGAAAAGGTTAGGTAAAGAAAGTTCATTTGATACTTTGTACAAAAAATAGATAGGAGTTATATACTCGTAGTGTTGTAACCAAAAACCTATTATAAAAGTGATGTTTAAACAATTGGAATGGTTAGTGGTAGGGAAGATATTTAATCAAGTTCCTACTTACCAAAGACCAATATTAGCATTAGTGTATCTGTGATATACTAACACTGAATAAACAGTGGAAGGAAAGAAAATGAATTCAATTCAACATAAAAAATCACCTATTATTTTATAGGCACAATATACGAGGATCATTAAATAAGTTTTCAGACTGTTTTTGTATGGGCACTTTTATTGATAGTACAAACATGAAACTCTAGTCTCCTTCGAAGTAATCTCCTCTGGCTGCAATGCACTTGTACCGTTCCAACAACTTCTGGAAGGCCCCATCGAAGTCCTCTTGTGTGAGCGTGTCAATGACCTGCGTCACAGCCTCTTTCATTTCCTCAATTGTCTCATAACAACAGCCTCTGAGCTTAGGGAATAACCAAAAGTCACAGGGAGCAAGATCTGGACTATAGGGAGGGTGAGGAACTGTCTTCATGCCCATCTTGGTCAAATAGTCTGTGACAAGGATGAAGTTGTGGACTGGTGCATTGTCCTGGTGAAAATACCACTGACCCGATTTGAAGAGTGCTGGCCTCTTCGCAAGGAATCTCTTCCTGAACTCCCTTAAAACCTCAACATAGTAACCCTATCCCTAACCCTTTGGCCAATTAACTCTGGTCTATTGACTTCCTTACTCCTCCCACACCTCTCATCATCCTTCACAGACTCTGTGCCTTCCTTGAATCTCTTATGCCACTCAAAAACTGATGCGCAATTCATGCAAGATGGTCGAAAAGCAGTCTGAAACATTCCATACATTTCTGTGGCATTTTTTCCAAGTTTAAAACAGAATTTTATTGCATATCGTTCTTCTAAGTGGCCTCATTGCATTTTTTAAATTCACCAGCTGTGACAATCAGGCTTTAGCAGGGTGTATTCCAATTCCTACTGTAGCAGTTCATTTGAACCTAAAATCATCAAAATTGGTCAGTCATCTCATAAGATGTATAGCAATAACATACTGAATTCTCAAGAATCTACAACAATTTTAAATGCCTGTATAAAAAAAGTTTGGAAACTTATTGAATGCACCACATATACATGCAGGTGGCATTACAAGGAAAGAATCCACAAACATGTCCCATGGTAGAATTATACACATATTGTTCCATGGACAAGCAATATATGAACGGGATACAAAATGGAAAAAAGCTTTTTTAACAAATGTGGGCAGTATAGCCATATTGCTTTACTGAGGCAAATAGAGGTTGAGAAGAGGTTTCTAAGAGTGCCATGTGATACATCTACTGGACATGCAAATTATCCAAGGGACATAATTATTTATTTACAACCCTACAGAATTTATTCTTTATGTTCTTATTGTTAGCACAATGTTCTGGCCAATCTATTCTACAGCCTTCTTCAGGCATACAATTTGTAAGTAAAGAGATTTGAGCCTTTTTCCAACACAAAAAAATATCAATTGAAAAATAAAGAATGGTGTTTAATATATCGACTGGTTCAGCTGATTCTCAGAAATGTCAGGTATACGTTATCATCATCATGTCGCACCATCAGCACAGATATCCCTGACCCTCTCCTGCCACCCTTCTCTATTGTCCATCACTTCTGGCAGGTCCTCAACGTCACATGCTGTATCGGCACAGAGCTGTTGTATGTAGGTTCTAGTTGGTTGTCCTGCCTTTGTTGGTCCATGTGAAGGGTTCCACAAGAGTATATCACTTATGAGTTTGTCCCTACTTCTCCAGCAGTGTCCCACATGTCTGGTTCATCTAACTTGGATAGTTTTCATGATGGGTGATAAATGGCCATATAGCTGCTGCTTTGTGAGGTGCTGCCTCCAAGACTTGTTCAATATTGCTCACAGCATTCTTGTGTAGTTGCCGTCAAGCTTTTCCTCCATAAGTTTAGTTAGTATCCATGTAGTGCATCAATACAGCAGTATCGACATGACATATGCTTGGAAAATATTGTGTTTCATTTTATCGGCCAGGTCTGACTTCCATATGACCGATAACCTATCGATAGCTGCCTTTGCTAGTTGCATGTTGATGTCTGTCTTGGATGATGAGACACTGCTTCCTAGGTAGGTGAATTTGTCTACTAGTTTCAGAGGGCTACCGTTTAGTGTGGAGATGTCGCCTCTTTGACAATTATTGTGATTCTGTATTACACACTCAACATCTTACAATAATTTGATTTATCTAACAATAAGCATTTCAAAGATAAGGCTGTTTTGACATGAATACCTCATTTGTATTTTGTTCAAAACAATTTTGATTTATAAGTATACTTCCTTTAATAATGATGTGTTTATATATAGTTCCATACTTCTGAACAATCTCTCAAAGTTATTTTAAAAGATATTTTTAAAAAAACATAAAGATGAAAATTGTTATTATTTCAAAGTAAATAAAATTTAATACTTACTCAAAAATAAATACAAAATAAGAAAAACCAGATCTAAAACATATAAATTATTATTTTTATTTATTTATTGTAATATTATAAATTAGATTTCCTAAACTAAGAAGCCACATTTTCTGATGGACATAACAAGAAAACTAAGTAATAAAGTCTAATTGTATGACTTGAATACTCTTATTTGACATATATTTGATAAACACTACAGGTAATTTAGCAGTGTGTGTGTATAGGCTTCAAAGTGTCTGTTTTTATATGGATCAAGGGAGATAACTAGAGTTAAATTTACTGTTAGTTATTGGGAAAATGGAAATTATTTTTGAAAACTATTTGAATGTAATTATTAATACTAATATATTTCTATTTTCTTTCTTCGTTTTTAAATATCTAGTAAGCAGGACAATTCTATTGGTTTTAAACTATGTTCATTAATTGTTATGATGATAAAT
Source organism: Sepioteuthis lessoniana (assembly GCA_963585895.1). Classification (NCBI taxonomy): domain Eukaryota; kingdom Metazoa; phylum Mollusca; class Cephalopoda; order Myopsida; family Loliginidae; genus Sepioteuthis; species Sepioteuthis lessoniana. Next base: position 54,091 of record CAUZXS010001179.1, on the reverse strand, counting down.
TATTACTGATATTTCTAATTATTATCAATATTCTTTTTTACTTAAGAAAATTTAATTATGTTTATAGTAAGTAAGTAAAGTTGGTGACTGTAGTCGAGGGCGACCCAAAGGCTCCCTTTTCAATAGCTACTACACCGAGGTGTAGGAGCACTGAATAATAAACTCTTATAGTTTTGAGTCTATCAATATACTGAATGAGTGTCAGCCAGTGTTTATATTATTAATAAAATGCTTCAATGAGAATTTGGAGAATTTGTAGCAGAAAGAACTAGTTTTCAGTTGTGTGTCGGTCCACCCTTAAATCACCACATGATTTATAATTTCAAATTATTATTTAGTGCGGGATTTGCTTTGGCCGTTGGAGTTTGAATTTATATATTTCATCCAATGAGAATGGCTGATGCCATTCTGCCCGGGCACACCTCCCCAGGCAACATAAAAGACAGCACTGACCATTCTCGCTTTCTCTTTTCGTTTCTTCCTTGCTAGCAGCATGGACAGACCAGCCAACGTGAGAGAGCACACACCCTCTCTCTTCACCTCCTAGCAGCAGAACAAGGCAGCCAACATGACAGAGCACAAACTCTTTTTTTCTCTCCTCAGCCATCTTTCGAGTAGGATGGCACTCTTCTACACAGGCCTTTTGAGCAGGACAGACCTGTCAACATGACAGAGCACACATTCTCTCTCTTCACTTCCTAGTAGCAGGAAGGACCAGCCAACATGAGAGACCACATTCACTCTTCTTCACTGACTCTTCTTCACTGACTATCTCTCACATATTTCGAGCAGTCCACTAAGCACCATGAGGAGACAACACCCAATTTATGGACTATTGGTGTCTGGAAATCTTTTCTTTCATCATTCATCTTTCTTTCTAAACCAACGGATCCTCGGAGAAACAAATTGGATATTTTCAACTCCTGCTTTTAACTTCAGCATTTTAATTCCTGTCCTGACGACAGCATCTCAACTCCTGCTTTGACATTCAGCATCTGAATACCGACTCTTCATTTTCAACCGTTTTCTTCTTCCTGTGTCTTACAGCACAAGGGTTACCTTTCTGACTGTCATTAAACTTTTTGAAACTCATAAATATTCTCGTCCTCATTCTTGAACTTCTTTTCTTCTTAATGTAACGAGAGGGCAGACTACAATTTGCCCTTTCATTAAAAATTCTTATAAAACTATTTATATAAGGTAAATCAAAGTTTACATTTATGATGAGTCTTTAAAATTTATTGTTTTGAAATATTTGCCAAAAAAATCCATTTGACTATCAAAAAATGAAATTCAGGGAAACAAAAAATCAAAAAGAAAAATGCATTATTGGTTAGCATTCTCACCCACTAAACACATTCTTTTCTAGTGACAAGTATCTATATATTTGTTTCTGAGTGAATAAGTATAAGTTTGTGTGTATACATCCTTGTGTTGGATATGTTACCTCTTGATTAGCAGGTATTCATTTTTAAATCAAGTATAATATAAAACAAGTAACACTGAACAAAAAAGAATAGGCTGTATTATCACAAACAGGAACAGATATGCACTATTTGAATATTTGTATATTTCTGTTTACAAAATATTTTATTTATATAATCAATTAATATCTAAAATTCAAGTTTTCTTTATGCCCCATATTCTAATGAACATTCTAATCCTGATTCCTGATGTACTTATTAATTACATTGTAGATGAAATTATATTATTATATTTCCTGCCATATAATATGCACTAGCATACAACACATGCTCATAATTTAGCAAAGAATATTTAGAAAAAAAACAAAAGAAATCCAAATTTTCATTGGCTTCTTCTCTATAGGGTTTTGATTCAAGCTGGATAATTTCTGGTTGAGTTACCTAAACAAAACATACAACTAACCTGAAATACAAGTGTATCTACACTTACAGCTAATTTGCTTTGATAGGCCTACTTGGGATTTATAAGCTAGCTACTATAAAGTTGTCAAAGTAGTACAATCGGTTTGTGGGTTTTACAGCATGTCAATCATAGGGTTATTTAATTAGTTTATCTTTTTTCAGTTTGATACCTCTCTTCACATTTTGTTTCACATTACTGATTACATTCAGAGTGTAGAATAAGATTATTAGCCCTTTTATTCCTAAAATAAAAACATATTAGCATATAAAGATTTATTGATCAGATGCCCTGCAAATTATGCAATAAAAAGAAGAAATAAATTTTCTAACCAGATGCTTTATTACTTAAGGATATTAACTTAATTAAAAAAGCATGAGTACAAATTGAGAAAATTCAAACATTTTGTTTTTTTAATTTTACAAGATGGTAAATGTCTATCACTAAACAGTGAAAAAAAAATTAAAATAATAATATAATAATAAATGCTCACACAAAATTTCTTAGAAGCCAAGTGAAAAGTCAAAGAAATAGAAAGTTGCTTACTATCATGCTCTAATCCCAAACTGATTACCTGAGAAGGTAACTAGATTATCACTCAAATGTTAGTATCTGTCACTGGTTTTAATGTAATTACTATTCTTATTTGTTGGTCTAAGAATAACCAGATTGAAATAATCCTTGTAGAGCTTAATCCTACAATAAATGGTCCTCACTAGTCAATTGTTCATGACCTAAAATACCTCTGAATTTCAAAATCAGCATAAATGTGGACTTCAACGAAGTTAAAAGTCAAAGAATATATAGGAAGGAATGACAAGATTTAAGAGGAGAAAAAGAAAGCAGAGGAAAAAAAACTTTTTTTTTTGTGATCCACTTAAGAGTTTTCTTTGAGAAAACCAGGTTATGTTTGTGTCAGGCGCGCAGATTTTAAACAACTCCTGGGTCTGGAATAGCCACAATGTACTACAACATGATAAAAATGTTGAATCAAAATATGACACAACATGGGACCCAGGCAACAGGCCTTGGTGTCACGATCAACTGATGCTCACCTGATAGCCAACATGGGAGATCCAATCGTCATCCTGCAAATGTTGGCTGTTCTCTTTTCAGGTACATGAATGACGATTTAAAGAACCGCACAAATTAGAGACACAAACACAAAACAAGGACTAGGGAAGACAACCAACTTGCACTACACTGCTATTTTAGGAGCAATCCAACACAAAGAGGATATAGAAAAATAATAGAGATCTGGCAAGAATGCGCTAGTTTTCAGACAATAAGCCAAAGACTAGCTAACCAAGTTAGGACAATAATAAAGAAAAGTTGGTTTTCTGACCTTGAAATACTAGAAATACACCAGAAAATAAATAATGAACAAGATAGTAATAAAATATCAGACACACAAAGTACTGACAAATAAAAAAGTCTAACTGAAATGAACTGCCAACTTCAGAAAATAGAAATGCCACACAACCAAACAACACAAAGCAAACACTAACACAAGAACAAAAAATAAATCTAGAAAATTTAAAGAGAATTATGAATGCAAAAAAGACTACCTTACCATCCCTAAGAAACATTGAATGGAGAACTGTCAAGATGGAAACGGAAAAAATAAATCAAGTACTAAATTATATATTAACAAATGATATAACCGAATTAATTGAACTAAATCTATGCTGGGGCAAAACTAGTTTGTGAGAAAACTGGGATCCCCTCAAAAAGCACAAAGAAAAAATCAAAACCAGGATGAGAAATTCAACAGGAAACACAGATAAAAAAATCTACAAAAACAGGCCAAAATGATAAAACAAAGAAAAGACACTGGAATATGTAGAGACAAAAAGGATAAGCAATACAAGGAAAAATAACAATACAACTTGAGGAAATAAATCAGAAAATACTGGCAAAAAAATGAAGATTAAAAAGATATCGACAAAGGGTAAAACAATACAGACAAAACAGGACATTCCAAAATAATGAAAGGATATTCTACCAACAAATGTGGAAGATGACATGAAAACATACCAACAACTGGATGCAAGAGAAACTGAACAATTTTGAACTAAGATATGGCAACCAAGAGAACATAACAAAAAAGCCAAATGGATAAGCAATATGACATAAGAATTAGAAGGATTCGAAGAAGGTCCAAAACCGGAAATACAGATTGATTTACTCAAAACAACACTAAAAAAATATCAAATTGGAAAGCGCCCGGCCATGATTCTGGTTCAAGAAATTCACCTCTATTCATGACAGACTAGCACTAGAAATGAACAGATGTCTGCAAGAAGCACAAGTACCCAAATGGATGACCAAAGGAACGACCACATTGATCCAGGAGAACCCCCTCAAGGGAACCGCCTGAAACAACTACAGACCCATAACCTGCCTACCAATGATGTAGAAAATATTAACAGCACATATAATGTAAGAGATTTACAACTTAACAAGCCACAGATTGTTCCCTGAGGAACAGAAAGGATGCCACAAAGGATCCAGAGGCACAAGAGAGTTAGTTTACATAGATCAGCACATCCTCAATGAGAGCAATACCAGATGGAAAAATCTAGCTATGGCCTGGATTGACGACAAAAAGGCATATGATATGGTCCTGCAAAGCTGCATAATAAACTGCCTCAAAATGTACAAAATATCAGATGAAGTCATAAACTTTATTGAGAAAACCATGAAAACCTGGAGAGTGGAATTGACAGTAGAAGAGAAGCTTAGCTAAAGCAAAGGTCCAGAGAGATATATTTCCAGATGTGCTATCACCGTTACTATTCATAAGTGCAATGATGCCACTAAACCACATACTCAGAAAATGCACAGCCAGATACAAACTTAGTAAATTGCAGGAAAAGATCAATCACCTAATGTACATAGACAACAGCAAATTGTTTGCAAAAAATGAAAAAGAACTGGAAACTCTAATACACACAGTGAGAATATACAGTCAGGATATAGGGATGGAATTTGGCATAGAAAAATGTGTCATGATAGTAATGAAAAGCAGCAAACGACACCTGATGGACAGAATAGAACTGCAAAATCAAGACAAGATTAGAATGCTCAGAGAAAAGGAAACCTACAATTACTTGGACATCTTGGAAGCAGACACCATCAAACAAGTGGAGATGAAAGAAAAAATTAAGAAAGAATATCTCAGGAGAACCAGAAAGCTACTTGAGACAAAACTATGTAGCAGAAACCTTATCAAAGGAATAAATATCTGGGCTGTACCTCTCATTAGATATTTGGGACCATTTTTTAAGTGGACCAGAGAAGAACTTAAGTAAATGGACCAAAGAACAAGAAAACTAATGACCATGCATAAGGCATTACATTCCAGAGATGACATCGACAGACTATATGTATCAAGAAAGGAAGGAGGAAGAGGATTTGCCAGCATTGAAGACATCATTGATGCATCGCTACAACAACTTAAGAACTACATAGAAAAGCACGAAGGAGGACAGATTACAGCCTCCAGTAATGATACTGACAACACCAAGACAAAAAGAATTACAATAACTAGAAAACAAAAATGGGAAGAAAAACAACTGTATGAATGTTTTAAATGACTAATAAGCAACATATCACATGATAAAACCTGGACGTGGCTAAGAAAAAGAAACCTTAAGAGAAACTGAATCTATCCTGATAGCAGCTGTAATGTTCCTATTTTTCCAGGCTACATTAGCCTGGATGTCAGGGAGAATTTCTGACTATAGTCACGTACCACCCAATCATTTATCAAATCAATTCTCTGTGACTAGTTATATTTTTATGATAACTCCAAAAGTTCATATAACTAGTCAAGTATAAAGATTGCATATAGGTTTAGTTTTGTGATGTGGATGAATGAGAATGGGTCAAGGATTGAAATAGCGACGTTGTATAAATGAAAGTGTGATGACTTCCGAACTAGACAAACAATATGACGCGTGGTTATATATATATATATTTTTTTATTTTAAAGAAAATAAAATTATGAAAACAAAAACACACAAATATACATGTATGAAGATGTCAAGTCAACAATAAATTTGTACAGTCTTCTGCTGACAATGTGGCGTATGCTTTTTGTGCTTTTCCTGTGAGGATGGTCTGTAAAAGCATAGCCCAACTTTCTTGTGGCCATTTCCTGTTAGTAGCTCGAAGTGAGGAAAATACTCGTCTACATTCACTTCAACAAATTTTGGCACTAGCCTGACTTGTTTCACCAAGTCAAATGCGTTGCGGTCTGGCTCTTGTGTTACTTCTGTTAGACTGATCTCCCACAACCTTATCTCTTGCTCCATTTTTGCTTTTTCCAGTTCTAGCCTGGTTTGCATCTTATATTTCTCTAGTTCAATCTGTTCTGCTGTGAGGTTGGTCGATTCAGTTGGTAACTTGTCCAGTATCTCCACTTCAAATATTTGTTCGTCCACGATGTGCTCTGAGATGATTCTAACTAATTTTTCTTTCCTCATCACTTTTCTGGTCCAGTTCCAGTTTTTCACTGATCTCTAGCAGTGAACTCTTCTTCATTGCTTCCAATTTCTCCAACACCGGTTCTCTCAAAAAATCCTTTACTCCATCCATTCTCGTTTAATTTTACGGATTTTCTCTTCTTTTTTTTTGTGGCTCACGAGCCTCCAGTGTGATTACTTCGTTGTCTATGATCCCGGAAATTTTTCACATGTATTTTTAATCCTTTTTAATTTAAAAAAATCCTCAGCCGAGACAACATGTAATGTTTTCTATTACTTCCAGGCTACATTAACCTGAATGTCAGGGAGAATTTCTGACTATAGTCATGTACCACCCAATCTTTTATCAAATTGATCCTCCATGACTAGTTATATTTTGGTGATAACTCCAAAAGTGCATATAACTAGTCAAGCATAAAGATTGCGTATAGGTTTAGTTTTGTGATGTGGATGAATGAGAATGGGTCAAGGGTTGAGATAGCAACGTTGTATAAATGAAAGCGTGATGAATTCCAAACTAGACAAATATGATGCATGGTTATATTTTTTTTTTAATTTTTTATTTTAAAGAAAATAAAATTATGAAAACAAAAACACACAAATATACATGTATGAAGATGTCAAGTGAACAGTAAAGTTCACTTTTCCAAATGAAGCTAGAGTCATTGCCAATTTTGTTTAACTGTATTCATCAAGAAACGAACTCTCTATTTCGATTTATTTTAAAATTGAAATATAATTACTTTGTTTCTTTTACAGTTAAGGGGAGGGAACTTTCCCTTTCTCCTTTCTTTTTTGTTCCTTTAGCAAACAATAAAATATCCTCTCTTCATATTGGAAGTAGATACAATTTTTAAGCATATAAAAATGTTATTCAACATAACTTGTTCACAGCAAACGACTTTCAGAATATCTCTCAGATATCTCTGATAAAATCCTTAAACATAAAGGATTTTTTTCAATCTAATTTATCATTTGTGATAATAAATTCTCAACTATTATTTCTGTAGTTAGAAATAAATTTAAATAAACTTTCAGTTATCTACAATTTCCATTTGAATACAAGTCGTATTCGCCACATTTGAATTTCTCGCAATAACTTCTTTTAGAGAAGGAATTACAATAAATCTTAAAAAACATTCAAGTTTTTCTCTTAGGACATAATCATCATTTACAAGAAAAATTTTTCGACTAACCTTTTTCTTTTTTTATAAGGTTTTCTTCATATCATAAATTCTGTTTTTCTCTGTTGAGCTCAACAGCTAAATTAATGATTCTTGTCGAGTTTATTTTTCTTCATTTGAATTTGCTCCTTTTTTTTATATTCATTAGGTTCCAAATTAACGAATCTAAATGCATCATTCTTCTTTTTTATGATGTTGCATCTTCTTTTACGCTGAATTTTTGTTTCTTATTCAACGGAGTTGCCAAATTCCACGATGTCATTCTGTCACCAGAATTTCATTTTCACTGGACTTCATAAAAAGATGACCTTTCATCTCCCTGGCGAAGCTTGCAACTAACTTTCAGATTTCTATCTTTTTGACAGTAAAAACGTTCTAACTGCTTCGACCAATCACATATCGTTTCCCTGTCTTGGTCATGACCTTTGCTCTTTTCAGTTTATCCAGTGCTGTTTTTAGGGCTCAAAAACCCGCCAATCGTCTAGACCATTTCTGGTCCTTGTGGTGTGATTTTTATTTTATATTAACCCAATTATGACTGCCGCTGGATCGTCACACAGCACAAAACAATGCCATAAGAACCAATCTTATCAAAGCAAGAATAGATAAGACATAACAAAATAGCAAATGTAGGTTATATGGAGATAGAGATGAAACCATCAATCACATAATAAGCGAATGCAGCAAATTAGTACAGAAGGAGTATAAGGCGAGACACGGCTGGGTGGGCAAGGTAATCCACTGGGAGTTGTGCAAGAAATTTAAATTTGACCATATGGACAAATAGTATATGCACAACCCAGCACCTGTCCTGGAGAATGATACACAAACTTCTATGGGACTTTGACATACAAACGGATCACCAAATCTCGACCAAAAGCCCAGACCTTATAATAATCAACAAAAAAAGAACTTGCAAAATTGTGGACTTTGCTGTCCCGGCTAACCACAGAATAAAATTAAAAGAAAGTAAAAAGAAGGATAATTGCCCCTACCTTGCAAGGGAATTAAAAAACTATGGAACATGAAGGTGACAATTATACCAATCATGATTGGTGCTTTTGGTACAGTCACTAAAGGATTATTAAAGAGACTCAAGGACTTGGAAATAAGCGGACCAGAGGAGACCATCCAAAGTACTACATTACTGAGAATGGCTAGAATACTGAGAAGAGTCCTGGAGACTTGAAGAGACTTGCTGTCACTCAAACTCCAGTGAAAGACCATCAGCTAAAACTGATGTGAAAAACTCTCAAGGAGTAAATAATAATAATAATAATAATAATAATATATTATTGCAAATAATAATGTGGACAAAGCAGATTCTGTTCTAAAAACTGAGATGCCTAAAATTCTCTGGGACTTAGAAATACAAATGGATCACTGAATCCTGGCCTAAAGGCCAGACTAAGCATTAATTAACCAGAAAAAAAGAACTCATCTGGTGGATTTTGCTGTTCCAGTGAATTACGAGATGAAATTGAAAGAAAATGAAAAGACAGACAAATACTTGGATTTTGCTAGAGACCTGAAAAGACTGTAGAATGTGTCAGTAATGGTGATACCAATAACTGTCAGCACACTAGGAACAGTCCTTACAGGCTCGGAAAAGAGACCAGCAGAAATGGAAATCAAAGGAAGAATCAAGACCATATATACTACTGCATTGTTGAGATCAGCTAGAATACTGCAAAGAGTCCCAGAGACCTGAGGAGCTTTGCTGTCGCTAAGACTTTAGTGAAAGACCACTAGCTCTAGCTGGTGTGGAAAACTTGCAAGGAGTGAAATAACAACAACAACAATAATATATATCATTGCAAATAAAATAATGTATAATATATTATTGCAAGTAACAATATATAATATACATAATAATAATGATAATAATATGAAAAATGACAAATTGAAACATAACTCAATGTGGGACCCAGAGAGCAGGTTTGGATGTCATGATCAGCAGTTTCTCCCTTGAGAGCCAACATGGGGGATCTAATCGGCATCCTGCAAATGTTGGCTATTCTTTTTTCAGGTACACAAACAATATAAAAATTAACCACTCAAATCAGGAAATGAACTTGGAAGATAATAAACTAGCACTATACTGTTATTTTTGGAGCAACCATACACAAAGAGGGTGTAGAAAAAAATTACAGAAATTTGGATATAATTTGCTAGATTTAAGACAACAGTAACCGAAACTTTAAATACAGAAAAACTAGAAACTTCTAACCTTTTGAAATAAGAAACTTTTCGAAATAAGAAATAGTGACTGAAACACCACACAACTAAACAACACAAATGCTAACACAAGGAGACAAAATGATGTAGAGTTTATGAAGAAAATTATATCCGAAAAGAAAACTGCATTGCCTTCTCTCAGGAACTATAATTGGAAAACAGTCAGGGCAGAAACAAAAAAATTCAATGACTTATTAACAAATATCCAAATGAACATCAGGGAATTAAGCAGGAGGGAAATAAGTTTGTGGAAAAAATCCCCTTAAGAAGACAAACAGAGAGTCAAAACCTGGATGGAAAATTAGATCAGAAACACTGGTAAGAAACCTATGACAACAAGCAAAAATGCTAAGATGGGGGAAAACAAGAGAATATGTTTGGACAAACAGAGAAAAGCAACACAATTAGACTATAAGATAAAACTCAGAAGGTACAGGCAAAAAAAGGAAGACTAAAAAGATACTAAAACAGGGTCAAACAATACAGAGAAAATAGGGCATTCTAAAACAATGAAAGAAAATTCTATCAACAAGTGGGGGGAGAATGGGTAAAGATATACCAACAACTGGATGTGAGGGAGGCAAAGAGATTTTGGAGCAAAATATGGGGACTGAGAAATCATAACAAAAAAGCTGAATGGATAAAGAACATGGAAAAAGAGTTGCAAATACTCAAAGAAGGCTGTAAAGTGGAAATACACCTCAATTCACTTAAAGCAACACTCAAAAAAATACCAAGCTGGAAAACTCCAGGCCTTGATGGCATATACGGATTTTGGTTCCATCCACTACAGACTGGCTACCAAAATTAAGCATTAAAAATATACCTGAATGGATGATCAAAGGAAAGATGACCCTGATCCAGAAAGACCTGAAAAAAGGAACTCCCCTCCCCACAACTTTAGACCCATAACATGCCTACCTATGATATGGAAAATACTAATAGCTCAAATTCAGGAGGAGATTTACTATTTGTTAATAAGCCAGAGGCTGTTCCCTGAGGAACAGAAAGGTTGCTGCAAGGAAACTAGATGGATAGGAGAACTACTATATACTGATCAACATATCATCAATGCGAGTAAAATGAGATGAAAAAATTAGCTATGGTGGGGATTGACAACAAAAAGGCTTATGACATGATCCCACAAAGCTAGATAATACACTGTCTCAAAACATACAAAATATCCAATGAAGTCATAAAGCTTATGAAGAAAACCATAGCAACCTGAAAAGTGGAATTGATAACAGAAGGAAAAGCTTAGCTAAGGTGAAAATCCAGAAGTATATTCCAGGGAGATGTGCTACCACCATTGCTATTTGTAATAGTGATGATGCCACTCAACCACATACTCAGGAAATGCAAATACAGATACAAACTTAGTAAATCACAAGAAAAGATCAATCACCTAATTAACATGGACGACATCAAACTGTTTATAAAAAATTAAAAAGAATTGGAATCCCTGATATAGGCAGTGAGAATATACGGTCAGGATGTAGGGATGGAATTTGGCATAGAAAAATATGTGAAGCTAATAATGAAAAGAAGGAAACAACAAATGATGAATGGAAAAGAACTCCCAAATAAAGAAAAAATCAGAAAGATCAAAGAAAAAGAAATGTACAAATACTTGAGAATATTGGAAGCAGAGACCGTCAAACAAGTGGAGATGAAAGAAAAAAATTTAATAAGTGTATCTCAGGAGAACGAGAAAACTACTCTAAAACAAACTATATAGCAGGAACCTTATAAAAGGAACAAACACCTAAGCTGTCCCTCTCTTAAGATATTTGGGATGATTCTTGAAGAGGACGAGGGAAGAACTTCAACAGACCAGAGAACAAAAACACTCTAATGACGATGCATAAGGCCTTACATCCGACAGATGGTGTTGACAGACTATATGTGTCAAGAAATACAGAATAATAGGACTTGCCAACATTGAGGATAGCATTAATGTATTGATACAATGACTCAAAGACTACACAGAAATGCACAGAGGAAGACTGTTTACAGCCACCAGAAGCGATACAATGTGAGGATCAACATAATGAAAATAACTAGAAAACAAAAATGGGAGAAAAATAGCTGTATGGATACTTCAAACAACAAACGAGCGAAATTTCACATGAGGAAACTTGGACATGACTAAGAAAGGGAAACCCTCTGAGAGATGCTGAGTCTCTTCTAATAGCAACAAAAACAATGCAATAAGTACCAATTATGTCAAAGCAAGAATTGGTGCAACAAAATAACAAATGTTGGTTAAGTGGTGATAGAAATGAAATGATTAATCAAATAATAAGTGAATGCAGCAAATTAGCACAGAAAGAATATAAGACTAGACACAACAAGGTGGGCAAGGTGAGCCAATGGGAACTGTGCAAAAAATTGAAATTTGACCATATGAATAAATGGTATATGCACAACTCAGAATCTGTCCAAGAGAATGAAACGCACAAACTTCTCTGGAATTTTGAGATACTAACGGATCACCTAACATCAGTCAAAAGACCAGGCCTAGTGATAGTCAACAAAAAAAGAGAACCTGAATTGTGGACTTTGCTATCCCAGTAAATCACAGAGTAAAACTGAAAGAAAGCAAAAAGCAAGATAAGTACCTGGACCTTAATTGTAATTGGTGTCCTCAGTACAATCACCACAGGATTAGTACAGGGACTGGAGGACTTGGAAATAAGAGAATGAGTAGAGACCATCCAAACTACGGCATTGTTAAGATCGGCCAGAATACTGAGAAGAGTCCTGGAGACTTGAGGAGACTTGCTGTCATTCAAACTCCAATGACAGACCATCAGCTAACACTGGAGTGAAAAACTCTCAAAAGAGAAAAATAATAATACATGCTATTATTGCAAATAGTAGTCATCATCATCATCATATCGTGCCGCTAGCACGGATATCCCTAAACCCCTCTCGCCACTTCTCCCTATCGTTCATAGCCTCTGGCAGGTCTTCAGGGCTACATCCCATATCCTCACACAGCTGCTGAATGTATGTTCGAGCTGGTCGTCCTGCTTTTGCCCGGCCATATGTGGGCGTTCATAGGAGTACATCACTTATGAGCAATTCCCAGCAGTGTCCTGCATGTCTGGTTTGTCTAACTTGGATAGTTTTTGTGATGGGAGGCAGGTGGCCGTATAGTTGGTGCCTTGTGGGGTGTTGACGCCAGGACTTGTTCAATATTGCTCTCAGCATTCTTGTGTAATTGCCGTCTAGCTTCTTCTCCAGCCATTTTGTTAGTGTCCAAGTAGTGCATCCATACAGCAGTATCGATAAAACCACTGCCTGGAAGAAACTGCGTTTCATTTTATTGGTCAGGTCTGATTTCCATATGATCAATAGCCTATCGATAACTGTCCATGCCTTCGTTAGCCGAGTGTCGATGTCCTTTTCGGTTGATGAGACACTGCTTCCTAGGTAGGTGAATTTGTCTACTAGTTTCAGAGGGGTTCCGTCTAGTGTGGAGATGTCGCCTATTTGATTATAGCACATATATTCTGTTTTGTATGCATTGACATGCGGCGGCTCGTTCCAAACTATGTAGTAGTGTTTTGGCTTGGTTGGGTGTATTTGTCAATATCGCTATGTCATCGGCATAGTCGGTGTCAGTAATTGTTTTTGCGGGGTACCTTCTGCTTCTTTTCTTTGTCAGCTCGAAGCCGTTTTCTCTGATTTTATCAATCGATGTTCTAAGCACGTAATCTAGACAAATGATAAAGAGGTATGGAGCTAGCATGTCCTCTTGTAGTACTCCTGCTACAATGTCGAAGTATTCTGTGTCTACATCTGGTGAACGTACTTTCACTTTGGTGTTTCTATAGAGAATTGTTATTGGTGCTATGGTTTCTTTTGGTAGGCCACATGCTAGTAAGATTTGTTCCATCTTTCCTCAGTGAATGGAATCAAAGGCCTTGGTAAAGTCGACAAATAGTAATGTCACTTGTAGGTTTTTTGCCAGTACGCCCTCAAGGATTCTACAGATGGTCAATATTTGTGAGGTCGTGGATCTATTTCTTCAGAAGCCATTTTGGTTTTTCCTAAGGATGTTGTCGATTTTGGGTTCTATGTGGTTTCATAGTAGGGCATTGTAAATTTTGGCTGCTATGGATGTAAGTGTTATGCCTCGGTAGTTCTGGGCTAATCCGAGGTCACCCTTTTTAAAGAAGGGGAAGATTGTTTGTCGGGCTATCCTAGATTGCCTATCTTTCACTGAGTCTCAAATCTTATCTATCTGATTTTGTATGTATTCTGTCTGTTCCTTTATATATATGCCTGCTAATTGATATTGTGCTGTTTTTAGTTTTCAGGAATTTGTGTTTGTTGGGTTCTTTTGATAGCTTTTGGAGGCTGTTTTCACGTGTGCTCGTTTTTCTCTCACTGCTCACGTTTCCCATGGGACTCTATATTTACTTCTAGACTTTGTTGGAATACACTTTTCTGCCACCTTGATGTGCGCCTTGACGAAATTCTCATATTCGTCATTTGGGGTACCTTTTTCCGTCTTCTCTTGTAGTGTCTCGAATCTGTTTCTCAATTCTACTACATATTTATCTCTTATATCTCTGTTGTTAAGAAGGGCCCAGTTATAGTGTTTGGTGGTTGCTGTTCATGTGGCGTTTATTTGTAGGCTTAATCGTATTTTTGCCGTGACTATTCGGTGATTGGAGGACACACCCTCAAAAGAGGAGTATGCCTCGCAATTCATTGCACTATTTTTCCATTTCTTGTTTATAAAGACATAGTCTATTTGTGCTTAACTATTGTTTGCGTATGTGTAGGTCCATAATTTTCCCTCCTTTTTTGGTAGTTTGTATTGAGGCATGTTAATCTATTTTCTATCATGAAATCTGTTAGATGTTGTCCATTCCTATTTGACGTGTTGTGTAGGCTGAATTTGTTGTTTCCATTTTTCCCTATTTGAGCATTCAAGTCTCTGCCAATGACTAACAGGTTGTGTTTCGGAATGCTATGCACTAGAGAGGATAGCTCATCGTAGAAGGCGACTAGTTCAATTTCTTCACTAACATTGTTAGGGCTATAGCAGGAGATGATTGTTGCTCTGGTGTTGCCATTAAACGTAGCTGCCAACATCCTAGGTTGTATTCTCTCAATGCTATTAAGTGTTTTTAATGCTCTAGGTCCTATAAGCATTCTTACCCCTCCTACTGTGGCATTGACAGAGTTTTTCCATGCCAATGCAGTGGCTAGCATTCATCCATTGCCAGTTTCGTGATATTTGATATCTTTGGTGGGCGTGTATCTGTATTCTTGTATGCATATTATGTCTATTTTATGTTCTACGGCCGATGCAGTTAGCTCTGGTAGTTGTCCTATTCTATTTAATGTTCTTACGTTAAATTTCGCTATTTGTATTGTTTGTTTGCATTTTAGTAGTTTTTGTTGTTTGAGCTCTGTAGCTGATTTTTCGAACACTGAGGCCAGGGCTCCAACCTCAGCAGGACGAGCACCTTTTTTACCCGCGCGAAGAGCAATGCAGTTTATGTAAGTGGTTTGAGTGTGGGTCATGGTTATCTTTCAATGGCTGTTTTTATTCTCATCTATAGAAGCCACTCTTATAGATGAGCAGCAGTAGTTCCCCAGTCAAACTGACGATTCTGAGCATTAAGTCGCAAAACTCATGTCCTGGACCAGGTTAGGTATTGACTTTGGCCGTCAATGGGTTTATTCAAATACCTTTACAGCCATCATGCTGCTTCCCATGTGTACATAAAAAAGGGGGAGGCTTTAATTTCCCTTAAGTTTTAACTTAGTTAAAGTCTAGGACTAAGGTATATTAGTCTGAGTTTTCGGTATATTTTCACCTATCTTCTGATACTGGCACTAAAATGTGTTTTGTTTTTTTTGTTTTTTTGTGGCATTGGGACTTTTACTTAGGCTGTTTAGTTTTCTTCTAAACTACTGTTGGGGGGGGGGCTGTAAGAATTTTAAACTTTTAGAAAAGATTCGAAACTTTTTGCCATGTACACTGACACAATTTGGACAGAGTCATATATTCAATTTGGGTTTACAGTAAAAGTGTCTTTACATTTAAAATACAGAGTTCAAGCAACATTTTACAAAGAATAAAACAGCATACAATTTTGTAAAATTTTCGGCATTTTAAATTAGTAGGACTTAAATAATAATAATTATACACAGTATTATTGCAAATAATAATAACAACAACAACATAATAGTGTAAATAATAATAACAACGACAGCAACAACCTAAGGAGCCCAAACAGAAATGAAAAAACCTGGATGGAAAATTAGACTAGAAGGACAGGTTAAAAAATTACAACAAGCAAAGATGCTAAGTAAAGAAAAACATTGTGATATTTTGGGATGAAAAGACCAGCAAAAATGCAGACCAATCTGACAATACAACTTGAAGAGATAAATCAAAAGATATTAGCAAAAGAAGGGAGACTTAAAAGATACTGAGACAAGGTAAAGCAATACGAACAAAACAGCAATTTTCCAAATGAAAAAAGAAAATTCTATCAACAAGTAGGAGAGGAATGCATGAGGACATACCAACAACCAGATGCAAGGAAAACCAAACTATTTTGGAGTAAAACATAACAGAAAGGCTGAATGAATGAATAAAATAGAAAAAGAATTAAAAGGAGTTAAAGAAGGCCCTGAGACAAAAATACACCTCAAATCACTCAGAGCAATACTCAAAAAAGTTCCAAATTGGAAAACACCAGTCCATGATGACATACATGGATTCTGGTTTAAAAATTCACATCTATCCATGATAGACTTGCTCTTGAACTGAGTAGATGCTTACAAGAAACAAATATACCCAAATGAATGACTAAGAGGAAAATATCCCTAAAATAAAGCCATCCCCAGCTATTATAGGCCAGTAATGTGTCTACTTATGATGTGAAAAATCCTTCCAACACAAAGGAGGAGATCTATTACTCACTAGTAAGCCATTGACTGTTTCTCAATGAATAGAAAGGACACCACAAGGGAACAAGAGAAACAGGTGATCTAGTGTATATTGATTAACACATCCTCAAGGAGAGTAAGACGAGGCAGAAAATTATAGTGATGGTGTGGATTGACAACAAAAAGGTTGGGATATGGCCCCACAAAGCTGGATAATAGACTGTCTAAGAATTTACAAGATGTCTGACAAAGTCATAAAATTTATCACGGAAGTCATGAAAAACTGAAAAGTAGAAGTGACAGCAGGAGGAAAAACTTTAGTTAAGGTGAAAATCCAGAGAGGTATCTTCCAGGGAGATGCACTTTCACCATAACTATTTATAACAGCAATGATGCCACTCAATCTCATACTTAGAAAAATTACAGGGGTCTACAAACTTACTAAATCATAAGAAAATATTAATCACCTAATGTGCATGGACGACATCAAGCTGTTTACAAAAAATGAAAAAGAATTGGAATCCCAAATACAGACAGTGAGAATATACAGTCAGGATATAGGGATGGAATTTGGCATAGAAAAATGTGCCATGCTAATAACAAAAAGTAGAAAAAGAAAAATGACGGAAGGAATAGCACTACCAAATCAAGAAAAAATCAGAACACTCAGAAAAAAGGAAATGTACATATACTTGGGAATATTGAAAGTAGACACCATTGAACAATTGGAGATAAAAAAAAAAAAATTTTAAAAAGGTATCTCAGATGAACAAGAAAACTTCTCAAAATCAAGCTCTACAGGAGGAAAATTCATCAAAGGGATAAACACCAGGGTTGTCTCCCTTGTCATTTACTTGGGACCATTCTTGAAATGGACAAGGGAAAAACTTCAACAAATGGACCAGAGGACAAGAAAGCTAAAAGCAATACACAAGACCTTACATCTGAGACCTGGGTTCAATCCCAGGTCGAGTCATACCAAAGACTTTAAAAATGGTACTTGATACCACTTTGCTTAACACTCAGCATTATAAGGTACGGTTCAAGGGTAAAGTGGAGCAATCCTGGGAATGGAGTAGCGCCCTCCCCTACACCTTGGTGTAGTAGCTATCGAAAAGGGAGCCTTCGGGTCCCCCTCGACTATGGTCGCTAACTTTTTACTTATGTGTATCAAAAAAGAAGGAGGAAGAGGACTCACCAGCATTGAAGATAGTGTGGATGCATTAATATGAAAACTGCATAAAAAAGAACAAAGACTAATTATAGTGATTAAAAACAGCACTGAAAATATAAAGATCAATAGAACAACAATAACTATTAAACAGAAATGGGAAGAAAAAAAAACTGTATGGATATCTTAAGTGACCAACAGATGAAATCTTATGAGAAAACTTGGAAATTCTAAGAGAGAAACTGAGTCTCTTCTAATAGCAGCACAGAACAACACCATAAGGACAAACCATGTTAAAGTGAAAATAAATAAAATGAAACAGAATAGCAAGTATAGGTTATGTGGTGACAGAGACAAAACAATCAATCTCATAAATAAGCGAATACAGCAAACTAGCCTAAAAAGAGTATGACACTAGACAAGACTGAGTGGGGAAGGTGATCCACTAGGAATTATGCAAGAAATTGAAATTTTACTATACTACAAAATGTTATATGCACAAATCAGAATCCATCTGAGAGAATGAAGTGCATAAAATTCTCTGGGATTTTGAGATACAAACAGATCACCTAATCCCAGTAATAATTAACAAAAAAACAGGACCTGCCAAATAGTAGACTTTGCCATCCTGGCAGACTACAGAGTGAAAATCAAAGAAAATGAAGAGAAACAAATATTTAGACGTTGCCAGAGAACTGAAAATAATATGGAACATGAAAGTGATATAAATTGCAATTGGTGCCCTTGGAACAATCCCTAAAGTCTTAGTAAGGAGCCTGGAAGAGTTAGAAATTGGAGGATGAACCAAGATCATCCAAACTGAAATATTTTTAAGATTTGCCAGAATACAGAGATGTGTTGAGGATACTTGTTGTCACTCCAGTGAAAGACCATCAACTAATGTTGGTTGGTTGGTTGGTTAGTTGTTTATGTTTTATGGCATATCAACCTTTATAGGTTATTTTATGCCAAATCCATTTTTATAAAAATAATCAGTTCTATTTCAAACAATTCAGTTAAGCATGAGTATACAATTTAAGCTAGTCAGTTTATTCAAACAGTTTTAATTCAGTTAATTCAGTTTGGTATAAGTATAGATTTTGTTTAAACTGAATTGTTTAATATAGAACTGTTTTGACATTTAACTGTGTGTAGTGTAAGTACAGTTTCAATGTCAAAAACAGTTCCATTTCAAGCAATTCAGTTTAGCATAAGCACACATTTTGAATGTAAGTACAGTTTAATTGTCAAAATCATTTCTATTTCAACCTATTTAGTTTAGTCAAACAGTTCTAATTCAAACAATTCAGTTTAGCATAAGTATCCTGTTAGTTTTATTTAACTCATAGAGAGGGCCCTATCAGGTGCTACTATTCAAGGCCAGAGTGAACCTGGGAGCAATGCCAATGAAGGGGTACTCTACATTCCTCAAAGCTCCAGCATTAGTGGAACCTCACCATCAGATTGTTTAGTGTCCAAGACACTTGTTTGGGGGTTGGGGTCTTACCCCTCTGCAGAGAAGCAGTTGGTGTATTCTACAGCCCCAGCCAACTGAGCAAACTAATGTTGGTGTAAAAAACTTGTAAAGAGTAATATAATGATAATGATAATAAAAATGACAAAAATCAGAATTCGTCCGAGAGACCTGGTGTTAATTAACAAAAAAAAGAGAATTTGTCATCTGGTGGATTTTAGCATTCTGGTGGACCACAGAGTGCAAATAAAAGAAAGATTAACAAATACTTGGACCATGTCAGAGATGTAAAAAAAAGCAGTGGAACCTGAAGGTAATAGCACTTGTTGTAAGTGCACTCAGTATGGTTCCCAAGAACCTGGAGAAGGGATTGGAGGAAGTAGAAATCCGAGGAAGAATTGAAACCATCCCGACTGCAGCATTGCTAAGATCAGCTAAAATACTGAGAAGAGTCCTGGAGCCCTGATTAGACTTACTGTCACTCAGACTCTAACGAAAGACCACCAGCTAACGTTGGTATGAAAAACTAGCAGCGAGTGAAATAATGTATAGTATTATTTCATTGCAAATAATGATAATACATATTATATTATTGTAAATATTAGTAATAATATATAATTTTATGGTAAATAATAATAATTTCATTGCACATAACAATATCATACTTTTTTGTGATCAACTTTTTTACTATTAGATTATCATTTTATGCATTCATACACAGATTTTTACATTCCAAACCAATTTCTCTTTTTTAATTTCATTTCTGTTTTATTTTGAATAAAACATGTCCAAATATTTACAGAAGGCATGAACTTGACCTATACTTTGCTTGCTTTTCCCACTTGTCACTGCCATACACAATTAGTACCACTCGGGAAAGTTGTCGTTTTATATTTACATGTCCCAATATATGACAGACATGAAACTTGTTTGGTGACATCCATGGTAACTGCCACCTGATTTACAGAGATATTTTTTTATAGGGAATAAGACTGGTAGGTGACATTAACCAAAAATCTCCATACTGCTTAATGATTATCATCATAAAGGTTACATCATCATCAACAACAAAAGATCTGATTTTCACAATTGTCCATCTTCTCATCTTCCTCTTACTAAATAGGAAAAATGTCAGATGAGTCAGAGAATTGTGAAAACTCTCTCTCTCTCTGTCTCTGTCTCTGTCTCTCTCTTTCTCTCTCAATTGTTCACATCTTTAGGGTTGGAAATGACATTTGATCAGATGGAATAAAAGTCTTCACTCTTTTGTAACTTCAATTGTCTCTATTTCTTCTGTTTTGTCTGTTATAAATCAAGCAAATTCCCTGAAAATTTAGTTGATTCAAATCCAACAAAAATGCCTTTTTGTCTTGTACATTATTTCTGTCTGCATCTTTCTCTTGGAATGAATCGACAAGTCTATTTCAAATTCCTTTCCAATGATAAACATTGTAAACTCTGAATAATCATTGTTGTTCCCTAAATGTTAGGAAATTTGAATAGATAAAGTTTCAAAAAATAACAACTGAATTGAGTTCACTTGCAGAACTTCCTTGTATAAATGATGGGTTTTAAGATGGTCATTGATGTTCATTAATTTGTGTTTAAAAATCTTTTCTTTTATGCATCTCACTATTAAAATCTGATGTCAGAAATATTTTCATTAGGAAAGAAGAAATTCTAGATGAAAAATTTCTTTCCACAATATATTTTGTATGGAAATGACTCATTTGAGGCGGGGAGATTTCCTTTTTGAGAAAAATCAAGTCTAACAATTGAAATGAGTGAAAGGGTTTTAAAATGGTGGCTTGATTTATAATGTATGACTATTGCTAAACTGCACCTTGACTTTGTGTCCATATTTAGGAAAGTGGATGCAATATGATTTTAAAAAGAAATAAAAATAATTTTAAAAAACAAAATAAAATAAAGTTACATTTATTTTGAAATTAGTGATTTATAGGTGTGGTTGAAATCTCAAGAAAAATTGTAGTGTCTTAGTGCGATGGATGGACATTTAGTGTATTTTTAGACATCAAATTTTTATGCAAATGTACTTGGCAGCAAACAAATTTTTTGCTCGATGATTGCATTTGTTATTTTAATTAACAGGACTAATTATATATATATATATATATATATATATATATATATATTATTTTGGAAATTTTGAAAAATATATACATATATGTATGTGTATAAACACACATATATATAGGATACTTTCTCCTTATCTTTCTCTATGTATATACATACATACACAAATATACACTCAGGAGTGGACCAGGGAGGTCTGGACCTGGGGCAGTATTTTACAGGTGAAAAAAATTGAAGACGCAATCATTTATTTTTATGTTATGGTGTTTCAAAAAAGAAATCTAATAATTTCTTTTTTAATTCAAATTTTTTTTCTTACATTAATTTTTTTTTGTTTTGAAGACCCACAAAAACCGTAATATCTGGATTCGGTGTCAAGAAGCCACCCCAGTCCTAGGTCAGTTCAGCACACTTCTAGAATTTAGAGGTATCTCCTGCCAAGCGGACATACACTTAATAAAGAACCCAGAAAAACCCATTATCAGCTGGGAAACATGTAAAAGGCTCAAACTACTATCTGCAAACACTCATTCAGTCAACCACATCAGTAACTCTGATGCACAGACCCCACTCCCCACTCTTAAACTTCTAGAGGACAACGCAGACCTGTTCAATGGCCTAGATAAACTCAAAGAAAAAAAAGTTCACCTACACATAGATGAAAATATACCACCCATCGCTCAGAGATACCGCAGGGTCCCCTTTCACGTAAGGAAAGATATAGAAGAGTTAATAGCCAAAGATGAGAAACTGGGAGTGATTGAAAAGGCAGACAGACCAACCCCATGGGTATCTCCTATTGCGGTAGTACCCAAAAAGGGTCAAAATAAAATCAGGATTTGCATCGACATGAGGGCGACAAACGAACCTATCAAAAGGAAACGACACCCAACCCCCACACTCAATGAACTGAAAACTATTCTATGAGGAGTTAATGTTTTCAGCAAATTGGATCTCAACCAAGGCTATAACCAATTAGAACTAGCTGAATAATCCCGATATATAACCACCTTTGCAACACACCTGGGCCTGTATAGATATAAAAGACTTTTTTTGGGTGTCAACTCCGCCAGTGAGATATTCCAGGAAGAAACCAGTCAAGCACTTGCAGGGATTAAGGGAGCCATCAACATTAGCGACGACATCCTTTGCTTCGGATCAGACCAGCAAGACCACGACCAAAATCTCCATGCGATATTCAGATGACTTCACGAAAAAGGACACTCTAAATAGCAGCAAATGTGAGTACAACAAGAGGTCACTGGAATTCCTTGGACATACCTTCGGTAATGAAGGAATCAGCCCAAGCAACCTCAAAATAAAAGCAATCCTTGGACTACTCGACCCTAAAAACGCATCAGAAGTCAGAAGCTTGTTGGGGATGACTAACTCCTGTGGGGCAGAATTCATTCCAAACTATGCAACCCTCACCCATGAACTACGTCAACTAACAAAAAAAAACACACACACACAGTGGTCCTGGACTGAACGCCACACTGAATGTCTAAAAAACATTAAGGAGGCACTGAGCAAAGCATGCTCACTTGCCTACTTTGACTCGAATAGACACACTGAAGTACATACGGATGCCAGCCCGGTAGGCATTTCTACCGTGCTGTCACAAAATGGACGGATAGTACAATTTGCAAGTCGTGCTCTATCCGCAGTTGAACAGAGATATTCCCAAACAGAACGTGAAGCACTCACCATCACATGGGTGTGTGAACACTTTCACATATATATCTTTGGAGCCCCATTCACTGTCTTTACAGACCACAAACCCCTAACATCCATTTTTAACAACACCCGCTCCCAACTATCAGCAAGCATTGAACACTGGGTTTTGAGAACGCAACCATACGACATGATCATCATATACAGACCAGGCCATGATAACCCAGCTGACTATCTCAGCCGCCATCCAACGCACCTACCGCCAAGCGACAGAGAACAAAAAATAGTAGAGGAATATATAAACTACATCCTCTCAACCTCAACCCCCAAAGCAATGACAATTGATGAAGTTGCAACGGAAATGGCAAAAGACAAGACACTCACTACCGTCATCCAAGCCATCCTTACCAACAAATGGCATGGTATCGAGGATGGCATAAATAAAGCAACATTCCACACTCTGCATGCCAATTGTGTCGAACTATCACTTGCACACAAGGATAGCATCATCCTCAAAGGGCACCGGGTAGTACTGCCTGAAGCACTACAAAACAGAGCTGCCAAAATAGCACATGCCGGACACCAAGGCATTGTGAAAACCATCTCTCTCCGAGAAAAGGTCTGGTTCAAAAACATGCAGCCTCTAGTGGAAGAAAACATCAAGAACTGCCACACCTGCCAGATCAGTACCCACAAACCAGCAAGAGAGCCACTGCAAATGTCCCCACTACCAGCAGCCCCATGGGCAGAAGTCAGTGCTGACTTTGGACACTTCCAAAACGGAAAGTACCTCCTTGTTGTCACAGACGAATACTCACGCTATGTTGTTGTCAACATCCTAGACTCCATCTCAACAACATCAGTCATACCTCGCCTAGACAAGATATTCGCCAAATTTGGCGTGCCAGTCTCCATCAAAACGGACAACGACCCACCATTCAACAGCCACGAATTCAAAACCTATGCCTCTATCACCGGATTCAGACACAGGAGAATAACACCCCTATGACCCCAGGCCAACGCGGAAACAGAATGCTTCATGCGCACTGTAAAAAAGTCAATTAAAACTGCCCTAAATAAAGGTCAAAGCTGGAAGCAGGAATTATTCGAATTCCTGCTGGACTACCGGACAACACCACATTGCACCACTGGTGCACCCCCAGCCACAATCCTATTTGGCTGGACCATAAAAAAACGCCTGTACACCTGATCACACCCATTGCTGAAGATTCCAGCATTAGGGAGTGTGACACCAAAGCCAAGAAAAAAATAAAGCAATACACTGATAGAAAAGCATATGTGAAACCCAATGATCTCAGGGTGGGTGATACAGTCATTGTAAAAAGCGACTACACCTCAAAGGCTCTCACACCTTACCAGCCTAACCCAATGACTATAATAAAGAAAAAGGGATCCATGATCACCGCCACATACAACGGTAACCAAACTACAAGAAATTTCAGCTTCTTCAAAAAAATCCCTAAGCCAACAACAAACCCCGCACATAACCTACTGGATTACTCCTCATCTGAAGATGAAAGCTACACACATACGACAACACCACCAGAATCCAAAGACAACCAAGCACAACACACAACTCTAAACCACAGGTGTTCAAGCAGAACAAAATGGCCACCCAAAAGATTTGACCACTAACAAAAAAAAAACATACCCGTACACAATAGTCTGAATCATTGTCATTTTCTTTTCTCTCATTCAGGTTAACAGACGTCTCCTCCGACATAGAGTCCGAGCCATCAGTTCAAGCATCCCAATCACTTCACAGACTGAATGAACTCCCTCCCCAGATAATCATTACTACCACAGTCATTGTTGTTATCATTATTTAAAGAAAAAAAAGAGCATTGTAATATCTTAACTAACAAAAGGGAATTAACCTCTGATGCCACAGGGGTTACGGCCCCTACTACATTCGAGGGATTTGGTCAATAAAGGAATATACCAGGCATAGCAGCAAATGTTTGTTTTCCCTCTGTCTTTAATCATCATCGATCTTATCGATTCATCTTGGTAATAGTCCATACCTAGCAAGTATCCATTACCTCAGACATAAAGACTTTACACATGTTACTCACCTCTGCCTACTATTTGAACGGTTTCAGAAGTACCAGGTGAGAATTAACTCCGATAAATGTGTTTTCGGTGCTCCGTCACTAACTTTCTTGGGCCACATTATCAGCTCTGAAGAGATATCTCCCTTACCTGAAAAGGTGAAGGCTCTACAAGACCTTCAACCACACACTTCACTTTGCCAACTAAGGCATTTCCTCGGTCTACTTAACTACTACAGACGTTTTATCCCACACTGTGCGGATCTCCTGTCTCCTCTTTCTGACCTCTTATGTAACAGGAAAAAGAAAAATGAGCAGATTTTGCTGTATGATATCCAGCTGAAAGTCTTTAACGAAGTAAAGCAGAAACTAGCAACAACATCGCTACTTGCACATCTTGTACACCGACACCCAGTTTTCATTGGTCGTTGATGCATCGGGCACAGCTGTAGATGCAGTTTTGCAACAGTAAGAGCAACAACAGCAACAACCTCTCACTTATTTTTTTGAGACAGCTGAAACCGGCAGAACAACGTTACAGCACGTTTTGCTGTGAACTCCTGGCTATGTACCTGACAGTGAAACACTTTCGGCATTCACTAGAGGGACGGCAATTTGTGATCTACATCGATCACCATCGCTTACTTTCACACTGCGTTCTAAGCCAGACAAGTACTCTCCTTGCGAAACTCATGGCTCGGATTTTGTTTCGCAGTTCACCAACGATATCCGACATATCTCTGGTGAACAAAATGTTGTGGCAGACGCCTTGTCTCGCCTTCCTATTAATTCTCTGTTCTCACCTCTGGATATCGACTTACGGCAAATGGCCTTAGACCAGCCACATCTGGACACCTTTGATCTATCGTCACCTGAATTTGCAACTTGCAAATTTGCATACCTGCCAGTGCCCACTGCGGACACACAGATCATCTCTAACACCTCAACAAACTTACCTCGACCTTTTGTTCTGATGACTCATCGTAGGGTTGTTTTTGACACCCTACACCATTTGGCACACCTCGGACCCAAAGCCACAGTGAAGCTGATTTCAGCTAGATTTTTCTGGCCAGACATGGAGCGTGATATCACTGCCTAGACACGTTCCTGTGTATCCTGCCAAAAGTCAAAGGTGCACAAACATATGCGTGCACCTCTTGGAACATTCAGCATCCCAGACGCTTGGTTCAGTCATGTCCATATTGATCTTGTTGGACCATGGACGGTCAGTCAGGGATTTACCTACCTCCTGACCTGTATAGATCGTTTCACACGGTGGCCTGAAGCTATTCCCCTCAAGGACATTTCAGCTGAATCTGTAGCACAAGCTCTTATATCAGGCTGGATAACACATTACGGAGTTCCAACAACTATTACCACTGACCGTGGCAGACAGTTTGAATCCCACCTATTCCAGGAACTTTCCAGGATTTTAGGGATCAAACGTACTCGAACAGCGAGCTATCACTCTGCTTCTAACGGGATGATAGAACGCTTGCATCGTCAATTCAAAGCCGCATTGTGCACCTATCCTGACCAACAGCGATAGAGTGAATATGTACCTGTTGTCCTTCTTGGCTGTCGTGCAGCTATCAAAGAGGACCAAGGATACTCTCCAGCCAAACTCATCTATGGACTACCTCTATTGTTACCAGGTCAGATACTGAACCCAATAGATTTAACAGCAACAGATCCAGTGTTGTATACAGACTGCGAGCTTATTTTGGTAAGCTCCCACCAATGCACCCTAGGGAACAGACCATCAAATCATCTGTTCCAAAAGACATTTCTTCATGGACTCACGTTTTTCTGAGAAAGGAAGTGGTGAAAGCCCTCCTCACTCTACTTTACACCGGTACTTACCGCGTGCTTTCACACACTGACAAACTTTTCATCCTTGACATTAGTGGCAAAAAAGAGACGGTATCTATTGACAGGGTAAAAAGAGCCTTTCTTAACACTAACACACAAGAGTTACATATCCCCCCTACATACACACATGAACATACCCTTACACCAGTAGAAGGAAATACAACACCAAAAGTCAATTATGTTACCACCACACGTAGTGGTCGACGAGTACATTAGCCAAAAAAAATTGTGTAAAACTGTATATATATCAAATGAACCCTTGTTTGTTTTTACAGCTGCTACCTTTTTCTCTGTCGGCTTTCCGCCTAAGCAGGGGGTGATGTAGCAGTCACAGATCTATTTCCTATCGCGAATCAATGCCCCAGCCAAGCGATTCGGCCACATACTGACCAATCAGGAACAGAGTGCATTGATTCCTTCTTCCTCACATCCTCTGCTACAGACATTCCACATAGAAAACCTTCACTGAAGAACACGCTGCTACTAGCTTCATACACAGAAGAACCAGCCTTGCGGCAGTCAAACAAGCTACTTGCTACAATGACACACACTTCCTACAAACTTAAGGACCAACATACTAACCAGCGACACCAAAAAGAACCTTTTCTCACTCTGACTTGTTTACTTCTGCTACTATAATAAACCTTTCATTGTTGTGTTTCCAAAGAAGTTTCATTATTTATTTGTATTGTCAATTAATTTATAGTCTTATGGAAACTAACCCTTAAACACTAAATATTAATCAATGCCATTAAGGGTATTTCATTTATATTTTTCCTCAAAAAAAAAAAAGAGTGGGGTGCCATTAGGAATATGGACCCTGGGTGGCATTTTGCTTCAGTATACACTGATGAATAACTATGTTTATCAGTTTAAACACACACATATATACACACACACAAATGCATAGTAAACTCTGCTCATTTTAGACAAAGTGTTATGTATCAATAAAATGTCCCAAGTTACGTAACATGTACATTTTATTGTAATAACCTTTGTCTTTTATAAAAAGACTGATTAGGGAAAATTCTGATGCAAATATTATTTGTGTCTAATTTATAGAACTGAGGGTTTTAATTGTTGAATTGTCACTTTATCATCATCTGGAAGAGAGTGCTTGGGAGACATAGTGTTAGTAACTGCAACAAAAACAGGTGCCAAGTCAAGCCATGATGATGAGGATTAGAGAAAATTCAAATATAAAAATTATTTGTGTTCAATTTATAGAACTGAATATTTCAATTGTTGAATTGTCACTTCAACATCAAAGTATATTTCAATTTTTTTCACATTATACAGATTATATTATTTTCACATTATTTCTTCATTACTATTATCATAAATTGAAATATAATATTTATTAACCTATTAATTTTTCTTTATGTTTTATTGTTCTCAAAACCAAAGAAAAAATTTTTTCAGACTCTCATAATAAATAAATTACTCCAACTAATTACAAAATGTATTCAACTTACATCAAAAACAACTTATGTCAAAGTGGTCCAAAGTGAATCCTCTAATAATTTAGGCATTATTTGTATATGCAGGTGAATGCATATGTTGTGATATGATATACAAAACACAATGCATATTAACAACTCTATCCCATTGAACATTCTAATAACACATGGGAAGTTATAGTGTAATTAATTTGTTATAATTTCTTCTTCATTTCCTATAGAATTGCACAGTGAATGTCTAATACAATGAAAGAGTGAAAATGACATATGACAAATAATTTAACCAAATGAAGGATAATGAAAGTGAAATGTCAATAAAGTTGCCACAAATAATGAACAACTGAAAGGAAAAAAGAAAAATATTTTCAATTTCAAAGAAATTTACATTTTCTGTCTCTGATATTAAAAAGATAAGTTTTTGAAAATTTGTTTTTTCCATTCTTGTATTTATAAACCCAACACTTTTTGATTTGAGCCATTTTATTTCCTGTGGATATAATGAAAAAGTTTCACATCTATTTTTGATACATAAAATAAACACATATTGCTAGTTCTAGAATTATTTGAGCCTTTTTCAGATGCCCCACAGTATTTTATATACCTATGTACTTACATACTGATAATGAAATTTTACAAATATCAACACCACATAGCAGAATGGCTGTTACTTTGGTTTCAAATCAGAATTATTTTTCTTCTAGAGAAGAACAAAATTTACCAAGCAGATATTGTTAACATTTAAAACCTTTTCAATTAAAAATCGTTGTTATTAACAGTGGATAAAATTTGTTATACTAAACATACTGCATGGAAGGGTTTGTTCTGAAATCTTAGATAACCTCAAAACATTAATTGATATTTTGAATATTATTTTCTTGATGTAGTGGGTAATCATCATCATGTCGTGCCACCAGTGTGGATCTCACTGACCCTCTCCCACCACCCTTCTCTATCGTCCATTGCTCCCAGTAGGTCTTCAAGGCCACATCCTGTATCAGCACAGAGCTGTTGTATATAGGTTCTAGCTGGTTGTTCTACTTTTGCTTGTCCATGTAAAGGGTTCCACAAGAGTATGTCTAATTGGGTTTCTAAGCTTTTTTTAAGGCAGGACAACCTTTTTGTTCAAAACTTGGCTAAAACAAAGAGAGCATCTATGGAGGAAGAGAGAGCCATTTACCTCTCCTAAAGATTACCAAGAGAGTGAGTTACCAACACTGGGAGTGAGAAAGACCTGACCTAAAAATCAGCCTGAACCAGATCTCCTAATAGAGTTTAAAACCTTTCCAGGGGTATCCTTAAGCATTTCTAAAGTTTTGGTTGAAATCAAGCCAAAAGTGATGGAGCCTTAGTTTTACAGATGAACATTTGATGAATCATTATAGTATTATTCAATCAAAAATTAAAATTCTCTAAAGATCAAGTTTAGGAAATAAAGAAGGAATCCATTGACCATTTAGTCAAAATATTTTGTCTTTAAAAATACTCAAGTAGAATAAAATATGACTCTTGATATGAAAATTAAATAGATAAAGTATCTATCCTAATTAATATCCTAAGTAAATCTGGTTGATTAGTTGATTCTAAAAAGAAAATTAGAAAATTAAAAATATACACAAAATTTTTCTAGTTTATCCCAAAAACGTTTCTCAATGACAGATCACATCTATGTCTGTCCAATAGCTAACCTAAACTAACCAGAAAACATCCTTTTTTTTTCTTCCTTCATTTATATTCCCTGGAGACACCAGATGTTCAAAGTATCTTGATCTTTGATAACTATGTGAAATTTATATTTTGATACACACACTCGCACTTACTAGCACATGCTGTCTTTAGGAAATGTATTTTCTATTCTTGACGACAATTTATATTTGAATTTCAGTGATATAATCCATATGAATTTTTCATCATTGAAATTAATGAATAGTAATAATTTCTACTTCTACTAACATTGATGTTTAAATTACTTTGTTCTGAACATATTCATCACTATAACTGAAAGCTCACAAAGTGCTTAAATTCTGTATTTCATTTCTAATAAATAAAGAGGCTTTTATTCATTTATTTCTATATCAATTCTACTTGTATCAATGGTTCTATATTGCTATAGTAGCTTGCTTTTTTTCCTCTTGCATGTTTCCCCACATTTTGTATAACATTTTAGTTCTAATATTGAGTGACTACAAGGTCTTCGGTCCCTGGGTGCACATATTTAAGTGCAACAATGTATATGTGTATAAGTGCAAGTGTGTCTACATGAGTATATATATGTATGTATATGAATGTGCATGCAAGCATATCTGTATGGGTATAGGTGTTTGGGCATAAAAGGATAGCTAAACAAGTTGGGGAGGTCAGCAGATTTTAACAGATAATAAATAGAAAGAAAGAAAAGGATTTCTTGATGGAAATGAAATGGTTAGTTTTTTAATGTCCGTCATAAACAGAAGTCTTTGGTACTAATACAGTCAGTTGTCAGTAGACAAGGATATCATATTATTAAAAGTACTTTAGTTCTAGGAAGCTCATGTGGGAAGTGTGGTTTTCTTTTCTGAAAGTTAGGGTCCCATATATTCAAGAGAGCATGGACATGGACAGATAAGTAGCAACCCAGAGCAGCGGTGGTTAGTTTGGGCATTGGTTAAAGTCCTTTCTCTGCCAAATGTTCACATTAGTTGAAAATAGAGCAATAAGAGTTAGAGTCTAAGGTAGTAGGAAGAGTGGGTTGCAAGGAATGACAGCAGTCACAAAAGAGCAACAAGAAAACTAACCAGCACCCATATAGTGAAGTGTCATATGTGCTCCGCCATCCAACCAAGATTGTTGGAAGAGTGAAACAATATATATTCTGGAGTCATTTTTTCTTTATGGAGCTGACCTATAGCTTATACATTTTCAACCAAAACCTGTCACTAACTAATCTTGTCTTAAAAACAAACACATAAGATCAGCATCATCATGTCAGGCTGCCAGCACGGATCTCCCTGACCCTCTCTCATGTCCATCACTCCTGGCAGGTCTTCCAGGCTACGTCCTGTATTGGTGCAAAGCTTTTATATATAGGTTCTAGCTGGTAGTCCTACCTTTGTTTGTCCATGTGAAGGGGTCAACATGAGTAAATCCCTTATGAGTTTGTCCTTACTTCTCCAGCAATGTTCTGCCTATCTGGTTCATCTAACTTGGATAGTTTTCGTGATGGGTGGTAGGTAACCATACAGCTGCTGTTTTGTGGGGTATTGCTTCCAGGACTTGTTCAATACAGCTTGCAGAATTCTCATGTAATTGCCATCAAGCTTTTTCTTTATACGTTTAGTTAGCTTCCATGTGGCGTATCCATATAGCAGTATCGACATGACCGCCACTTGGAAAAAACTGCGTTTTAATATATTGGTTAGGTCTTATGACTGATAGCCAATCGATAGCTGTCCATGACTTTGCTAGTTGTGTGTTGATGTCATTCTCAGTTGATGAAATGCACTAGTTTCAAAGGACCACCCTTTAGTGTGGAGATGTTGCCTCTTTGATTAAAACACATGTAATGCCACAATATTTCTTGTTAATAAATGCTTAATTTGTCAATTTATAAAATATCCTATTTCATTGTGTATTTCTCTTCTCATATGCTTATCCAGGACTTTTAATAAACAAATAAAACGAACTAAATCCAAAGATTCTTTTATTACAAAAAGAATGAAAAATTAATTTTTTACAAAAATCTCTCAGATAATAATAAATCATGTTTAAAACAGTTTCCTTTTAACAAATAATTTTTAACAATTTAAATAAACATTAGTCAATTTTAGTTAACACGATGAGGAGTGGGTGAAATTATGATATTCTTTACACTGACCATTTTACTTAACCATAGATTACCCTTTTTAATAACACCATTAAAATCCTAACAATATCTAAAATATTGAGAAAATTTCTTATCTTGTTTTTCAATTCACAAAGAAATTGTTTTGTGATCCTCCCCTACACACATTTTGGCCAGAACACTAGCATTTCCTTATGGTTTATCTAAACTGCTTCTATCATGTTATGGCATCAAGGTATCACATTCTAGGCGCAATTAAAAATAAAAGATATGCAAGTATACAAGTGTGTTAATATATTGGATATATATATATATATATATATATATACACACCATATCAATTAAATCAGAAAATAAACATAAACAGAATAATCCAAAGATAGTGCTTAATGCACGGCTGATTAACATATATAAACATATATATATATATATAAAGAAACCTATACAGAGCAAAATATCATTGAGAACAAGAAATTAATAAGTATTTTCCATAATAAATTTATTTTACCTGTCTCTTGACAGATTCTTCGGATTGATTTGAACAGAATTTATTTTTCTTTTTGACTCTCAACTCCAGTGAATATATTTCATCTTATAGAAGTTTCAATGGGTTATAATTTATATATATATATATATATATATATATATATATAAAATATCAATATCCAATATCATCTTATAACTTTCAAAAAATTTAAATAATAGTAGATACCAGTAAATTTTGTTTTAAATAACTAAAATGATTGAGTAGAGTTAAATTAGAATCAAATTATGCTACTAAAGTAAGTAAAGAGGGTGACCCAAAGGCTCCCTTTTCGATAGCTATTACACCGATGTGTAGGGGAAAGTGCTACTTCTTTTCCTGGTCTCCTGGACCATTGGCAAACACTCTACCCACTAGGTCAATGAGCTGGTAAAATTATGCTACTAGAATCCCCCAAAATAGATATTAAAATTTTAAAAATTATAAAAAATTCTTTAAAATAAATTTATAATTCAAAATTTTAAATGAAATTCTATTAAAAACTTTGGAACTAGAAATATGTTTATTAATAAAAAATAAAAGAGATTAATACCGAAGGACAAACAGAAGTGCAGATTCAATGGAATTACCTATTGTGCATTGGAAGATTTTCTCAGCCAAGATATATAAATATGGATATATCTTATTTTGTTATATATATATATAAATTATAACCCATTGAACCTTACATAAGATGAAATATATTCCTGGGGTTAATGGTCTAAAAGAAAAAAATTCTGTTCAAATCCATCCGAAGAATCTGTCAATAGACAAATGAAATGAATTTATAATGAAGTATATCTATTAATTTTCTTGTTCTTAATGATATATATATATATATATATATATATATATATATATATATATATATATATATTCTTATATGAATTGAGCTCTCGGTAACCGTTAAGCGGATGTATGTAAACAATAGTAATTGTGATTCATAACTGTTTAAAATTTACTTCGCTGCTACTAGTTCCTCATGTATGAGAGGTAGAATCTCAGATTGGCGTTTGAGTCTACCGGGTTTTGATCCCAGCTACGGGAAGTTAGTATGTCTAGCCACACTGATGAGTTCTGATAGAATGAAACAGATCTGTCTGTGGATGACTATATATATATATATATATATATATATATATTTGTATTAGATAAAAAAAATGATCATGAAGTTATAATATTATTATGCAAATATAACTGTGTAACTTGGAGTGTAGATATTTAGATTGGTTGGTTATGTTCTATGGCATATCAACCCTTGCAGGTTATTTAATGCCCAATCCTGTTTATATATATTCATTAAATATATCATTTGTAAACAAATAGTTTTAAATGAGTTAGAGTTCATTCATTTCGCACAATTAAATGGTTCAAAGACTTGCTATATAATACTGATAATTCAATTTCTATTTGACCCATAGATGGGACACTAACAGGTACTACCACTCTGGGTCAGAGAGGACCTGGGAGTAATATCAATGAAGGGCTACTCCATATTCCCCAAAGCTCCAGGATTGGAGCCTCACTATCGGGTAGTTTAGCATTATATCCAGGACACAGATATTTACAGAAGTTACCCCTAGATAATTATAATTCAAAATTGGATATTACTTTAGTTTTTTTATTTAATGACATATCAACCTTCATGGGTTATTTAATGCCAAAGCTAACCTAATAGAAGAACAGTAATGGTGCCATTTAACCCATAGCTGGGGAATAAATGGTTTCATACTTCTGCCAAGGGGTATTAGTCCAAAAGTGAATGCAATAGTACAATTGGAATTTCAATTCACTTACTATGATGTCATCGTCCAACATATTAGCCACTACACTAAAGAGACTCGCCCAAAATTTGATATTAATCAAGAGTTGAGAATTCTTCTTAAACTAAAAAAAAGGTAAATATCAGATTGTAAGGATTAATTCACTTCATCTACTCTATATGAATCCATAAACTAGAAACATCAGATCTTAATGTGGTTCTGGAACAAATAATATAGAAAATATAGTCATCAGTTTCTTTCAATATCTCTTCATCCTTCTTCATAACATTTGCACTGTATAGACACAGGCTCTCTAAGTACATAAAATTTTTATATTTGTATTTTAGAATATCCACTGAGGATTTTATTCATGAGTAATGATAGACAAGCTAAATACATTAATTATTAATATGACAGTAGATATTTAATATTGTGGAAGCATTGTTGATATTCTTTATTCTTTCTTTCCCTTTCAAGTGTCAGCACAAAGTTTTCCATTATTTCAGTATGTTTTCCCACATATAAACACATAAATATGCTCACGAACCAAATATGTTATGAATGTTAAATCTTAGTTTGAAAAGAAAGTCTTCTTGTTTGTTTTGCTATGATGACTTTAAAATTGTTGTTTGATTAAATAAGTAAGTAAAGTTGGCGACCGTAGTCGAGGGAGACCGGAAGGCTCCCTTTTCGATAGCTACTACACCAATATGTAGGGGCGGGCACTACTCCACTCACTGGATTGCGCTACTTTACCCTTGATATGTACCTTATAATGCTGAGCGTTAAGCAAGGAGGTATCAAGTATCATTTTTAAAGTATTTGGTATGACTCGACCTGGGATCAAACCCAGGTCTCCCGGACCATTGGCGAACACTCTACTCATTAAGCCAATGAGCTAGCTCATTGGCTTGATTAAATAAGGTATAGTTATTCATATAATTTAATGCTCTGGTCTTTCTCCCTTCATTTTAAGAATATTTAATGGCAAGTTGAATAATTTTTGAATTGATGTGGCATATGATAATGAGCAGATGAGACACTTTTACAGACTTCATGAGTTCAAAAAGGGTTCGTCAGTTTCAGAAATGATAAGAATTATTTATATTATCCATAGGAATAAAGTCTTAAGTGCTAGGAAATACCAGGGATGGTACTCAGTTTTGGTCAAGAAATCTTACTCTCAAAGATTTCTGTCATTTTAGACAACTTTAATAAACAATGAAGACCTCATAACCATAATTGAAAAAAATTCTAAATTGACAGCATAAAAAATGTTACAACAGTTCAATCATGACCAGCCTTCATGAGAGTTTAGTAAAGTGTCAAACTTGGTCAATGGGTTCAACCTGATCTGAGCAGTCCTCAACTTAATCAGAGGATCAACATCTATTCGTTATTAAGGACAAGACATGGTAAGAAAGCATTTTTAGAATGGATCATCACTAATATTGAAAAACAAGTTTTTATTATCATATTCGATAAAAGAAATAATGATTGGGACCCAAAGAAATGTGCCTGTAGCAAAATCAGGATTATAAACCAAGAAGATAATGTTCCGTGTTTAGTAGAATATGAAGAGAGTCATGTATCATTGAATTGTTATAAAATAATCAATTCTGTTATATATTATTATAACTGGAAACTGCTTCACTGATCAACCAGAAAGGTGTGTTCCTCTTACATGACAACACAAGACAATAGAAAGAATTTTGGTTGTGATGGTTTTATCCCATCCATTCTACTCTCCTGACGTCCATCAGATGATCACCTTTTCAGATCTTTACAAGAATTCCTCAGTGGAAAATGCTACACTAATTATAAAAAGCTTTTAAAAAGTAGAGATCTTTTATTCAATTTCATTTTTAAATGAAGCATTTTTTACTATTATCTTTAATTTTCACGGGTATTTTCTTTCATCTTTTAATTTTTTTTATTGTAACTTACTTGGATCATCATGATACTACAGTAATAGTGCAGACTGAAAATAATAAAGGAAAAACCGTTGGTGAGACAAAAGATTCATTTTTCATTTGCTTCTAGGAAATCTGGTAAAACACACCAGCTGCTCTACCAACTTGTGCAGAGGACAGTTGGATGCTGGACACGCTGGCTGTGAAGAAGGTTAGTTGACAGGTACAAAGAAGTAGCAGGTGCCAAGATCAATTTTGATAAGAGCAAAGGTCTGTGGCCATGTGCCTGGAGGGGTGGCATTCCCCTGCCAGGACCCTTCTGCTGGAGTGACAGACCCATCCACATTCTTGGGGGATGGTTCGGGCCCAGCCTCCAGCTGGAGCAAAATTGATTGGAGGTACAGGCTAAGGTAGAAGCACAGGTGGGTACCTGGCTTCAAAAGCGGTTGTCCTTAAAGGGGAGGAGGAGGTGTGGGCTATGTACATCTTTCCCTTGATCCTTTACCACTTGTCCATACTTCCCCTGCCTAAGGATCATCAGGTGGTGCTAAAATGATCTCTCTTCAAATTTCTTTGGAAAGGCCAAAACCTGATGGTCCATAGACAAGTTTGCTGCCAACATCCTTGAAATGGGGATCTGGGGATACCTGATTTTGAGAGCCACTGGCTCATTGAAAGACTGGCTTATCTAGGCCGATCCTTGTTGAGGGACACAGTGTGGGGACAAAAGGTGAGAGACATCTTTCCTCGTCTGAAGTCCAATCCCAAAGCCAAAGGTTGTTGTAAGCCTAGAGATGAAGCATCATTCATCTGCAAGTGCCGCATAACCCTCCATAACCTTCCTGGGTCCAGTGACCTTTCTCCACATCAAAAGGAGCTGTATCGAGATTTAAAGGTGGGTTCTGCTTCGGATCCTCTGGTGGAGCGGCTTAGTTGGTTGCTGGGAGAGATTCACTCTCAATAGAATTGGGCACCAGGCTCGAGCTTCTTGAACAACGAGTTCTCGCTCACTTGGCGGCTTGCCCGGAATGCATTGCCCCTCAACCACTGGGCTTTCAGAGCATATTTGGCAGACATGCCTGATTGTCTTGCTGTGGCAGTGGTTTAGAGGAAAAGGCTTTGCATGCCTTCTACTACTGCAAGTGGTGAGTGAATGGCCCATATCAGTCCCAAGCAGCTTGTGCTGCTCGACTTTGGTTATGTCATGGACAATGTTGACCCTCCATATCAGAGTGAGAAGTTTGGGGTGTTTCTCGCAATCTGAGCTGTAGCTAGAATAGTGATCTGGGAGACGTGAAAGAAGGGATTGTATGACGGTGCAAATTTTTCTCATCATTATCTGATTTTATTCCTTAGGCATCAGCTTACGGTCAAAATTAGATGCAATAGAAAATGCTTGAACCACATAACATTTGACAAAAGGTGGGCGTATGCAGTGAGCCTGGTTGTATGAAAGGGGGCAATGTTGGAGTCTTCCTTCATTCTTCTTCCTGCACATGGTGACGATGGTCTGGGTGCTTTGGGACCCCACCCCATGTAAGTAGGATTTCTTGTACCCCTTTACCCCAGTTAGCTGTATGAGGTGTGTCATAGGCCCTATCACTTGGTTGTTAGTCTCCAAGATCCTCCCCATCCCCCCATTCTTTTTATCACCTTAACCTTCCTCCAGTCCCACCTTTTTGAGGATCTTGGACCCACATTACTGCAATCCATGCTACCCTTTCCTCACCATGCCCTCCCTCGTGTTTCTTTTATCCCATCAATTTAGAGCCACTTCCCTATAGGAAAGTGGATAGTTTGGCTTGTTTTCAGTCGGCTCAGATATCAGAAAACAGTCAGCTCTCCACATCATAGACAGGGGTATGGGAGGGTAACCAAACAAAGTTTTATCCTTGTTTTTAACAATTATTTTGGGGTGTTTTCTCCTCCCCATCATTGCTTAATTGTACATATGCCTTCATTTGTAAATAAATCATTCACTTCACCTGGTTTTAAGTAGGTTCTCATAGAGCGAATGCAATGCTGTATTTTGGTGATTGTTGCGCACTTGTTGATGCATGGCTGTCTTTATTGTATAGTGTGTCTGGGTCGGTGAATATGGCTAGCTAGGGCTCCCTAGTTATCATAGTTTCCACCCCTCCCCTTCAAAACTTTTATGGCTTCATGCTCCCCTATAATTGTATGTTTTTTACAATTTTAGGAAATAAATGGTTCACCCATTGGTATGATTCTTTAGAATCAGGACTTGTAAGTGAATCTCTCAAGGCATGATCCTATATCCAGTGGTTGCATCTGCCTTACACCTACGTAGATATGCAAAAAGGTTCTTTTAAGGGCCATTAGAGGTTTTCATCCCTAGGGTTGGAGTAACTCTGACAATTCTCGTGAACTTGTCAAAGCAGACAGCCTGGAGGCTAACACAAAAATAATTTGCTGGTCAATGTTCTTATTGGCCCACAACAAAAAGAATTCAGTGCTCAACACAAAGAAAGGAAGGCAGAGACAACTATAATCTTGATATCTCTCTTTTAACCAGTGTTTTCTCTTGTGTTATGAATTATGTCAGCTTGCAGAAGAACTGTTATATCCAAAGACAAAAAGCTGAATAATTTTGGGATATATAAAGATTGCTGGCAATATCCAAAGATGAAAAGTGCAATGCTTTTGGGATATATAAACAATTGCTGGCAATATCTAAAGACAAAAAACTCAATAATTTTGAGATATATAAAGAATTACTGATGATATCCAAAGGTGAAAAGCTGAATGCTTTCAGGATATATAAAGGATGAACAAGTTGAAATGGACCAAGTCAATAAATGAATATCTCTCCAACACAGAGGAAATAGGGGGTGTCCTCCTGGTGTAATGGTTAAAGTGCCAGATTGCGGAATCATAGTGAGTAAGTTCAAACTCCAGTCACACTATTATGTTCACTTTCGGACAAATACCCTTGAGAATAGTATGAACACCCTTATCTTCCCGGCTATGGGTTATATAGTACCACTACTGTCCTTCTAGAAGGATAGATTTGGTATTAAATACCCCAGGAAGGTTCATATGCCATTAAAAATGAACAGAGGAAACAAAATCTGATTTTTCAATCCAAACAAGTAAAAACTAATTTTATTTTCTGAGTAAAATTTAATGCATTAAACAAAACTCAGCTGATTGCCAGGGATACCATTACAATGAGACTTGTTTGGGTTTTTTTGTTTATTTTTTCTTCTTTTTTTTTCCTCCAGTAGATGAATTAAATAATCTCATTTCATCTTAATGACAAACAAACTCACTGTGGGTCAATATGAAAACTCAGGAAAGTTAAGGAGAGAAATATTTGTATAGCATTTAGTTTATTTTTTAACATTACTTGAATAGAGGAAACTCATTTCAAGTGTAAATAACTGAAAATAGTTAATCCTGCTTTCATATTGACACTTTCAAAATCATGATAGATTATTTTGCCTACACATTCCTTTGATATTAGTAACTATGAATGATTGAATGAGATGTGAACAATACAGTTTGATCCTCTCTTCATCTTTGTAACAACTTTACTTTTCCCCTTTAAGATATTGAATTAATCAGCAAAAGAAGCAAGAGTTACTTACAGTTGTTACACACAGCTCTTTGCTACACACAGCTCTTTTCAGTTTCTGGGTTTAATTGTGTAACAGGGACACAACATAGACAAAAACTCATTTACTAATGAACACCATGAAAACTCAAACATTCCAGAAGACTGAACAAAACTGAAATAAATAGATAAGAAAAAAAGTAATGTATTAAATTAAACGTCTAACAAGCCTAATGCAATTTTTAGTGCCTCTTTGCAAATTTCATGATATTGGCTTATAAATTCAACACTGACAGAGGCCACTTTTTGTTGCAATATCAATTTTGTTCAAGGATTTTGTCAAAAAAACAATTTTGTTGAATCCACACTTAACTAAATTTATTGATAAGAAAAAACTCAGATTCCTGTATTTTACCACAAGCACACCTGAAGCTTCTCTTTTCACAGTTTTCAGCCTTTGACTTTCTTATACCCCCCTCCCCTATGACTTTCTTATACCCCCCTACCCTATGACTTTCTTATACCCCCTCCCCTATGACTTTCTTATACCATCCCCCCCCCCGCCCCCATGATAGCCATATTGTCAAGAACAGGTGACTTAGAGTGACAACACTTCCCTATGGTAGCTGCAGCTTGCATTGTTTACACTAGTATATAATTTTGGGTCTCAGATCTGTTAATATTGTAGGTAAGGGTGTAACAAAACTGATGGAAGATCTTTAAAAAAGGTAGAGGAGCCTATAGACTTTTCATCAAACAATATTTTATCAAATGACTTTTCAAAGACTGAAAAAAAACTTTAAATATAAAATAATTTTAAATGTAGAATCATTTTGAATTGTTAAATGGCAGGTGTACTTATATAAAAAAGAAAAATATTTCTACTAATTTTTTTACAAGGTAACATTTCATAAATGAATTCAGTAATCAATAAATAAATAATGAAAGTTTTATTAAATTTGATTAATTAGTTGAATTACAATACATTTTTCAACTGTGAGTATTTAACATGAAAATTTTTAAATGATTTTTATGTCCCTGATTCTTACGAATTTCAAAAATGAAAGATGAAAATAAACATTGACTTTAAAACCGTTCAATGCTAAATCATAATTAATGAAAATTAGTTTTTCTTTTTTTTAGACTAAAGTTTTAGCAATTAACCTAATTTTATATTTGAAATTATTTTCATTTAAAATTTTTCTCTATCTTAAATTATTCTATATTTAAAGTTATTCCATAAAAAGTTGTTTTGATAAAAAGTAATTTGTGGTTGAAGATTGGTCTCAGAAATAATATTGGCCTCAGTAATCATTAAATTTATTAATTTAGTGAGTTGCATTTTCAATTAATGAAAAATAGAAAAGAAGTATTTAAAAGAAAGTTTCTTTACGATAGTATTCTTTGCCATTCATCTTTATTTGTATCGTGTATAAAAAAAAATTATTCATGCCACATAAGTATAACAATCTTTATGAGAGAAAAATGTTTTAAGTTTAAATCAGAGATTTTATGTTTTAAATGAAATGGAAACTAAGCACCTCAGGTTTTCTATTTGACAAAAGTCATTCCTATGCATTTACACAAGCACACACATGTACATCTGTAAACATATTTTGATTGCTTAATTCACTCACACACACATATGTTCACATCTAGAAAAAATCATCACCTATTTTACTAAGATAACAATTGGCCTAAAAAAGAAATTTATTTTTATCCACACATAACTTAAGATTTAACACTCCAAATATTTTGTTTTGGACAATTAAATGTCTTCTTTGTGTTATTGATACTGTCTACACTAGGGCTTCTCAAACTTTTTACTCAAAAACCAAATTTAGGACCAAATCTGATTTAATTCACCTCTAAAATTTATTGTATATGGAATTACTAAACATAACTTATTTACCAGTGTTTAATATGATTTACCAAAAAAAAAGAATCAGTAAACTGTAAATGCGAATACACATTTAATTCTTAAATTATTTTTGAATGGGAAAGATGAGTTTGGTGGACATTGACTGAGGAGATCATAAATATTAGGTTTTTGAGTTTGAGCTGAAAATCACCATGTTTTATTTTCAAAGTGCTTCTCTATTTGCTTAGTAAATTATGTACATAGCTAAACCCAAATCCAACCATATACAAACTTAGAAAAGCTAGTAAAGTGGCTCAACATTTACAAAATACTAAGGATATTTTGTTAAAGTTTTTGTTCATCTAGTAATATCAAATTCCTTTATATATAGACTTTGCTTTAAGATAGTAAGTCATTTCAATAAATGTTTCTTTAAGAAAGGAGACTAAATTTTCACTTTCCACTTCAATATTGATAGTGTTGTTCAATAAATAAACAATCAGCTAGGTGTATGATATCTGGCAAACTTGTCTATATGATCCAGTAATTTTTGTTCTCCTGTTATAAAGGGATGTTCGCTCATATCCATAATAGAAGATTGAGAAAAAATTTTGAAGCCTGTACAATTTTGCTTTTACCCTCTGTTAATAGACAACCCAGCCTTTTCAATCTATCCCCTTTCTTAGGTAAATTAGTTCTGAATAGCTACAATATATATATATATATATATATATATATATATATCGTAGTCAACCTTAGTTGAGGGTGACCTGAAGGCTCCCTTTTCAATAGCTACTACACCGAGGTGTAAGGGAGGGTGCTACTCCATTCTCTGGATTGCTCCACTTTACCCTTGATCCTTACCTTATAATGCTGAGTGTTAAGGTGGCATCAAGTACCATTTTTTAAGTCTTTGGTATGACTCGACCTGGGATTGAACCTTAGTCTCCTAGACCATTGGCGAACACTCTACTCATTATCAAACTTTAATTAATTATCTTTCCATACATACTTTTCTTCTTTATTTCTTTGTTTTATTTTTCTTTCCTTTTCTCAAAATCCTGATAATTTATGCTTTTATCATCTTTCAATCATTTGACACATTTTAAACATCATTGCCTGTGCCAATCACATGATATTGTCTTTTAAAAAAAGAACAACAATTGAACAGTTATGATCTCTTTCTTTCTATATAGATTTTCTTTTCTCGCGTTATTTTAATGATACATCCATCACTTTTCAAGCAACATTTTTCACCAGATTTACAGTCCTGATGAAGGTTTATTAAAACTGAAACGTTTTAATGTTGACTTTCCATCATAATAAATTCATCACTTTTGGATTAATTTGTTTTTCTATTTTCTTCAAATGCAAATTAATAAATTAATCCTCGGTGGATCCCTATGATTTTATTCACCCTGCCAGAATTTAGTTCACCCCCAGCATTCTATATGGATCGCTTTGAGAAACCCTATTGTGTGGATAATATCATAGACTATTTTTATTGATTATTGTTAAATTATTTTATGAACAGTATCTCTCAAACAAGAGACTAAAATAAGATTGAAAACAATTTGGAGATAATATTGATGTGGCTCAGCAAAACCTTTTATTCAAATTTGATTTAAAGTCATTGGTTAGATTTCTTTATTCTTAATAGCATATCTGCATTTGTGGGGTATTTAATGTTAAAGGTGTCCTTGTAGAACAGTAGTGATACTATTTAACCTATAGAAGATAAGGGGCGCTCATACATTTTCCAAGGGGCATTAATCTGAAAGTGAATGTAATAGTGTAACTGGAGTTCAAACTCACTTACTATGATGTCACAGTCCAGTTCATTAACCACTATACCATGGAGACTTACCCCTAATGTAAAGTCATTTTCTGCATTGTAGAAATGCAGACTGGGAATTATAGAGCTTTAAAATTATAAAATCATCATGAGATTTTCATTAGTGCAACACTATTAAAATGCTTTTAGGTAATAAAGTAATTTTCTAATCTTACAACTTAATAGTGTGGAACGTCAAACTTTATATATTCTCAATATTATATTTATCAATAGGATACAAAAAGTAATAGAAATGCAGTCTAAGTTTTCTGAGTATCATGTAAATGTGGAAAAATTAGGGAGAAACTTACTGACACTTGAAAATCAGGCCTTAGAAACACTAAAATTATACAAGATCAAAGTAGAAAAATTTGGCCTAGTAGAAAGTATCTGGGAAGAGGTCCAAATAAAAGATAAAAAGTATCAGTGAAAAACTGACAGAAGCTGTATCCATTTAATTTGCAGATAAATGTTTAAGGAAGCTAGTATAGATTTATTTTTTTGTTTAGTAAAAAAAAAAGGATTAGAGATAATCTTCACATATAAAATAGTAAATTGCCTGTATTACGTGCATTGTTAGAAAATCCATATAACCTGTTGATCTAATCAGTATATTTTTTTTTTGCTTGTCTTCATTCATACAGA
Source organism: Sepioteuthis lessoniana (assembly GCA_963585895.1). Classification (NCBI taxonomy): domain Eukaryota; kingdom Metazoa; phylum Mollusca; class Cephalopoda; order Myopsida; family Loliginidae; genus Sepioteuthis; species Sepioteuthis lessoniana. The sequence goes on along the minus strand of CAUZXS010001179.1, from coordinate 9,618 downwards.
TTATACAGTTGAAGAAGGATGGAGAATAGATTGGCAGAAATGTTATTATAACAATAAAAGGAGCAAAAACAATTAGGTCAATAGTCAAAAGAACTCTTGCAATAAAATTCAAGTTGAGAGAAATTACCTTTTACCATAATCTACTTAGTTTTGATTTAGGATTTGTTACTGAAAAAATTATCATCTTAAACAAAATGAACAACCTCAGATTTTGTTTTATTCTTCATTGCTTCTGGTGTCCTGTATTGTTCATTTTTTATTTTAGTTCATATTCAAATAGTTTACAAATAAATTTCTGCATGTATGCATGTATATAAAGAACCTCTACTATTCATTGGCCTAATGTGTCGAGTGTTCTCCAATGGTCCGGGAGCACCATTTAGGATGGAGATGTCGCCTCTTTGATTTAAGCATATGTATTCTGTTTTGTCTGCATTCACATGGAGGCCTATGCCACCTTCTGCCTGTTCCAAACTATGTAGCAGGGATTCAGCTTGGGTGGGTATATTTGCCAGAAGCATAATGTCATCAGTATAGTGTGTGTCCATAATAGTTTGTGCAGGGTATCTTCTGCTTCTTTTTTTTCCAGCTTGAAACCATTTTCTTTCATTAAATCTATAGACGTTCAAAGCAGATAATAAACAGGTATCGGGCTAATGTATCTCCTTGCAGCACACCTGCTACAATGTCAAAGTAGTCTGTGTCTTGATCTGGTGAGCCATCTTTTACTTTCACGTTTTTATATAGCTCTGTGTATGGAGTCAAATTCTTTGGAAAAGTCTACCAATAATTGTGTTACCTCAAGGTTTTTTGTACGAACACTATCTAGAATTCAAGGGATAGTCAAAATTTGTGATGTCATGGATCAATTTCTCCAAAAGCCATTTTGGTTCTTCCTAAGTATTTTTGCTATTTTAGGTTCTATGCAGTTGTGTATTGTAGATCTCGGCCACTATGGAAGTAAGGGTTATACCTTGGTAGTTCTTGGCTATTCCAAGGTAACCCTTCTTGGGGAAAGGGAGGATGCATCCCTTTGTCCATCTGTCAATTGTGTTCTGGTTATATACAGTGTTGCAGTATCAGAGTAGTATGTTGTCGAATTTCCTTGTCTTCCATACTTCTAGAGGTATTTCATCAAACCCTGCAGCTTTCCTATTTTTAATTTTTCTTAACACTAAGTCAAGTTTTTCTTGCATAAACTGCCCTAGTTTGATGTCTAGTTGATTACTAATAATTTTCGTTATAGGTTCATCTGTAACTTTCAGAGCTTTTCCAAGTAAATTCTTGAAATGTTGTTTCCACAGGGGTATTCGTTCTTCTTGGCTGGCAACTTTCAGTTTAGCACTCGCAGTACTCTTCCATCACCTCACTTTGTTTACTGTCTGCCATACTATCCTAGATTGTCTATCTTCAACCGAGTCTAATCTTATTGATCTGATTTTGTATGTATTCTGTTTGTTTATTTAAGTATATGTTAGTTCACTTTGGGTCTTCTTAAGTTTCTAAGTGTTGATATTAGATGGGTTCCCCTTATTGCATAGGGATGCGGTTTTCACATCTGCACACTTTTTCTAACCACTAATGTCTTCCATGGGACTGGTTATGTTCAGTCTACTGAGTAGATTCAGGTGTAACACTATATGGGTGGCCCGCCAAGCAGACGATTCCTTTGTCTGTTTTGGTGCGAAACCAGGGTTTTTGGACTTGAAATCTCGGCGTGGCCGGAAGAGATAACGGGACACCAGAAGAGAGTTGGTTGGAGAAAGGAGCAGACAGACAGAGTTGGCGTGGAACCACGAACAGGGGCAGTCGACTCCGGACACCCGAGCAGAGAGGCGAGCCAGCATGAGATAGGGTCCAGCAAAGAAGACAGAGTCAAGATGTCGGCATTCCAGTTGCTTTGTGGAATTTTCGCTAGTAATCCACGCTAGCATTAGTCCATATATGCTATCGGAAATGTAGTGTTGCATACTGTCCTTCTGCTCTGAGTTAACCCCAAGCATTGTTCGTGTTTGTTCGTTTGTCCTTCAATTTTCTCCGGCCCCCTCGATCGTATTCTTGTAGTGGCAAGAAATGTGCGTTACCCCCCTCGGAACCACTAGTTGATCACCGGCCGGCCAAGAAGTGGAAATGATTAGAAGAGTGATGTAAAGTGTGTGGGGGCGAGTGGGGTAACGTTACACAGGTAAAGGCATGAAGATAGAATAAATATACAAGTTGTTTATTCGAATATTTACAAGGAAAATGAAGAACTGCTATGTGATGTAAGGGGGGTAACTCTGTGCTAGAGAGCTCTAGTCACCTTATTACAGGACTCTAGGTTTAACTCTTTGTTAAGTTGGTATGCATTCTGCTGCCACTTCTCTGTGGGCATTGACAGTTCTCATATTCGTCATTCAAAGTGTTCCTGATATCTCCTGAAGTGCATAGAATTTGTTTCTTAGTGTTAACATATATTTATCGCTAATATCCCTGTTGTTAAGCAGAGACCAGTCATAGTGTATGGTTGTTGTTGTTCGGGCTGCATTCCTTCAAAGGCTCAGCCGTATCCTTGCCGTGACAATTCGGTGATATGAGGACACACCCTTGAAAGAGGAATATGCCTCACAGTTCAATGCACTATTATTCTATTTCTTATTTATAAGGATGTAGTCTATCTGTGCTTTAGTGTTATTTGCGTAGGTCCATAGTTTTCCTTTTTATTTTTGAAATTTAGTATCAAGGCAAATCAATCTATTTTCTTGTGTGAAATCTGATAGATATTCCCTATTTCTGTTTGACGAATTGTGTAAGTTGAATTTGTTGTTTACATTTTTACCTATTTCGGCATTCATGTCTCCATAGATGATTAGAATGTTGTTTCGGATGCTACAAACAAGGGAGGATAACTCATTATAGAAGGCAATGAGGTCCGTTTTGTTATTAACATCAGTAGGGCTGTAACAGGAGATGATTGTTGTGCTGGGATTGCCATTAAAAGTGGGTACCATAATCCTGAGTTGTATCATCTTGATGCTATTAAGTGATTTTAGGGCCCATGGATTGATAAGTATACCTACACCCCTATTGTAGCATTAACAGAGTTTTTCCATGCAGATGCTGAAACAAACATCCATCCATTGCCGATATCGTGGTATTTTATACCTTCACTACGAAGATCTTTGTTCTTGTATGCATATTATGCCTATGTTATGATCTATCACAGAAGCTGTCAGCTTCGGTAGTTGGCCTTTTCTATTTAAGGTTCTTATGTTGAATGTCGCTGTTTGTATTGTGTTTTTACATTTAAATAATTTTGTTTTTGTTTGAGTTCTGTTGCTGATTTTTTGAACACTGGGGCCAGAGCTCCAACCTCAGCAGGATGCATGCTTTTTTACTTGCACAAAGGGCAATGTAGTTTGAGTATGAGTCATGGTAATCTTTTGATGGCTATGTTTTATTCTGATCCATAGACGCCACCCTAAAAGATGAGTAGCAGTAGTTCCTTGATTGAACTATTAGATCCTAGCTATTGTCCCATGGGGTTCGTCCAAACAGCATTTGGTCAGTTGTGCCATTGACTTGTCGTTGGGTTCATCCATCTTTATGTCCACCATGCTGCTTCCCATGGCTTCCAAAGTATACCTTATGGGAAAAAAAATCTTTTTCCTTAACTTATTTCTTGTCCTTCCTTCCACCCTGTATATGCATTAAATATTTAATTAAGTAAAAGTCTACAGTTGAGTTATTTTTAAAATTCACTGGACAGTCCTTATTTACGGTTTATTGCAATCTTAAAGGCATTCCAATTTTACACAAACTTAGGTTTCCAATCACTCTGCAATATTTCCAAAAGTATAGAAAAAAATTTTTTACCTGGTTTTTCATAGTTCAGCTGAAAATTAGGATTCAGATTAATAGTCTTTTTCATTTAAATCAAGGATAATATTCAGCAAAAAATTTATTTTATATACACAATAAACTTGAAAACATGAGTTTTAAATGACAGTTTAGAAAAAGACAAAAGCTAATTGACCAGGTAGTTGTCCAGTTATGATTTGTAAACAAATAGTTTGTAAGTAACGTTTATTTTCAAACAAGCCAGAGCTCATTTGTTTGCACACAGTTAAATGGTTTCAAGTATTTTTATAATTCTATTTAACATCAATCATTTGATTGTACACAGTTAAATGATTTCAGCATTGCTATTTATTGTTTGCATACAGTTAAATAGTTTCAACTACTGCTATTTAACACTAATAATTCTATTCCACCCATAGATAGGACCCTAACAGGTACTACCACTCCAGGTCAGAGTGGACCTGAGAGTAAAGGCAATGAAGGAGTACTCCACATTTCCCAAAGTCCAAGACTGGAGCCTCACCATTAGATGTGGTTTAGAGTCATAATATGGACACACATTGTAAAGATACCCCCTCTGCAGAAATGCAGTCAGTATATTCTACAGCCCCAGCTGACTAGGTTGGGTCTAACTGGGAAATATACAACTAATAAGTCATAAAAGAAAGGTAATTCTGGTATGATCATTTAACTACTATTCACATAACTTATATATATATATATATATATATATATATATATATAAGGATCATTAAATAAGTTTCCAGACTTTTTTTGTATGGACACTTTTATTGATAGTACACACATGAAACACTAGTCCCCTTCGAAATAGTCTCCTCCAGCTGCAATAAACTTGTTGTACCGTTCCAACAACTTCTGGAAGGCCCCATGGAAGTCCTCTTGTGTGAGCGTGTCAATGAGTTTCATCACAGCCTCTTTCATCTCCTCAATTGTCTCATAACAACAGCCTTTGAGCTTAGAGAATAACCAAAAGTCACAGGGAGCAAGGTCTGGACTATAGGGAGGCTGAGGAACTGTCTTAATCCCATCTTGATCAAATAGTCTGTGACAAGAATGGAGTTGTGGACTGGTGCATTGTCCTGGTGGAAATGCCACTGAGCCGATTTGAAGAGTGCTGTCCTCTTCCGACAGAATCTCTTCCTGAACTTCCTTAAAACCTCAATATAGTAACCCTAACCCTAACCCTTTGGCCAATCAACTCTGGAGTATTGACTTCCTTACTCCTCCTACACCTCTCACCCTCCCTCACAGAATCTCTTTCTTGAATCTCTTATGCCACTTAAAAACTGATGCTTGATTCATGCAAGATGGTCAAAAAGCAGTCTGAAGCATTCTATATGTTTCTGTGGCATTTTTTCCAAGTTTAAAACACAATTTTATTACATATCGTTCTTCTAAAGTGTCCTCATGTCCAGATTGCTTTTTTTAAATTCACCAGCTGTGACAATCAGGCTTTAGTAGGGTGTATTCCAATTGCTGCTGTAGCTGTTCATTTGAACCTGAAATCATAGAAATTGGTCAGTCATCTCATAAGATGTATAGCAATAACATACTGAATTTTCAAGAGTCTACACCAATTTTAAATGCTTGTACGAAAAAGTCTGGAAACTTATTGAATGCACCATGTATATATATATATACATATATATATATATATATATATATATATATATGCATGTGTGTGTGTATTTACCCAACACCTCCAGCATGGTTAGGATGTGATAATGGTCTAAGTTGAGTAAAGCTAGTTTGATTTCAGAGTTTTCCTTCTCCTAGACTGGTTGCCCCACTAAGGTTAAAGAAACCAGTTTGCCCTAGTATTTACCTACTGCTGGATTCATGTCTTTTACAAGGATATAAATGTGAAATGAAATGAAAATAGTCAAATCAAGGATTTGAACTCAGGTATCTGATTCCATTTCCTACAATGATAACTGTGGTCTGGTGTGTGTGTGTGTGTGTGAATGTTTGTGTGTATGTATACACACACAAGTTGCAAATTTGGTGACATTATTCTTTTTTAATAATATTGTTTTGTATATGTGTTAAGGGGCTATTTAGTTACTTTTTCTTTCTCTTCCCCCCCTCTCTCTCTATACATATATATATATATAGCAATCATATATATAAAGCAATCATAAAGATTTTATATATATATATATATATATAATCTAAAAAAAAGGCCCATAGCACATTTATACTGATATATATTGTTTTGGGTATAATACATTTTACAGATAAATATATTTATATCAAAATAATTGGTTATGATGGAAATTAGATGCAAAGATTTTGCGTATGATCTTAATGATTTTTATTAAAACCAAGCTCAGATCAACTATATAATCAATCGCCTACCTATTCCATTACTTTGAACTCATAAATGTTCACAGTGTTTTGTATTTTTTTCAATAAATATATTGATTATCATAAAAATAGAATAAGAGAGGTTATTTTATTAACATCAGCAATTCAATTGATCCAAAATATATTGATTAAAGATCAATATTTTTATTGCAAAGGCTGAGATTAAAAAAAGGAAAAAAATATTCCAAACTTAAAGATCAGTTTTTTCTTTTTCTCTTTTAAGATTTTACAGTGGGAGAAAATATTCAGTTGATCCAAAAATAATGGAGTTTTTCAGCCATGAATTTTAAAGCAGTTTTTGTCTCAGCTTAAAATAAAATCTATCAATGAGAAGAAGAAGAATTAACATTTACATCTCATTGCCAATAATAAACAAGTCTATACATTCTGTTAGCATAGAATTCTGGAGTACTGGAATCAGTAAATTCCTTAAAGGCATTTTGAGCTATTACTGAATTTTTGAAGATCTCTTGCAGGAAGTTGTAGAGATATTTTGAAAAGTGGTAGTCAGAGAGGTTTAGATGAGGTTGTTCAATTTCTGCAAGTCATTTTGAAGAGTCATAAAAAAGGATTGGTCCTTTTGAATAAACAAATATTAGGCATAAACATTACAGTTCTTGGTGCATTTTGGTTTTTAAATTGGATGATTTCACTAGAATAGCTGACCACTAAACAGTGACCACAACTTTATTTTGAAGCAGCTTTGGAGTTAGTAATGTTTTTGTCAGTCAAGCCATTGTGCAGAATGCATGGTATTCTATAGTAAAGACCTTCTCATGGTGCAGCTAAAGGACCAAATCAGGAAGCCTATTTCAAAGCATTTGAATGATATATTTTAGTTTCAGTTACATTTTACAAGGCGCTTCTGTTATTGATTTAAGAAATTCAAG